>WOXC01007278.1:0-351836 GCA_011680675.1 Gymnobelideus leadbeateri | reverse complement strand
AATTCAACTTTTTAAGGCATTCTTCTCCTCATTGCCTTTTCGAGCCTCTTTTGCCATTTGAGTTAGTCTATTTTTTAAGGTGTTATTTTCCTCAGTCAGGCTGTTGACTCTCATTTCATAATTTTCTTGCACCATTTTCATTTCTCTTCCCAATTTTTCCTTCACTTCTCTTATCTGCTTCTTAAGGTTCTCTATGGCCTGTAACCAGCTTGTATTTTCAATTGGGGCTTTTGGTGCAGGAGTCCTGACCTCCCAGTTCTCCTGTTCTATGCTTTGATCCTCTTTGCCCCCCAAAATAGGAGTCTAATGTTGAATTTTTCTATTTATTTTGTTAACTTTGCCTAGGCATGTTGCCACTCAATTACTTGACTTTTGGACTTGTTGCCACAGTAGGACTCTGCCACCAGACAGGGGAGCTTCCGTCCCAAATGCTGGGGTTTTCTCAGCTGCCGGTGGTATTAGTTGGGTGCACTCTCTGAAGCATCCACATACTCTGGCAAGCTGGTCACACATACCAAGACCTCCACCCCAGACTGTAATCCAGATCCAAGAAGGTTAAAGCAAGAGCGCTTACCCCCCAGACTGATTACCTGGTCCCCCCACAGTCCTCAGGCCAGGAGCTGAAGCTGCAACATGGCACAAGCTGCTCTGTTTCAGTGGCTTCTCACCCCCAGGGAAAGAGGCCGACTTGGTCTCAAGTACTGGTCCCAAAGTCCATATAGCACTGACCTCTCACTTTGTCCATCTATGTGTTGATAATTCTGGAAATACCATAGCTGCTGGTGTTCTAGAATCCCTCCAGCCGGTTGTTGGTTGGGCGGCCTGGGGCTAAAACCTCCGAATCACAGGGCCTAGACTCACGGTGCCTGGGCAAAGTGGGAGCGCAGTGCTGGCTGCTTACTGCCAGGCTGCCGGGCTGTCCTCAGTGGGAGGTTAGCTTCTCTGTGTCATTTTGTGCGTTCTGTAGCTCCAGAGTTTGTTCAGAGACCTCTTTTACATAGATTTGGAAGTGGTGTGGGTTGGAGCATGGAGGAAGTGCTGTTTCTACTCTACCATCTTGACTCCGCCCCCGAAGAACAGAATTCTTGAAAAAAGATTTTGATTATCCTGAATTATTAATCTTATGGGTAGAACTGTGTTTCCAGAAATAAGAAGTAGTGTGTAGTTGTAGAGATTATTATAGGTGAATCTGAGCCGACCTGATTATTTAATGAGAGATGTCAAAATTTAGTAATTAAAGAAGAAATATCGAAACTTACCTTTGGATTGCAATAGATTGATGAGAATTAATATGGAAACCAATTAAGTAGCAGGCTGAGGAATGAGCTATAAGTAAGTGTGATCTAGCTACATTGAATCCTTTAGTTAAGTCCAAGAACCTCTTTGTAAGTCATGCAGAGCAATGGTAGGGTCCAACATAGAATTTAATATCAGTACCTGAGTATGCACATACCAGATATCTTAGAATAGAGTTTTTATTTATCTTTAGATAAAATAATTAATGAGGCTAATTTTAGGTAAAATTTATTTTCATCATTCCTAGCCTTGCTTTACTGTACTTTTAGCCTGATATTTGATAATTGTGTTTCCCTTGCCCAGCTCACTACCTTCCATCTCTGTCCCTCTCTCTATCTTCCTCTCTTTGTCTCCTCTCCCCCCTTCCTCTTATTCTCTCTTCCTCCTCCCCTTCTTCTGTCTTTTCTCTTCCTCTCTCACCTTTCTTCCCCTCCCTTCCTCTCCTCTTCTTTCTGCTCCTCCTCTTCTCAGAAGAATAAAATAAAAAATTAAATCAGTTACTTAAAAATGAAGATTAAATAATCAGTCACTCAAAAAGTTAAATTGGTCCTATTGCTGAATGACTGGAGGCAGGCAGGAAGGTAGTTTATTCAAACTATAGACCACTGTGCCCAACTTTATTCTTAACATAATTCCAGACTGTTTTGCTTAAAGGATAACTTGTGAATATACACTTTTCAAAGAAAGTGGTGATCAGTGTAAGCTAGGATGAGTTTGCCAAGAACAAGTCATATCAGACTAACCTCATTTCCTTTTTTGACAGGGATCAAGGGAATACCATGCATATAATATACCTGGATTTCAGCAAGATATTTGACAAAATCTCTCATGAGGTCCTTGTGGACAAGCTGGAGAAATGTGAGTTGGATGATAGTATAGTTAGGTGGATTTAGAATGCATGCAGAAAGGGTAATTAAAATCAATGTCAACCTGAAGGAGATCTTTAGTAGAGTACCCAAATTCTTAGCTCTATCTTGCCATACATTTTTTACCAGTGACTGGGATAAAGACATAGGTGTTGTGCAGAAAGTAGGTAGACCCTTAATTCATATTGTGTACCAAGATAAACTCCAAATAGATACATAACTTAAGACATAAAAGGTAACATTATGAGCAAATTAGAGGAGCAAGGAAGAGATTACCTTTCAGGAAGAAGTGTTTGTGAATAAATGATAGAATCACAGAAAATAAAATGGAAATTTTTAATTATATAAAACAAACATCTTTGCCCAAATTGAATGCTCTTAAAGTTAGAGGGGAAACAGGTAACTGAGAAAAAAATCACTGCAGTAAGTTTCTCTGATAATGGTTTCATAATCCAAGATAGATAAGGACTTATTTAAATTTATAAGACAAAAAGTCATTCCCCAGTATGTAAATGGTCAAAGGATGTTAATAGTTTTTAAAGGAAGAACTCCAAGATATTAATAATTGTATGAAAAATGCTCCAAATCACTAATAATTAGAGAAATGTGAATTAAGGAACCTCTGAGCTTCCATCTCACATCTATCAGGACTAAAAAAGATGACAAAAGAGGAAAATAAAAAATGTTGGAAGGATTGGGGGAAAATAGGCACAGAAATGCATTGTTAGAGCTATGAATTGGTCCAGTCATTTGGAAAGCAATTTGGAACTGTATTTATACCCCAAAATTACTAAACTGTGCATTTCCTTTGACGCAGTTATATACCACTAGGCCTATGTCTCAAAGAAATGAACAGAACTAGGAGAACAATTTATACAATAACAGCATTATAATGAAAAAGAACTTTGAAAGAAGAAAATGAAATTACCAGTATCAAAAATGAAAATTCACAACAAATGAAGAAGAAATAAAAGGATAAGTTAGTGTTTTGCTTAAACATATACCAACAAAACCAACCTCTTATGTTAAATAAATGAATATTTTCAAAGTCATAAAATACTCAAATTAACAGAACAAGATTTAGAGAATTTAAGCAACCCAAGTCATAATTGAACTTTCAAAGAAAAAAAATTTCAGGACTAAATGAATTTGCAAGTGAATTGTATCAAACATTCAAAGAACAATGAATTCCAATGTCATACAAATTGTTTGCAAAAATAGCAAGAGGACATCCTACCAAATTGCTTTTATGACTCAGAAATAGACTAAATGTATAAAATAGGGAGAATCAAAAAAGAAAAAGAAAACTGCACTTAACATTTATAATAGAAATAGATGCAAAAATTTTAAATAAAATATTAGCAATGAGACTAAAACAACATATCATAAAGATAATACACTATGACCAGGTTGGATTTACCAGGAATGCAGGGTTGGTTTAATATTAAGAAAACTACGAACTTAACTATATTAATTTAACAATAAGTGGAAATCATATGTTTTTATCAGTAGAGGCAGAAAAAAGCTTTTAACAAAATGTAATAGCTATTTTGGTTAATAAAAACTGCAAATAGGAATAAATATCTTTCATTAAAATGACTGATAGTGTATATATGAAATCAAGAGTTACCATTATTTGTAATTGAAATAAACTGGAATCCTTTCCAGTAAAGTCAGGGTTGAAACAAAGATGTCTGTTGCCACTGTTTCTATTTCACATAGTTTTAGAATTGCAATTATTAGCAGTATGACAAGAAAGAGAAATTGCAGGAATAACCATAAGTAAAGAAGAAACAAAATCACTACTTTTTGCTGATGATAGGATGGTATGTTAAATGTCACCTAAAATTTAATTGAAACAATAATTTCAGAAAACTTGCATGATATAAAATAAATTCACTGAAATCATCAGTATTTTTTTATGATACCAATAAAACCCAATGGAAGAGATAGAAAGAGAAATATCATTGAAAATAACTACAGAATGTATAAAATACTTGGGAGTCTACCTTCTAAGATATGTATAAGATCTATATAAATGCAGGTACAGTTGCTTACAGAAATAAACACACTTAAATAATTAGTAAAAGATAAATTGCTCATGAGTAGGATGAACATAATAAAAAAGAGAATACTACCTAAACTAAATTTAGTTACTCAATACCACATCAAACTACCAAAGGATTACTTTAAAGAATTAGAAAAAATAATCATAAAATTCATGTGGAAGAAAAAAAAGTCAAGACTTTCAAGAGAAATAATGAAAAGAAATAGGAATTAAGGGGGCCTAGAAATACTAGATCTCAAACTATACTACAAAGCAGTAATTATTAAAATAATTTGGTACTGTTTAAAAGGGAAATTGATCAGTGAAACAGTTTAGGTATGCAACATCCACAAGTAAATGAACCTAATACCCCAGTGTTAGTTAACACAATGACCCAAAGAATGGGAATAAGCCTTCATTATTTGACAAAAACTGCTGGAAAAATTGGACAGTAGTATGAGTGAGATTCAATTTAAACCTCACGTCTTATAGAAAGGTAAGTTTTAAATGGGTACATGACCTAAATATGAAAGGATGCATCATAAAGAAATGAGAGAAACATGGGGGAAAAAAACTACCTAGCAGATGTATAGATAAGAGAAAAATTCATGATCAAATGAGAGATCACAGAAGAGAAAATGAATGAATTCAAAGACATAAAACAAATTGTTTTTTTTCAAAAATCTAATAATGCTAAGATTAAGAGAGAAGCAATTAACTAGGAAAATATTCTTTTTAGTTTTTCAGATATAGGACTTATTTCTGAGATATATAAGGAACTATTTCAAATTTATAATAAAAATAGCCATTCTCCATTAATAAATGGTTTAAGGATAGGAATAGACAGTCTATGAAGAGACCCAAACTGTCAATAGTTGTATGAAAAAATGCTCAAAATCACTTCTCTTTAGAGAAATGCAAATTAAAGCAATTCTGAGTTTCCGTCTCATGCCTCAGAATGGCAAAAATGACCAAAAAGGATAATGACATATTTTGGAGGGGCATATAGGCACATTGATGCACTGTTGGTGGACTTAAGAAAAGGTACAACCATTCTGGAAAGCAATTGGGAATTATACACACAAAAAAATGACAAAACAGTACATACCTTTTAATTCAGCTATATTAGTGCTGCATTTATACACAGAAGAGATCAAATAAAAAGGAAAAGGATCTTTATGTACAAAAATATTTCTAGTGAGTCTTTTTGTGGTGACAGAAAAAACTGGAAATTAAGGGGATGTTCATCAATTGAGGAATGACTGAACAAATTGTGGAAAATGAATTTCTTAGAACACTCTTGTGTTGTAAGAAATGAGGAAATAGATGATTTCAGAAAGACATGGAAAGACTTGTATGAACTGATGCTGAGTGAAGTAAAAGAACCAGAAGAACAGTTTATACGATAACATCAATATAAAAATGAACATTTTAATAAACTAATGAAGAAAGAAATGAGCAGAACCAGGAGAACAGTATGTACAAGAATAACAAATTGTAAAACCAACTTTAAAAATTGTAAGAATTAAGATCAATACAATGATCATTTGCTATTCCAGAGGATTGATGAAACATGTTATCCATTAGAGCACAGTTATATTTCATTATACTCATATATTGTAATTTGTTTAGCCTTTCACCAATTGAAGGGCATCTTCTTTATTTCCAGTTCTTTGCTATTACTTAAAGTGATGCTATAAATATTTTGATGAATGTGGGACCTTTCATTTTTGGGGGGTATATTCTTAGCAGTGGAATTTCTGGGTCAAAGAGTATTTGAAAAATGAGAAACTTCTCTTTATCAGAGAAACTTGCTGTAAACTCCCCACCTCCAGTTTCTTGCTTTCCTTCTAATTTTGACTGCATTGTATTTGTTTGTGCAAACCCTTTTTAATTTCATGTAATAAAAATTGTCCATTGTACCTTCCACAATCCTCTCTGTTTTTTATTTGGTCATAAATTCTTTCTTTATCCATAGATCTCACAGAAAAATTTTCTATGCACCCCTAATTTGCTTATGCATCACCTTTAAGTCTAAATCATATACCTATTTTGATTTTATCTTGGTTTATGGTGTGAGATGTTGGTCTGTGCCTAGTTTTTGCCAGACTGCTTTCCAGTTTTCCTGGCAGTTTTTGTCAAATTGTAAGGTCTTGACCAAAAGCTTGGATCTTTGGGTTTATCAAACACTGAATTACTATCATTATTTACTGCTATTTATTATATACCTAATCTATTCCACTAACCTACCCACTCTACTTTTTAACCAGTACTAGATTGTTATTATGATTACCACTTTGTAATATAGTTTGAAATCTAGTACTGCTAGGCTGCCTTCCTTCACATTTTCTTGTGATTGTAGTTGTTGAATCCCTTGATATTCTTTACCTTTTGTTTTTCCAGATAAATTTTATTATTTTTTTAGTTCTATAAAATAATTCTTTGGCATTTGGCATGACACTGAATAAGAAAATTAATTTAGGTAGAATTGTCATTTTTATTATATTAATTTAGACTATGTACAAGTAATTAATATTTCTCCAGTTGTTTCGCTATGTATCTGTGTGAAGAGTGTTTTGTAATTGTGTTCGTATAGTTTTGAGTTTGTCTTGGCAGGTAGACTCCCACGTATTTGGTATTGTTTATAGTTATTTTACATGGGTGTTCTCTATCTATCTCTTCCTGCTGGGTTTTGTTAGTGATATATAGAAATGCTAGATTTGTGTGGGTTTATTTTATGTCCTATAACTTTGCCTAAAGTTGTTCATTTTTTCAACTAGTTTTTTAGTTGATTCTCTAAGGTTCTCATCAGATAATCTGCACAGAGCAGTAGTTTGGTTGCCAATTCTTATTCTTTTAATTTCTTTTTCTTCTCTTGCTATAGTTAGCATTTTTAGTGTAATATTACCCCTGATCTTACTGGGAAGACTAATGGTTTATCCCCTTTGGAGATAGTATTTGTTCTTGTTATGAGAGAGATACTACTTCTCATTTTAACCAAAGTTCCATTTATTCCTATGCTTTCTAGTATTAATAGAAATGTGTGTTGTATTTTGTCAGTAGCTTTTCCTGTGTCTGTTGACAATCAGATGATTTTTTTGTTGCTTTTGTTGTTGACATGATTATGTTTATAGTTTTCCTAATACTGAATCAGCTTTGTGTTCTTCATATAAATCCTACCTGCTCATAGTGTACATATGATCTTTGTGATATATTGCTGTAGTTTCCTTGCTAATATTTAATGTTTTTGCATCAAAATTCATTAGGGAAATTGGTCTATAGTTCTCATTATCTGTTTTTGCTCCCCCTGGTTTAGGTATCAAAACCATATTTGTGTCATGAAAGGAAATTGATAGGACTCTTAAAAGAACCTACTTTTCAAATAGTTTATGTGGTAGTTTATATGATACTGTTGGGTTTAATTGCTCCTTAAATGTCTGGTAGAATTCACTTGTAAATCCATTTGGTCCTGTAGATTGTTTCTTAGGGAACACATTTATGGTTTGCTTAATTTCTTTTTCTAAGATGGGGTTATTTAAGTATTCCACTTCCTCTTCTGTTAATCTAGGCAATTTGTATTTTTGTAACTAGTCATCCATTTCACTTAGATTATCATTTTTATTGGTATATAGTTGGGAAAAATTGTACCTAATAATTGCTTTAATTTCATCTTCATTGGTAGTGAATTCACTACTAAATGGTTAATGTGTTCATCTGAATTCTGATGTCTTTTAGTAGCATTTTCTTTTACATTATTATACTCATTGAGTATCTTTTTCTCTTGGTATTGTTTGCTTTGTATCATTTCATACAGATCTTAAGTTTTTCTGAGTTCTTTACATCTATCATTTTTTTGTAATGAAATACTAATCCATTACAAATATAGACTGCAGTTTGTTCAGCCATTTCCCAGTTGATGAACTTACTGAATTGAATAGATGGGTAACTACTTTGCTTTTAGGCTCTTGCTTCCAGAAACAGAGCTGTTGTAAATATCTGGGGTGCATGAGACTTTCCCTTTTGTCTTGATTGTCTTGGGGTAAAGACCTAGCAGGTATTATTGGCTTATAGTTTTATGGGCAGTTCGGTTACTTTTCTCTCATGGACCCAAATTGGTCTTCAGATCATTTGGATCACTTTATAATTCAAGTATCATAGTATGTGCCTGTTTTACTTTTGTCCTTCCAATATTGCTTGTTTTCAAATTTTATCATTTTCATCCCACCTCTAATACATCTTGGCTGTGTGACCCTGGGCAAGTCACTTAGTCTTTGTCTCTGTTTCCTTATTTGTAGAGTAGAGATCAGAATAATAGGATCACAATAAGTCTCAGAGTTGTTGTTAGGATAAAAGAAGAAAACATATGGAAAGCATTTTACAAACCTTGAAGAGCTATATAAATGTTAGCTACTATTAAATCACAAGTCCACTTGTTGGTTTGATAGATTCACATCTATTCACAAACTCCAGAGTTATGTTAATTTGGATATCTCTTAGTGATTTGGAACATTTTTTCTTTTGGTAGTTGGATTTTGATCATTCACATTTTATCTTCTAAACATTCTTTGTTCATATCCTTTGATCACTTATCTATGGGGAATGGTTCTTGTTTCTATCAATTTTTTTTATAAATCTTGGATTTATAGTTCTTTATCATAGATACTATATGTAAAAATCCTCTCTGCCCTGTGCCTAATTCTCTTGTTCTAATTGCATTGATTTTCTTTGGTTTTGCGTTTTTTGTTTGTTTGTTTGTTTTTTTGCCCAAGGTCACATGGCTAGTAAGTGTTAAGCATCTGGGGCCATATTTGAACTTAGGTCCTCCTGACTCCAGGGTTGGTACTCTATTCACTGCGCCACCTAGCTGTCCCTGTATTGATTTTCTTTATGCAAAAGTTTTCACCATCACATAATAAAAATTGTCTTCTTTTGCTCTCTGTCTCTTCTCCAAGCCATTTTGTTAATGCTAAGGTTACTTATCCATTTGAAGATTACTTTGGTATATGGTGTGATTATATATTTCTGAAAAAAAGTCTGAAATCCAAAATCTGTAAGGAATTAATACAAATGTATAATAAGAGCCATTATCCATTAAGTAAATTTTTATTAAAAGAATATTAATAAGTTTTAGAGAGAGGGAACAAAAGTATAAACAGTCACTTGAAAAGTATTAAAATTTTCTTATCATTAGAAATGAAAATTAAAACTATTCTGAGATGTCACCTTATGCCTGTTAAATTGGCAAAGATAATAAAAGATGAAAAATTTAGTGCTATCAAAAAAAGGTACATTAAATTCATTTCTGGTAGAAGTTTGGATTGATTCTACTTTTCTGGAAAGGAGGCTATTATAAAATAGTACAATAAAGTGAAGTTCATATTGTAGTGGAGCAGATATGAATGGTCAGGAGAAGGCATTTTTTGTTGCTATTGTTTTGGGATATAGGTCTGCTCGTGTTTCTGGGCAGAGAGCAAGAGATGAGAGAGAAGGAGAAACTGAAGATGAAGGATAAAAAGAGAGTAGTGATGGAAGTAGCAGTGATGTTCAGATGTTTCTCAGTGGTGTCAGACTCTTTGTGACCCCATTTGGGGTTTTCTTCCTAAAGATATGGGAATGGTTTGCCATTTACTTTTCTAGCTTGTTTTACAGATGAGGAAACTGAGGCAGGGTAATGCAGCTAATAAGTGTCTAGAACCAGATTTGAACTAAGGAAGATTCATTTTTCCTGACTCCAGACCTGGCACTCTATCCACTGAACCACCTGGTTACCCATAACAATGATGAGTACAGCAAAATTTTATAGGAGAGGCAATTGGTGTAACAGTACCAGTGGAGGTTTTAGTTTTGGCAAGGAGGGTTACAACCTTTCTCATCTTCTGAGACTGGCGTACATAAAAAGAAGATGTGAGTTGCTATGGTTTCTTTGGCATTAAGTAACTTTGGTTGTTAAAAATTAAAGTGTATTTTGTGTGCCTTATCTTGGTCCTATTGATGGTGATATAGCTGTTACAGGGACTACTTACAAAATGATGAATTTATAAAAACTTTCCTTTGGTTTTATGTTTTACATATATTTTAGTAAATAAAAATATCTAAACCCTCTGTCTTAGGACTTCTGTTATTAAACAGTTAATTATTCAGATCATTCTAGCCTGAGCATTCTAAACCTTCTGGTTAATTAAAGTTTATATTGAAACAGAAGAAGTAAATTACTTTTAATCTCTATAGATTAATTTTTTCAGCTGGTTGTCCTATATTGTGTAGAATTGAAAATGTTCAGCAATGGCTGAATCTTGAATTAAATGCATTTTCATAATAAATGGGAACTGCTTCTTCCTTTCTTTAAAGAAACACTGTAGCTAGAATTCAGCTATCAATATGTAGAAGAATCCTATCTTGTTCAATAACATTTTTCATCCACTGTCAAAAGAAGGCTTTTGCATTCTCAAGTAGGAGATCTTTGTATAAGTATAGAGATTTTTGAAAAGAGTTGTTATGTGGTACCTAATGGTGAATTGTAGAAGCAGAAATTACTCTTTTTCTGAAAAGGCAGTATACTAAAGTAGGTCAGCATTACTCTACTGATAAATTCTTTGCAACTAAGGAGTATATGTTGAGAAATTTTATATGCTACATGTGTTCCTGAAAATAAAATGGCAGTTGTTGTTCAGTCAGTTATGTCTGATTCTTTGTGACCCCATGCACCACTTTTTCCATGAGGTTTTCTTGGCAAAGATACTGGAGTGGTTTGCCATTTCCTTCTCCAGAAGATTACCTTTTCTTTGCCAGAACTCTCCACTATGTTCTGTCTGTCTTGGGTAACTGTGTCCGGCATTGCTTATAGTTTCATTGAGCTGTGCAAGCCTGTCTGCTATGATAAGGATTTATTTTAGGCAAATGGGCTGAGTGACTAGCCCAGATAACATGACTAGTATCTGAGCCTAGATTTGATCTCCGGTCTTCCTGTCTCCAGGACCAGCACTCTATCTACTTTGCCACCTAGCTTCCCCCAAATGGTAGTACCCTCCCTACTTTTTTTTTTCTTTCTTAGACATGTAGGAGGCTGCATGGTATGGTGTAAAGAGCATTGTTTGTGTAGTCTCAGGACCTTTGTTCAAATTCTACCTTTGGTATTTACTACCTGGGCATTTATGAACTTGAGCAAGTCACTTAATTGGCCTGGCCCTCAGTTCCTACATCTGTAAAATGTGAAGGTTGAATTACTTGGTGTCTCAGGTCCCTCTAGATCTCTGATCCTATGATTCTGTAAGGAAGATGATTCTTAGACTGAATCCTCCAGAATAACAGGTTGATTTAAATTTTTTGAGTCCTATTAGAACTGATCAATATTTTAGAGAAATCAGAGAAAAAAAAGAGATGCAGGAAAAGTTAACGACAGTTCTGTAAAGAGTGCTTTTTTTTCTTGATCCTATTTTGAATCAGTGATTAGGAAGAGTGGTGTGGTTGTTAAAATTGTTATGTTAGATGGACATTTTTTTGGATGAAATCAAAGATTTTTTGTTTCCTTTTGTTGATAATGCTGTTTGGGTGTGTATTTGCCATTAATTATACACTGAGTATATATGAGTATTTATGATTTGGTGTGCATATTTTGTTTAAATCAGACCTCAGACACTTAGTAGCTATGTGACCCTGGGCAAGTCACCCAACCCTGTGTGCCTCCGTTTCCTCATCTTTAAAATGAACTAGAGGAGGAAATGGCAAGCCACTCCAGTATCTTTGTCAAGAAAACCCTAAATGGGGTCACAAAGATTCAAACACAACTGAAAGGAATGAATAATAATAACATTTTTGTAAGGATACTCGGTTTCCTCCTCCTTTCTCTCCTGTTTAAGCTCTATAAGGTTTCCTGTTTTTGAGTTCCCAACAACTTTAGAAGAATTCAGGACTATCTTCATAGACTTAGGCTTTGTAAAGATCTTGCTGGTTCATTTAAGAACCCACCAGAAAGACCCTGAAGCCACTTGGCCCTAGTCCAGAAAGTAGGCTCCATACTATGATTAATGATGAGTTGTATTTAAGGAGTATTGTGAAAGATAAGTAAAGGTGAGTTGGGTCATATGTCTAGAGTAAGGGAGAAGATACCTGAGTGCTAAACAGGTCTTCATGAAATATTAAAAGGCCTCCAGTGAGAGTAGGTTTCTTGTGATGGGTTTATATGAAGGCACGGGCGAGAATTACACAGGACAGGAAGAAAACATGTTGGAGAGGTTTTATTCTGTCAGTAGAGTCAGTACTAAACATTGACAAGATAATGGATTCAAACGATAGCTTTTGTTTTTATGTCACCTGTGTTTCACAGTGTACCTCTCTGCATCCCTTCTTAGAGAGTTGTCCTCTATGACAAAGAATAAATAAGAGAAAAGTGAGAGGCCAACAAATGACAAAGCACCAATTAAAAAAAAAAGACCAACATAAGAAGCAGGGTTGAAATGCAGTCTTCTGTCTCCTTTTGAGACCAGCCTTGATCATTACAATTTGTAGCATTCAGTTTCAGTTGCTTTGGAGATGGTGTTCTTTCCATGGGCGTTGAATGTCAGTTTGGTGCGGTGGGGTGACACAGTGGATAGACCTGAGTTCAGATACGACCTCGGACACTTACTGTGTGACCCTGGTTAAGTCATTTAACCCTTGTTTGCCTCCGTTTCCTCAGTTCTTAAATGGAGGTGATAATAGTATCTACCTCTTAGAGTTGTTATGAGGATCAGATAAGATAATAATTGTGAAGTGCTTAGCACAGTGCCTAGTCTATAGTAAGCTCTATATAAATATTAGCTTTTATTATTGTTGCTATTATTATTTTAAATGAAGACCCCTCTGCCCTGAGGCCTTGATTGTTGATTTCCTTGTCTAGACCACCATTGAAAGAAGCACCACAGCCATTTAGACTTAACTCCTGGCTAGACTGAAGACTTGATCTAACTCTTCTCCTGCTTCCTTGACCCTATTCTCCTCCTGCCTTCCCTTCCCACCCCTTTTTTACTCTTTATGCCTTGCCTTCTCCCATTAGAATGTAAACTCTCAGAAGTTGGGGACTATTTGTATCTTTAAATTAACAGTGCCTGGCACGTAGTAACCACTTAGTAAATACTCTCTATATCATTTGTATATTATTTTCATAGCTTTCCTTATTTCACTTTGCATCAGTTCATATGTCTTCCTGTGCTTCTCCATCTTCATCATTTTCATCTTTTGTTCTGATACAATAATAATCTATTACATGCATGTACTGCAAGTTGTTTAGCTATTCCTCAATCATTGAGCACCTACTTGGTTTAATGTTCTTTGCTAGTATAAAAAGTGTTGCTATAGATATTGTAGATATTTTGTTATATAGGGGACCTTTTTACTCATTTACTTCCTTAGAAGTAACTAGGTAGCACAGTAGAGAGAGCAGTAGGCCTGGAGTCAGGGAGATCTGAGCTAAAATCTGGTCTGGCACTAGCTGTGTGACTCTAGGCAAGTCATTTAACTTCTCTTTGCCTGTTTCCTCAACCCCAAAATGCAGATAATAACACTTACCTTTCTGGCTTTTGTGCATCAAATGAAGTAATATTTGTAAAATTACTTGGCACAGGGCCTGGCATATGGTAGGTACTATATAAATGCTCATTCTCTTCCCTTCTCTTCCTCCCTAGTTCATTTACAACTAATTCTCTTTCCTTTCCTTTTCTGAAATTAGATTATTTAACATCTCTAGTTGGTTTTCTTTTTGTTTTGTAATTTTATACTTTGATTTCATTTTGTACATTTGTTATTTTGTTGATTTGATTTTCTGCCCAATCAGGCTGGCTTCAGGTTTAGCCATTTTGTCTTCAGAAATCTGGCCTTTAGTTTTGTTTATCATTTCTGTAATCATTTTGGGTTCTGGTTTATCTATTTCTCTTCTAATTTTCAATATGTCCTCTTTTGTTTTTATTTAGGCTTTGTTTGTTGGCTTTCCAACTTCTAAAACTTTATATTAAATTCATTAATTCTCAGAATTTTCTATGGAAATTTAACTAATATATATCACAATATCACAAGAGCCAAAAGTGCTTAGAAACTAATTTACTTAGGAAACACTTGTTCTTCTTGACAAGGAGAGGAGAGTTGATAGCCAAGGACAATGCTGGTTAAGATTCAGACTGATTTTTAAGTTTTTATAGAAGAGGATGGTAGAAGTTTCTCCTAGCATTACTTTATAAAACAGAATCAGTAGAGGGGAAAAATGATTTTTAGAAAACTTGAGTATATCAATTAAGTGCTGTCATCCTCAGAGCATTTAAAGATGAAACTGAAGATAACAAATAGGTGAAAAAATTTAAATATCTGTTAAAATTTCTGTAACAAACTTTCCATCAATGACAGTGGAGTGATGATATTTGGATTTTAACATCACAGTTAGAAGTGGAAATGGCACTAAAATTACAAAGAATAGATACCAAGAATACAGAAAGGTGGTTTGTCCTTCTATGACCCCATTTTGTCAGTGAGTATATCTCTCAGGATAACCAAATGAGAGGAAGATCCTGAATGATTACATAAAAAAAAATCCTGGACTTAACTACTAAAAATTCTGACAGAGCAGGTTATCAGTAGCTACATACTTGTGTGCCTACTTTCCTGTGCTTAGGAGTATTATTCATACATATAATGAGAGCATCCTTAAGGAAAATAGAAGGAAACAGGTTTTCACACTGCTTTACAGCAGACTCTTTCTTTACAGTGAGTCATTGACTGATAGATAGAATACAAGAATTTACTTGTGCTTGTTGTTTGTTGAATATTAAAAAAAATTATTTCATAGAGCAGAATTCCCCTTTGATGTCTGTTCTCCAGAAGGTATTTCTCATATATATGTTAGCCATGAGTGATTCCTTTACAGACAGAACAATACATAACATTGATATTCTTTTGGTTATTAGTATTAAATGAAGTATAGGAAGGGGGGGATATATGGTTTACCAAAGATGTTTACTTCTCTCTTGGATTATGTCCAGTGTAATATCCAAATGAAAGAGCTTCCCCTGTAGATACAGATATCTGTATTTATATCTGTATCTGCATTTGCATCTACATCTGTGTCTGTAGCACTTTGTAAACTTTAGAGCATGATATAAATGATAGTTATTTCTTGTGAATGGTGAGACCTTCATGTTTCTACAGATGAGATTTTGCTCATTACATCAGGCCTATAACCCTGTAGAATCTTTCTAATTATTTATGTTTGTAATTGTTCAGCCTAACTATGCACACAGGAATTAATTTCTATTTAGCATACATTTTGTAAGTGCCTATTATGTGCAAAGCATTATGCTAGGTACTGAGATTACAGAGACAAAAAGGAAATAGCCCTTGTTCAAGGAGGTTACATTCTCTTGGGGGGATACAATTTTAGTAGCCAGCATTTATATAGTGCTTTAAATTTTGCAAAACTCATTACAAAATTTCCATCATTTTATCCTAATAACAATCCTAGGAAGTAGTATTGTTATTATCCTCATTTTACAGATCTAGAAACTGAAACAGAGACTAGCCAGGGTCACACAGTATCTAAGTATGAATTTGAATTCAGATCTTTCTAATTCCATGTCCAAGAATTTATCCACTTTGCTTCATCCAGCATTAAAAGAATAAGCAAATATAAGGAAATTTCAGAAGGGAGATAATGATAAAACTAGAGGGATCAGGAAAAGCTTGATGTAAGAGCTATCACTTAAGTTTAACTATCAAGGAAGACAGGAATTCTGAAAAGTATAAGTGAAGAAAGACTAACCTTATGTCATGGAGATATATTGCAAAGGCATGACATTGAGAGATGGAATGGTGAATTTAGGAATGATTAGGAGGCTGATTTGGCTGGAATGTAGAGTGCATTAAGTAGAGTACCATGGAATGCCTCTGAAAAAAAGTAGATTGAAGCTGTATTGTGGAGGAATGTATATGTTATGTTGAGAAGTTTGCATTGTTTCTAGTACCAATAAGGAACTACTCAAAATTTTTGAGTAGGCAAGTTGCTATGTTTTAGGAAAAATAATTTGATAGTTGTGTAGAATACAAATTAGATTGGAGACTGGGATGATAAGAGTTGGAAACAAGGAGGTAAGTTAAAAGGTTAATAGTACAGGTATGAGATGATGACGGTCTGAATTAGGGTGGGAAAAAATAAATGAAAAATATCACCCATTGTGCTATGCAATTGGATGAACAGTCTGTAGAGTTCTTCAACAGGTATATCTTTGCTATTGTACGGTCAGGTGAACGGGTTGAAGAACTGAGTTGGAGAAAAATAAACTGGTTTACATTTGGTCAAATTGCATAATCTTTTCAATAACTCCAACTTTTCCTTAAACTAGAATTTCATGCTTTCAACGTAAGTGTTCTTTTGATGATGTAATGCTATGTGACTATGAATCATGGAATATTATAATTTCTAAGGAGTAAAAATTGTAAGTCACAGCAATGGAGAGAAACATGGTGAGAATGATAAAATGTAGTATATAGATAGCATAGCAAATGTTTAAATTTCACATAGGAAGTAATTTATTATCAGAGATGTATAAATTTTAAAAAGAGACAGACTTATTTTTAATGAAAGAAGATGACAGATGGGCAACCCATTTGCTACTTTGGTAATTGGAATGTTATCAAGATATCTAGATGAAGGATACCAGATGATTTCCCTTCGAAAATGTATAGGAGGACAAGTTCAAAAGTTATATGGAAAGCATTGATGAATAATGACTCTGCATGGTAGGAGAAAATAACCATTTCAATGAGATCTTAAGTCATCTGACATTGAAAAAGAAAGAAGCACTAAAATTATATTTCCTGGCACATAGTAGGCACTTCATAAATACTTGTTGAATTGAATCAATCAAATTTTGATTGTAAGCTAAGTACAAGGAAAGCAAATCTAAATTTTGAAAAAGGAATTTGATAATGACTTTCTTTCATTAAATGAAAAAAAAATGTGTGCTTTCCCCCAAATAACAGATACTATGGGAGTAAGAAACCTCATTTATTAGGTATAATATTCTGGGGCTAGAGCTAAAGACTGAAACTTTGATTTCATTAGCATAAGGAACTACCAGATGAGGAAACTCTCTCTGCCAAAGTAGGTTGGCCACCTTTTCCCAAATATTATATTCTTCTCTGTGTGTGTGTGTGTGTGTGTGTGTGTGTGTGTGTGTGTGTGTGTGTGTTTGGAGGGCAGTTGGGGTTAAATGACTTGCCCAAGGCCACTCGGCTAGTTTTTGTATTAAGTGTCTAAGGCAGGATTTGAACTCAGGTCCTCCTGACTCCAGGGCTGGTGGTCTAGTCACTGTGCCACCCCTGAGATAAATTTTTGATAGTGCAGTAGTGTATATTATTCCAAATCATAACATATTTGAATCAGTTTATTTGTTATTGAATGGTAGTTGCCTTACATAGAAGGTTCTGTAAAATTATCATCAAGATCAGGACGTATTAACCTGGGGTCTGAAATCATTAAAACATATTTTGTCGGGGGGCGGAGCGAAGATGGTGGAGTAGAAACAGCTCATCCAAGCCACTCTGCCCCCAGATTCCCCCCAAACTATGTAAAAGGGGACTCTGAACAACTTCTGGAGCCCCAGCACCCACAGAACGACACAGAGAAGCTAACCTCCCGCTGAGAGCATCCCTGCAGGAAGAACCAGTGCAGCGGTCTGGGAGCCGGCAACGCGCAGAGCGCAGGAGCCCAGCCGAGCAGAGCCCAGGTCCGCATGAGCCGAGGTTTTAGCCCCAGGGCGGCAGGGCCAGCAGCCGGCTGGAGGAACCCCAGAACACCAGCAGCCGTGGTGACTCCAGAATTATCAACATAGACATGCCTAGGACAAAGTAAGAGGTTAGTGTCCTATGGACTTTGGGACCTGTATTTGGGGAAATGCGTCCGCTCTCTCCCCTGGGGGCTAGAAGCCACTGAGAAGACACATCAATTTGTAGTTTTCAGAGGCAGCTCCAGCTCCCGGCCTGCAATTAATTGTAGGGAGATCCAGCAATCAGTCTTGGGGCGTAATTGCTCTTGCTTTAACCTCCCTGAATCTGGATTGTGATCTAGGGTGGAAGTCGTGGGTGGGTTTACAGCTTGCCAGAAACAGAAGTTGCCCCCCACACGTTCAGGACGAAAATTCCTCTATCTGGCCTTAAAGCCATAGTGTGGCAACAAGGCCAAAAGTCAAGTAATTAAGTGGCAACGTGCCAAGGCAAAGGAAACAGAAAAATGCAACCCTAGACTCCTGTTTTGGGGGCATAGAGCGGGAAAAGGACTGTGAGGTCAGAAGTCCTGCTCCAAAAGCCCCAGGGGAAAACATGAGCGGGTTGCAGGCCATAGAGGACCTTAAGAAGGACTTTAAAAATCAAATAAGAGAAGTGGAGGAAAAATTGGAAAGAAAAATGAGAAGGATGCAGGAAAAGTATGAAATGAGGGTCAACAGCCTGACTGAGGAAAACAACACCTTAAAAAATAGACTAACTCAAATGGCAAAGGAGGCCCAAAAGGGCAATGAGGAGAAGAATGCCTTAAAAAGTCGAATTTGCCAGATGGAAAAAGAATCTCAAAAGTTCACTGAGGAGATTCATTCCTTCAGAGTTAGACTGGAGCAAATGGAAGCTAATGACTTTATGAGAAATCAAGATGCTGTTAAGCAGATCCAAACAAACGAAAGATTAGAAGGCAATGTGAAATATCTCATGGGAAAAACCACTGACCTGGAAAATAGATCCAGGAGAGACAATTTAAAAATTATTGGACTACCTGAAAGCCATGATCAAAGAAAGAACCTAGAAATCACCCTTCAAGAAATTCTCAAGGAAAATTGCCCTGATGTTTTAGACCTAGAGGGCAAAATAGAGGTTGAAAGAATCCACAGATCACCTCCTGAAAAAGATCCCAAAAAGAAAACTCCCAGGAATATTATAGCCAGGTTCCAGAATCCCAGATCAAGGAGAAAATACTCCAAGCAGCCAGGAAGAAACAATTTCAATATTGTGGAAACACAATCAGAATAGCCCAGGACCTGGCAGCTTCTACACTGAGGGATCGAAGGGCATGGAATATGATATTCCAGAGGGCAAAAGAACTGGGAATGAACCCAAGGGTCACCTACCCAGCAAAACTGAGTATTTTGTTTCAGGGGAAAATATGGTCATTCAGTGGAATGGAGGACTTTCAAGCATTCCTGAGGAAAAAACCAGAATTGAATAGAAAATTTGATATCCAGATACAAGAAGCAAGAGATGCCTGAGAAGGTAATCAGGGAAAAGAAATCAAAAGGAACTTATCAAAGTTGAACTATTTACATTCCTATATGGAAAAACAATAACTGTGAGTGATGGTATCTTTCTCACTATGAAAATAATGGAAGAAGGGTGTGTAGTCATATGAATACATATGTGAAGGTGTGTGTATATGGATAGAGGGCATAGGTTGAATTTGTTGGGAAGGGAGAATACTCAAGGCATGAAATTATGAGGTGAGAGAAGAAAGTGGCAAGAGGAGATGGGGAAAGACAGGGTAGGGTAAACTATCTCATGTAGAAGAAGCAAGGGGAAGTGGTTGTAAGGGAGGGGGAGAATAGGAAGGGGGGAAAAAAGGCAAATCCACATTCTCATTGAATCTGGTTCAGGGAGAGAATGACATACATACTAAATGGGATATCTCAACCTGCAGCAGAATAGGGGGAAGGGGGATGAGAGGAGGGATGATGGAAGGGAGGGCATCCTTGGGGTGAGGGGAGGTTGGAAGTACCCACTATAGAAGAGGGACAGGATCATGTAGGGAATGGACCAGGTGGGGGGTGGGATGAGTGGGAGGGAATTATAAGCAGCCTTGTACAATATATCTACCATGATAATGTTTTGCATAGCTAGACATGTACAACATATACTGAATTACTTATCTCCCCAGAGGGAATGGGTGACAAGGGAGGAAGGAAATGGATCTGAAATTCGAGGTCTTAAGATTAAATGTTTCAAATATATATAAATACTCTTATTAATACTCTTTTGCTTATAATTGGGAGATAAGATGTGCAGGCATTAGGACACAAAGATTCACCTTCCTCTAATAGAAAAGTCGAAGGGGGTATGGGAGAAGGTATGGGAGAGAGCAGATTGGAGGAAGCGATATCTTGTGGGACTGCTATTCTGGGAGGTTGGGTAGGGGAATAACGGGGGGAAAATGATTGTAACTCAAAATCTGGCGGAAATGAATGATGTAAAACAGAAGTTAATAAAGCATTTGTTTTAAAAAATATTTTGTCAAATGTTCAAATATAGTTTATTTCCATTATAGTCCTTTTTTGTTATACTTTTAAAAACACCCTGAGGGGTGGCTAGGTAGTACAGTAAGTAGAACACTGGCCCTGGACTCAGGAGGACCTGAGTTCAAATCCAGCCTCAAGACACTTAGCACTTAGTAACTGTGTGGCTTTGGGCAAGTCATTTAACTCAAATTGCCCTGCCTTCCCCTCTCCAAAAAAGCAAAAACAAACAAACAAACAAACAAAAATAACCACCCTGAGAAGAGGTCTATGGTCTAGATTGCCAAAAGGGATCTAAGATAGAAAAAATGGTTTAACCAGATGTTTATATTTTCTACTGACCGAAATTTTATTTCTACTGACTGAAAAGATTATCAAGTACTACAAATACTTCTTTCTTGCCTTTTGTGTTGCATGATTTCTTTAGTTGGTCAGAGATGCAGTAATTCCTAGGTAAGAATAGGTTAAGCTATAATGCTGATGAAGGTGTCATCCTCATTCATAGAAGTTGCCAACAAGATAAACCAGAGCATAAACAGCTCCTCAAAGGAGGTTCTAGTAATAGCCAGTGACTGCCAACAAAGCTCAGTAACAGAAAATGGTGTTGTGAATATGCTGTACTGATTCTGAGAAGTCAATAAATAAGTCCTGGGAAAAGCTTACCAATAATCTTGATTGGGGATTAAGGTCATAGGATCTTGAATTTTCATTTGGAATGAACTTTGGAAGTCATTTAGTCCAGTACTTACTTTACATATAAGGGTAGGTGTCCACTTAATCACCCAAGTCTACTTAGCCCTGTTACCTTTATTAGATGGGAACAAAGTCTGATCCTCTAAATCTGTTCAGATTGGAAGATGGTGGAGTAGAAACAGCACTTCCATGGTGCTCTTGCCCACACCACTTCAAAATCATCTTAAAGGGGACTCTGAACAACTTCTGGAGCCCCAGCACCCACAGAAAACACAGAGAAGCTAACCTCCCGCTGGGGACAGCCTGGCAGCACTTCAGGGAGCAGCCAGTGCAGCGCTCTGGGAACCAATAGCGCAGTGCTCTGGGAGCCGACAGCAAGCCAAGTCCAGGCCCGCCTCAATCCTGGTTTTAGCCCCAGGGCAGCAGGGCCAGCAGCCAGCTGGAGGGACCCCAGAACACCAGCAGCTGTGGTGATTCCAGAATTATCAACACAGATATGCCTAGGACAAAGTGAGAGGTTAGTGGCCTATGGACTTTGAGACCAGTATTTGGGAATGCGTAGGCTTCTTCCCCTGGGGGTGAGAAGTGGCTGGGGAAACGTGGCACAGACGCCATTTTGCAGCTTCAGTTGCAGCTTCAGCTCCTGGCCTGCAAACTGTAGGGAGATCCAGCAATCAGTCTGGGGATTAATTGCTCTTGCTTTAACCTCCCTGGATCTGGATTGCGGTCTGGGGTGGAGGTCTTAGGGTGGGTATCCAACTTGCCAGAGTGTGTGGAGGCTTCACTGAGGCCACCCACCTAATACATCCAGAAGTTGAGAAGACCCCAATGTTTGGGACGGAAGTTCACCTGTCACGTGGCAGAGTCCTACTGTGGCAACAAGCCCCAAAGTCAAGTAATTGAGTGGCAACATGCCTAGGTAAAGGAAACAAAACAAATAGAAAAATTCAACATTAGACTCCTATTTTGGGGGCAAAGAGGATCGAAGGAGGATTGTGAGGTCAGAACTCACGCACCAAAAGCCCCAAATGAAAATACGAGTGGGTTATGGGCCATAGAGGACCTTAAGAAGGATTTTTAAAACCAAATAAGAGAAGTGGAGGAAAAATTGGGAAGAGAAATGAGAATGATGCAAGAAGATTATGAAATGAGAGTCAACAGCCTGATTGAGGAAAATAACACCTTAAAAAGTTGACGGACTCAAATGGCAAAGGAGGCTCAAAAGGGCAATGAGGAGAAGAATGCCTTAAAAAGACGAATTTGCCAGATGGAAAAAGAATCTCAAAAGCTCACTGAGGAGATTCATTCCTTCAGAGTTAGACTGGAGCAAATGGAAGCTAGTGACTTAATGAGAAATCAAGATGCTGTTAAACAGATCCAAACAAATGAAAGATTAGAAGGCAATGTGAAATATCTCATGTGAAAAACCACTGACCTGGAAAATAGATCCAGGAGAGATAATTTTAAAATTATTGGACTACCTGAAAGCCATGATCAAAGATTCTGGAAATCATCCTTCAAGAAATTCTCAAGGAAAATTGCCCTGATGTTTTAGACCTAGAGGGCAAAATAGAGGTTGAAAGAATCCACCAATCACCTCCTGAAAAAGATCCCAAAAAGAAAACTCCCAGGAATATTATAGCCAGGTTGCAGAATTCCCAGATCAAGGACAAAATACTCTAAGCAGCCAGGAAGAAACAATTTCAATATTGTGGAAACACAATCAGAATAGCACAGGACCTGGCAGCTTCTACACTGAGGGATTGAAGGGCATGGAATATTATATTCCAGAGGGCAAAAGAGCTGGGATTGAAGCCAAGGGTCACCTACCCAGCAAAACTGAGTATTTTGTTTCAGGGGAAAATATGGTCATTCAGTGGAATAGAGGACTTTCAAGCATTCTTGAGGAAAAAACAGAGTTGAATAGAAAATTTGACATTCAGACATAAGAAGCAAGAGATGCTTGAGAAGGTAATCAGGGAAAAGAAATCAACAGGAGCTTATCAAACTTGAACTATTTACATTCCTACATGGAAAAACAATAATTGTGACTAATGAAACCTTTCTCAGTATGAAAATAATTGAAGAAGGGTATATGGGCATATGAATACATATGTGAATGTGTGTGTATATGTTTACAGGTATACATGGATAGAGGGCACAAGTTGAATTTGGTGGGAAGGGATGATACTTAAGGGGTGAAATTAAGAGGTGAGAGAGGAATGTGGCAAGAGGAGATGGGGAGAGACAGAATGGGGGTAAACTATCTCATGTAGAAGAGGCAAGGGGTACTGGTTGCAGGGGAGGGGACGAACAGGAAGGCAAAAAGGTAAAACCATATTCTCATTGAATTTGGCTCAGGGAGAGAATGACATACATACTAAATGGGATATCTCACCCTGTAGGATAGTAAGGGGAAGGGGGATAAGAGGGCGGATGATGGAGGGGAGGGCATTCTGGGGTGAGGGGAGGTTGGAGGCACCCACTTTTGAAGAGGGACAGGATCAAAGTAGGGAATGGACCAGGTGGGGGGTGGGATGGGTGAGAGGGAAATATAAGCAGTCTTTTACAATATATCTACTATGGTAATGCTTTGCATAGCTATACATGTACAGCACATACTGAATTGCTTATCTTCCCAGAGGGAGTGGGTGACAAGGGAGAAAGGGAATGGATCTGGAATTCGAAGTTTTAAAATTAAATGTTTCAAATATATATAAATACTATTATTAATACTATTTTGCATGTAATTGCGAGATAAGATGTGCAGGCATTGGGGCACAGAGATTCACCTTGCCCTAATGGCAAAGTCGAAGGGGTATGGGAGAAGATATGGGAGAGAACAGATTGGATGAGGGGATATCTTTTGGGACTGCTATTCTGGGGTGGTGGATAGGGGAAAAATGGGGAAAAAATTGTAACTCAAAATCTGGAGGAAATGAATGATGTACACCAGAAGTTAATAAAGTATTTGTTGAAAAAAAATAAATCTGTTTAGATTGAATAAGTTTGTTCAGATTGGTTCAGAGGTTTAGTTTTGCTTTGTAGGATTAGTTAAAACTAGTGAGCTAGTATAGGATGAAGTTTCATGCTTCTGATAGCTAATTCTAAAAACCTTATAACCAAGTTTCTGAGAAGTAATTGCTTGGGGGTGAACATTTAGAAGGGCTCTGATCTCAGCCATGATCTAAGTTTCTTCTTCCTTGGTTAGAGGAAGACCTCAAGAACAAGGGGGGACTGGGAAATTTGGGCTCTTTTAATGGTCATCCTAGCAGTGTTCCTGGGATAGCAGTGATTGATGACAGTGTCCTCATTGGGCTCCCTGGATCGAATGAATGTGAAGAAGTCAGGTTCATGGCATACCTGAGGGGAATATGTTGAGAACTTCAATCAGAGGACTTCTAGGAATTGTGAATTACCCTTTTGCAACATGTCTGGCCTGTCAAAGCTTGAGCCTACTTTTCCCTGGTGGGATGGTATCTTCCTACACTTTTCAAGGAGGATATCTATTATAGAATTATGGTACCTCTTTCCAAAAGCTAATTATACCCATAATATCCATTTCTAAAACCTCATTAGGTAAGCTGGCTATTTTGATATCAGATGATAATCATGGTAGGGAGAAGCATTGGGTGGGGGCTTGTAAGCTGTAGCATTAGAAAAACCGTGCCCAATCCTTGGGAGTTCCCTAAAGCCCTGAGGATACATAGCATCCATACTCTGGGGACCTGACTTTCCAGCATAAGAAGGGAGAGGAAGTTGGTAGATTAAGTCCAAAACTCTGACACGGTACATACAGGTGAGAAAACTGAGGATCAGTGAGATTTTATGATATGGACACAGTCCCATGGATAGTAAAAATCAGGGGTAGGATTAGAATCTCAGTCCTTTGCCAGTGCCTTTTCCACTGTAATACTCTTGTACAGATTGACAGTAGAATGTAAACAAGTCATGAAACTTGTGTCATTGAGCAGGAATTTTAAGAGCTAATGCACATTTGCTCTCCCCTAATACCTTGGCTTCCATGGAAGCCTCTGTTCACATGCTAACTTTTTTTTTTTTTAATATTTGAAACATTTAATGTTGTGACCTCGAATTTCAGATGCATTTCCTTCCTCCCTTGTCACCCATTCCTTCTTGGGAGATAAGTAATTCAGTATATGTTGTACATGTCTAGCTATGCAAAACATTATCATGGTAGATATATTGTACAAGGCTGCTTATAATTCCCTCCCACTCATCCCACCCACCACCTGGTCCATTCCCTACATGATCCTGTCCCTCTTCTATAGTGGGTACTTCCAACCTCCCCTCACCCCAAGGATGCCCTCCCATCCATCATCCCTCCTCTCATCCCCCTTCCCCCTATCCTGCTGCAGGTTGAGATATCCCATTTAGTATGTATGTCATTTTCTCCCTGAACCAAATTCAATGTGAATGTGGTTTTGCCTTTTTAGCCTTCCTTATTCTCCCCCTCCTTTGCAACCACTTCCCCTACATGAGATAGTTTACCCTACCATGTCTCTCCCCATCTCCTCTTGCCACTTTCCTCTCTCACCTCATAATTTCATCCCTTGAGTATTCTCCTTCCCAACAAATTCAACCTATGCCCTCTATCCATATATAACTGTAACCATATACACACACATTCACATATGTATTCATATGACCACACCCCCTTCCATTATTTTCATAGTGAGAAAGATATCATCAGTCACAGATATTGCTTTTCCATATAGGAATGTAAATAGTTCAACTTTGATAAGTTCCTTTGATTTCTTTTCCCTGATTACCTTCTCAGGCATCTCTTCCTTCTTGTGTCTGGATGTCAAATTTTCTATTCAATTCTGGTTTTTTCCTCAAGAATGCTTGAAAGTCCTCTATTCCACTGAATGACCATATTTTCCCCTGAAACAAAATACTCAGTTTTGCTGGGTAGGTGACCCTTGGGTTCA
This sequence comes from Gymnobelideus leadbeateri, assembly GCA_011680675.1. Classification (NCBI taxonomy): domain Eukaryota; kingdom Metazoa; phylum Chordata; class Mammalia; order Diprotodontia; family Petauridae; genus Gymnobelideus; species Gymnobelideus leadbeateri. Next base: position 325,690 of record WOXC01007278.1, on the reverse strand, counting down.
TTCCCAGTTCTTTTGCCCTCTGGAATATCATATTCCATGCCCTTCAATCCTCAGTGTAGAAGCTGCCAGGTCCTGGGCTATTCTGATTGTGTTTCCACAATATTGAAATTGTTTCTTCCTGGCTGCTTGTAGTATTTTCTCCTTGATCTGGGGATTCTGGAACCTGGCTATAATATTCCTGGGAGCTTCTTTGGGATCTTTTTCAGGAGGTGATTGTGGATTCTTTCAACCTCTATTTTGCCCTCTGGATCTAAAACATCAGGGCAATTTTCCTTGAGAATTTCTTGAAGGGTGATTTCTAGGTTCTTTCTTTGATCATGGCTTTCAGGTAGTCCAATAATTTTTAAATTGTCTCTCCTGGATCTATTTTCCAGGTCAGTGGTTTTTCCCATGAGATATTTCACATTGCCTTCTAATCTTTCATTTGTTTGGATCTGCTTAACAGCATCTTGATTTCTCATAAAGTCATTAGCTTCCATTTGCTCCAGTCTAACTCTGAAGGAATGAATCTCCTCAGTGAACTTGAGATTCTTTTTCCATCTGGCAAATTCGACTTTTTAAGGCATTCTTCTCCTCATTGCCCTTTTGGGCCTCCTTTGCCATTTGAGCTAGTCTATTTTTTTTTTTTTAATTTTTTTTATAAGCAATTGGGGTTAAGTAACTTGCTCAAGGTTACATGGCTAGTCATTTGATTTATGCGTGGGTGCTCATTTTCTGAGGCCGGATCTGATCTCGGGTCATCCAAACTCCGAGGCCGGCGCTCTTACTCACTGCGCCACCTAGCCGCCCCTTTAGGGCAACTGGGGTTAAGTAACTTGCCCAAGGTTACACGGCTAGGTTTTTGTTTGTGCAGATTAAGTGTCGGAGGCCGGCTCCGAACTCAGGCCCTTCTGATTCCAGGGCCGGCGCTCCATTCACTGCGCCACCTAGCCGCCCCTGAGCTAGTCTATTTTTTAAGGTGTTGTTTTCCTCAGTCAGGCTGTTGACCCTCATTTCATACTTTTCCTGCATCCTTCTCATTTCTCTTTCTAATTTTTCCTCCACTTCTCTTATTTGATTTTTAAAGTCCTTCTTAAGGTCCTCTATGGCCTGCAACCCGCTCATGTTTTCCCCTGGGGCCTTTGGAGCAGGACTTCTGACCTCACAGTCCTTTTCCCGCTCTATGCCCCCAAAATAGGAGTCTGGGGTTGCATTTTTCTGTTTCCTTTGCCTTGGCATGTTGCCACTTAATTGGTTGACTTTTGGGCTTGTTGCCACACTATGGCTTTAAGGCCAGCTAGAGGAATTTTCGTCCTGAACGTGTGGGGGGCAACTTCCGTTTCTGGTAAGCTGTAAACCCACCCACAATTTCCACCCTAGATCACAGTCCAGATCCAGGGAGGTTAAAGCAAGAGCGATTACCCCCCAAGACTGATCGCTGGATCTCGCCACGATTTGTAGGCTGGGAACCGGAAATGCCTATGAAAACTACAAAATGGCGTGTCTCCTCAGCGGCTTCTAGCCCCCAGGGGAGGGAGCTGAGGCATTCCCCAAATACAGGTCCCAAAGTCCATAGGACACTAACCTCTTACTTTGTCCTAGGCATATCTGTGTTGATAATTCTGGAGTCGCCACAGCTCCTGGTGTTCTGGGGTTCCTCCAGCTGGCTGCTGGCCCTGCCGCCCTGGGGCTAAAACCTCGGCTCATGGGGACCTGGGCTCGGCTCGGCTGGGCTCCTGCGCTCTGCGCATTGCCGGCTCCCAGACCGCTGCGCTGGTCCTTCCTGCAGGGCTGCTGGGCTGTCCTCAGCGGGAGGTTAGCTTCTCTGTGTCGTTCTGTGGGTGCTGGAGCTCCAGAAGTTGTTCAGAGTCCTTTTTTACATAGTTTGTAGGGAATCTGGGGGCAGAGAGGCTTGGACGAGCTGTTTCTACTCCGCCATCTTGGCTCCGCCCCCCACATGCTAACTTTTGAGGCTCTAGTCATGACCCCAGTGTCGTTCTAATGTCATTAGAACCAAGAGAATAAACTCAAATGGAGGATTAGTTGTATTCATATTGATTTTCACTTCCCATTTTTCTTATGGTTTATTTGACACCTTAATGCAGAGAAACCCTAACCCTGCTTCTTTGAGGCATTATAGGGAATCTTAATTATAGAGCCTATAGAGGTGCCCTTCAACTCTAGATCAAGAATTCTCTTAAAGTAAAGCAAACCAACAGCATTTCATAACTTGACAAGGTTTGAGAATCATTATATTAACATGGTTAAAATTCTTCTGTTTGTTATTGTGCCTTTACTTGGCTTAGTGATTTTGAAAATTTTTTTCATGTGGTTCTTAATAACTTAAATTTCTTCTTTCAAAAGCTGCCTGTTTATCTCCTTTAGTAACTGAAAAATTGGGATGGTGAACACCTTTAACAAGCATCTAGTTTTTTTTTCTTGCTTAATGCAGATACCCAGAATTCATTGAGCAAAGTTATATCTGTGGTTTTGTCTATCATGGACTTGTGTATGATTTTAGAATATGCATGGGAGATACCTAATTAACAGAGACCTTGCTGAAGATGGTGCTTTGTGTCATCACCTAATCAAATGCTTTTTTGGAACCAACAATTAAACCAAATCTTATCTTTTATTCCCTATAGCTCTTAGTCAGGTCTTTGCCAATGAAGATGCAGTCTGCTTTAAAAAATTATCAGTGAAAGCCTACCTACTCCATTCACATGTTTTCATCTCTCGGGTACTCTTGATGTGCATAGACTAGTGGTAGGGAACCTTCAGCATTGAGGCCACATGTGGCCTTCTAGGTCCTCAGGTGTGGCCTTTTGACTGAGTCCAAATTTTACAGAACAGATCCTTTTATTAAGAATATTGTTCTGTAAAGTTTGGATTCAGTCAGAGGGCTGCACTTGAGGACCTATAGGGCTATATGTGGCCTTGAGACTGCATGTTTTTTTCTGCCTCCCCCCCGCCCAGCACAGACCATTCTTTTTTTTTTTTTTTTTGCATTTTGGAGGGCAATTGGGGTTAAGTAACTTGCCCAAGGTCACATGGCTAGGTTTTTGTTTGTGCGTGCATTAAGTGTCTGAGGCCAGATCCGAACTCAGGTCCTTCTGACTCCAGGGCCGACACTCTACTCACTGCGCCACCTAGCCGCCCCCAGACCATTCTTATAAAACATTTTATAGAAATGAGAAATTGAACATGAATCTAGTACATCCTTGATAATACTGCCTGGTGTAATTTCCCTTCCTTTTCCATTCTTCTGAAATTTTTCGAGATATATTACAAATTTATAGGCCAGTGCCACTGAAATTGTGTTAATTGCAACACAGATTTCATCCATGTGTATTTGGTCAGTTTCAGTCAGTTTTCCTGATTTCACCTTCCTAAGTAACATTATTTTTCTTACACAGCAGACATTAGATTTATACTTATGTCAAGTCTAATTGTAGTGGTTCCATTTGCATTGGGGAGGGAAAAAATATCTTAGTAACACTGGGAGATCTGTTGCATTCTCTGGCTATGTGTTGTTATTTCAGTGACATGGTATAATGGAAAGGACACTAGATTTGGTGTCAGAGGATGTGTGTTTGAATTTTTACTCTGCTACTTTGTGATCTCTCTTGTTTTCAGTTTTTTCATCTGCAAAATGAAGAGATTAGACTAGATAGATAATCCCTTATACTCGTTCAGCTCTAAGTCAAAAATTTATACACGTCCTCAGAATGATTTGTCTTTGCTGAAGCTCAGCTTGAACTTTCTGTGGGCTCCTTTATTGCTTTTTCGCCCCTGGTAAGGTAAATATTGATCAGAATCTTAAACATTTCTCATAATGGTTTGCAAATAAATTTGTATTTGACATTGGTGTTGTCTTTGATTTTCATGTCTTTCTGTTTGACAAAGAGGACTAATTCATTGCTTTTTGAAATATTTCTGTGTTCTTTAGCCCCTTGTAGCTGTTCTTTTGTATCCATTCCTTTAAAAAAATTATTAATTTTTTTTATTTTAACAGTGTTTAAATTTCCCTCTATATCCTTATATTCTGCTTCCCCCTTCCCAGAGAGCCATCCCATGTGACAAAGAATTTTCTTCAAAAAGGAAGAAAAGATTTGCAAAACTGATTGATACATTTTGACAAGAATTCCCTCTTCTTCCCGTCTCATCTCATTATCACTCACATGCCTTCTGCCACTATCTCCTCCGTCTCTCCTGTCTCACATAAAGCCCTTCTCCATACCAGGAGAAACCCCTCTACCTGCCTGTTATCTCATTCCACTCCATTTTCCTCTAGCAAATTGCCTCCTTCTATCCTTACTCTTCTATCACTTATCTTCATTTCTACTCATCTCTTGGCTGCTTCTCTGTTTCCGATAAATATGCTCATGTCTCCTCCATCCTAAAAAGCCTTTCAGTTTGTCCTTCCATCCTCTGACATCTCTTCTGCCCTTTATAGCTAAACTCTTTTAGAAGGACTTCTACAATAGGTGTCTCCACTTCCTCTCCTGTCACTTAGAACTCTTTACCATCTGAATTGTGACCTCATCATTCCCTTGAAACTGGACAAAATTATCAATGATCTCTTAAGGGGGTTTGATGGCCCTTTCTCAATTTTTACCCTTTTTGACTGCTCTGCAGCCTTTAACACTGTTGATCACCCTCTTCACCTTGATACCCTCCTCTTTTTAGGTTTTCTTGATGATACTTTTTCCTTATTTTCCTCCTACCAATGTGACAACTCCTCGTGTTTCTTTTTTTTTTCTTTTTGGAGGGCAGTCCAGGTTAAGTGACTTGCCCAAGCTCACATGGCTAGTAAGTGTTAAGTGTCTGAGGCCGGATTTGAACTCAGGTCCTCCTGACTCCAGGGCTAGTGCTCTATTCACTGCACCACCTAGGTGTCCCCTACTCCTTCTCCTTTGCTGGATCTTCATCCATGTCATGCCCACTAATTGTAGGAATCTCATGTAGCACTGTCATGGTCTCTACTTTATTTTCCCTTTATATTATTTCAGTTGGTGACTTTGCCATCTGTATTGCCAACACAATATTTACAATGCCCACGATTATGATCAAGACTGTGACTATAAATATCGCATGACGTTTGATCGCAAAATATACCAAACTCTCCATGTAGAGGACAGAACTGAAACATTTATTTAGACACAAGAAAACCCAATCCCAAAACCAGTAAGCTGATTCCATCATAGTGTCAAAGATACTAAGAAGCCATAATAACACTGAGAGCCACAGCATCCTTTAGCCTTCCCACAAACCAATACAAGATCAATATTTACTCACAAATCTCTATCTCCTTGCCTCAACCTCCTCTCTCTACCACTGTCTCTCTGGCTCTGACTCCCAGGTTCCTGTGGGCTCTGCTTCCTTTCAGCAAACTTCTCCACCACAACTCCATGTGACTATTTTCAGCCTACTAGGGGACAGAGTTTACTTTCAAAGCAGGGGAGGTCTTCAAGCTCCCCTAGGTCTATTAAGGGGCAGGGAAGATCTTCAAATTCCCATTCCCAGTATACTATCTCCTATGGATTCAGTTTTCATCTCTATCCTGATGATTCTCAAATTTACTTATGCTAATTTACTTCCTACCCTCTCTACTGACCACCTGTCTTGTATATCTACTTTTAAACATTTTGAACTGAATATCCAGTAGATATCTTCAACTCAACATGTCAGTAACTGAAATCATCCTTTCCTTCAAACCTTTTCTTCTGTCAAATTTCTGTAATATTTTTAAGGGCATCACCATCATTCCAGTCTTCCAGGTTCACAACCTTGTGTCATCCTATATTCTTCACTATCTCTCAACCACTCTCCTCTCTTTTGCTAAGACTTTGCATTGACGATGTCTCTCTCTCTCTCTCTCTCTCTCTCTCTCTCTCTCTCTCTCTCTCTCTATATATATATATATATATATATGTTTCATTCTACACACTGAAGTCCATCACCTCTCTTTATATACTTGGGTGGCATGTTTCATTATGAGTCTTCTGGAATTGTGTTTGGTTGATCAGAGTTCATAAGACTTTCAAAATTGTTTGTCTTAATAATATGTAGTTATTGTAGAACTTGTTCTCCTGGTTCTGCCCACTTCACTTTATGTTAGTTCCAACCACTCTTCTCAGGCTTCTCTGAAATCATCACTTTCATCATTTCTTTATTTTTTTATTTTTTCCTCTCTTTAAAATTTTTTTTTTAGTTTACATCATTCATTTCCATAAGATTTTGAGTTACAAATTTTCTCCCCATTTTCCCCTACCCACCACCCCAAAATAGCAATCCCATTGAATATTCCCTCCCCCAATCTGCTCTCTCCCATATCTTCCCCCATTCCCCCTCTGATTTTCTATTAGGGCATGGTGGATCTCTATGTCCCGGTGCCTGTATATCTTATTTCCCAGTTATATGTAAAGTAATAGAAATAATAGTATGTATGTATGTATGTATGTATGTATGTATGTATGTATGTATGTATGTATCTATCTATCTATCTATCTATCTATCTATCTATTTTAAACATTTGATTTTAAAACTTTGAATTCCAGATCCTTTCCCTTCCTCCCTTGTCACCCACCCTTACTGGGAAGACAAACAATTCAATATAGGTTGTACATGTGTAGCTACACAAAACATTTCCATAGTGGATAAATTGTGAAAGACTGACTATATTTCCCTCCATCCTATCCCATCCCCCACTTGTTCTGTGGTTTATTGTGATCCTGTCCCTTTTCAAAAGTGGGTGCTTCCAACTTCCCTCCCCCCCAGCCTGCCCTACCTTCCATCATCCCCCCCTCTCATTCCCTTCCCCCCCTACTCTCCTGTAGGGTAAGAAAGACTATTTAGTGTGTATGTCATTCCTTCCCTAAGCCAAATTCACTGAAAATAAGGTTGACTCATTCCCTTTTGCCTTCCTGTTCTTCTCCTCCATTGTAGCGGTTTTCCTTTGCCTCTTCTGTATGAGATAATTTACCCTGTTCTGTCTTTCCCCATCTTCTCTCATCATATTCCTCTCTCACCTCTTAATTTTCCCCTTTAAGTATCATCCCTTCCTATTAAATCATTCCTGTGCCCTCTGTCTATGTATACCTGTACACATATACACACACTTACATATGTATTCATATGCCCATATACCCTCCTATATACACACACACACACATATATATATATGTACGTGTGATCAGTGGATTCTTTCAACCTCTGTTTTGCCCTCTGGTTCTAAAACATCAGGGCACTTTTCCTTGAGAATTTCTTGAAGGATGATTTCTAGGTTCTTTTTTTGATCATGGCTTTCAGGTAGTCCAATAATTTCTAAATTATCTCTCCTAAATATATAAATACTATGATTAATACTATTGTGCATATAATTGGGAGATAACATGTGCAGGCATTGGGGCACAAGGCTTCACCTTGTCCTACAGGAAAAGTTGAAGGGGCTATGGGAGAAGAGATGGGAGAGAGCAGATTGGATGAGGGGATATCCTGTGGGACTGCTATTCTGGGGTGGTGGGTAGGGGAAAAATGGGGAAAAATTGTAACTCAAAATCTAACGGAAATGAATGATGTAAACCAGAAGTTAATAATGCATTTGGAAAAAAAAAGTATCTCTCCTGGATCTGTTTTCCAGGTCAGTGGTTTTTCCAGTGAGATATTTCACATTGCCTTCTATTTTTTCATTTGTTTGGATCTGTTTAATAGTAATTGGTTTCTCATAAAGTCACTAGTTTCCATTTGCTCCAATCTAATTCTGAAGGAATGATTCTCTTCAGTGAGCTTTTGAGATTTTTTTTCCATCTGGCAAATTCAGCTTTTTAAGGCATTCTTCTCCTCATTGGCTTTTTGAGCCTCTTTTGCCATTTGAGTTAGTCTATTTTTTAAGGTGTTATTTTCTTCAGCCAGGTTGCTCACTCTCATTTCATAATTTTCTTGTATCATTCTCATTTCTCTTCCCAGTTTTTCCTCCACTTCTCTTATTTGTTTTTCAGAATCCTTCTATGGCCTGTGTAACCAGCTTGTATTTTTCTTGGAAGCTTTTGGTGCAGGAGTTCTGACTTCACTGTCTTCCTCCTGTTCCGTGCTTTGTTCCTTTATGTCCCCCAAATAGGTGTCTAATGTTGGATTGGTGTGCTTGCTTTGCTTCCTTTGCTTGCTTATGTTGCCACTCAATTACTTGACTTTTGAGCTTTTTGCCACAGTAGAACTCTGCTACCAGAGAGGGGAGGTTTGTCCCAAATCAGTGGGGTTTTCGCAGCTGTTGGAGCTATTAGATGGGTGCCCTCTCTGAAGCCTCCATATGCTCTGGCACCTGATCACACACCCCAGGACTTCCACCCTAGACTGCAATCCATATCCAAGCAGGTTAAAGCAAGAGTGATTACCCCACAGACTGGTGGCTTGGTCCCCCTACAATCTGTATTCCAGGAGCTGAAGCAGCCACATGGCAGTGGCTGCACGGCCGTAGCGCCTCAGCTGCTTCTCCCTCCAGGAGGCATAGGATGGACCACACTCCCAAATTCCTGGATCCCAAAGTACACACTGCACTGACCTCTCACTTTGTCCTTAGCATCTATGGGTTGATAATAAGGGAAACCACCACAGCATCTGGTGATCTGAAGTCCCTGCAGCCAGTGGCTGGCTGTGGCTGCTCTGAGGGCAAAACCTCAGGCTCATGCAGGGCTGGGCTCACCTCCCAGAGTGCTGCACTGGCCCCTTCCTGCCAGCCTGCTGGGTTGTCTTCAGCGAGAAGTTAGCTTCTCTCTGTCATTTTGTGGGTTCTGTAGATCCAAAGTTTTTTTAGAGTCATTTTTACATGAATTGGAGGAGGTGGAAGCTGAAGCTGCACAGAACTCCTGTTTCTACTCTGCCATCTTGACTCCACCCCACTTTCATCATTTCTTAAAGAATAGTAGTATTCCATCTCTTTTTATGTACTGTAATCTGTTCATCCATTCCCAATTCAACTAGTTTCTAGTTCTTTGCCATCACACAAAAGAGCTTCTATAAACATGTTTATGCATATAGGTCATTTTCCTTTTCTTAGATCTCTTTGGGGGCACAGGTCAGCTACTTGGCCCAGTATTCCTGGGTCAAAGGGTATGCACAGATTTGGGGGCATATTTCCAAATTTCTTTGTAGAATTGCTAGATCAGTTTCACAATTTTACCAAAAGTATAGTATCCATGTTTTCCCACAACCCCTCCAGCCTTTGTCATTTTTCTTTTTTGTCTGCCTTACCTGTCTATTGAGTGTACTTCAGAGCTGTTTTAGTGTATATTTCTCTGATTATTAGTGATTTAGAGCATTTATTTTAATATGACTCTTGGTAGTTTATATTTCTTCCTCTGAAAGCTGCTTGTTCATATATTTTTCTTTTTATCAATTGAAAAACAAATTTTATTTTTATAAATTTGCATCAGTTCTCTATGTATCTTGGAAACGAGACCTTTATCAGAGAAACTTGCTCCAAAGATACTTTCCCAATTTCCTGCTTCTCTTCTGATTTTAGGTACATTGGTTTTGATTGTTTAAAGTAATAAAAAATTTTTTTACCTCTTTTGAACCCTTCTCTCTTTTTTGGTCATGAATTCTTTCTCTGTGCATAGCTCTGACAACTTCTGTTTTGTTTATGATGCCCACCTTTATGTTTAAATCATGTACTCATTAGGAGCTTGTCTTGGTATGCAGTGTGAGATATTACCTAGTTTCTTCCAGCTTATTTTCCAATTTTACCAACAGTTTTTGTCTAACAGTGAATTTTTGTTTCAGTAACTGTGTTAACACCAAGCTACTGTGCTAGATTGTTTCTGTATATGGTGTGCCTAATCTGTTCCACTGATGATTTCTTATTTAGTGCCAGATTGTTTTGATGATTACTACTTTGTAGCTTAGCTTGAGGTGTGGTACTGCTAGGCCCTCTCTTTTTCTACTTTTTCTTCTTTAATTCCCACAATATTCTTGACCTGTTGTTCTTCCAGGTGAATTTTTATTATCATTCTTTTCTAGTTCTGTAAGTAATTCTTTGGAAGTTTGATTGCTATGGTACTGAATAAGTAAATTAATTTAAGTAGCATAGTCATTTTTATTATATTTGCCCAGCCTATCCATCAGCAATTGATATTTTCTCATTTAAGAGTGTATGTGTGCGTGTGTGTGTGCGTGCGTGTGTGTGTGAAGTGTTTTGTAGTTTTGCTCATATAGTTCTTATATGTAGGTGGAATTCTAAAAATTTTATGCTGCTGGATGTTTTTTATAATATACAGAAATATCGATGATTTATGTAAGTTTATTTTCTATCCTGTAACTTTGCTAAGGTTGTGAATTATTCTAATTTATTTTTAGGTGATTTTCTAGGGTCTTCTAAGTAAACCATCATATCTACAGAAAGTATTGGTTTTATTTCCTTTTTGCTCATGCCTATTCCCTCAAATTTTTTCTTTTTTTGTTATAGTTAATATATCTAGCGCGCTCTCTCTCTCTCTCTCTCTCTCTCTCTCTCTATATATATATATATATATATATACACACACACACACACACACACACACACACATATATACACGTATATATGTGTACACACACACATATCTATATATATAATAGTAACAGTTATGATGTCTATCTTTGCTTTATCCCAGATCTTATTGGAAAGTCCTCTAGTTCATTCACAGTGTAGAATGATGCTGGCCCTTGGTTTTAGATAGATAGTGCTTATCATATTAAGGAAAACCCTCTTTATCCCCATGCTTTCTAGTGTTTGTTTTTTAAGAGGAATGATTATTAAATCTTTTTCAAACTTTTTGCTTCATTTGTTGATATAATAATTATTTTCATTTTACTTGTTATCAATTTGGTGAATTATGGTTTGTTTGATTTTTTTTCCCATATGATTTTTTTTCCCATTATAGGAACCAACCCTGCTATAAATCCAGCCTGGTCATAGGACATAATCTTTTTGATATGCTTTCATCTACTTTCTAGTATTTTATTGAAGAGTTCTTTAAATGTTTGATAGAATTGGCTTTTAAAATCCATGTGGTCTTAGGCTTTTTTTTTTTTTAATTTGGGAAATTATTATTTCTTGAGCTTGTTTTTCTGATTGGTTTATTTAACTCCTTTATATCTTATTCAGTGAATCTTTGCATTGTTTTTTTGCAAATATTCATCCATATAATTTAGATTGTTATTTTCATTGGCATTTAGCTGGGCAGAATAGTTACTGAAAGTGTTTTTTCTTGTTTCTCCATTGGCTATGAATTTTCATTTTTGATACTGGTAATTTGGTTTTCTTTTTTCTTTTAAAAATTATATTAGCTAGTGATTTATTTATTTATTTATTTTTTTAAAAACCTAGGTCTTTGTTTTATTTAATTCAGTGGTTTTTGTTTCTTTTCAGTTTTGTTACTCTTTTCTTTGATTTTCAGGATGTCTATTTTGGTGTTTAATTTTTTAAAAAAATGTTGCTAAGTTTGATTTTTTTTTTTTTGTTTTGTTTTCACTTCGCTTTTATTTGCACTCTAATGTCATATTTACTCCCGTGCCATAAGCTTTTGTTTCTTCAGTTTCTTCTGGGATATCTTTTTCTTTTGAGCAACTTCCTCTTCTGGTTTAGGAACAATTTGTTCCTTTTCAGTAAGTATCATTTCAATATGGCAAGGAGAACTCATGTATGGGTTGATTCGACCATGAGCCCTGTAAGTACGCCGTCTCATTTTGGGAGCCTTGTTAACCTGAATATGCTCAATGACGAGAGAATCGACATCCAAACCCTTAAGTTCTGCGTTGCTCTCTGCATTTTTAAGCATATGCAGCAAGAATTCAGCACTCTTTTTGGGCCACCGACCCTGCGTCCAACCCCACTGCTTAGCCTGGGCACACCTGCCAACTCCACCATTATATCGACGGAAAGGAACACACTGTTTCTTCAATGTGACATCTTTCAAATACTTGGTAGCTTTGTGGATGTGCATGCCCTTGATAGCTTGGGCTGTTTCACGGGTGTTCTTGAAGTGGACCCGGAGATTTGAACCCCTTGACTTGCATGATTTTGTGGGGTTTTCTGGATCAAGAGAATACCTCACCATTTTGAATGATTACCTAGGACGGCTCAAAGAGCAAAGGCTTTCGGGAGACTAAAAAATGTTGCTAAGTTTGATTTTATTTAGCTTTTTATCCACTTTCTTGATTTGCTTACCCCCATTTTAATGTCTCATTTTTCTCATCTTTAAGTGAAATTATCAATTCCCCCCCATTTCTTTTTTGTCTCTTTCTACTTTCAGCATTATTTATTCTCCAATTAATTTTTAATTGTTTCCTTAGCAACCCTTTCTTAATATAATTTTTATTGCTTTTGGTAAATGTTTTATATTTCTGTTTTTCTGGGTTTATATGTGAGGTATTCATACTCTAAATCATGATCAGTATTTGTGAAGGTACCATTCAGAACTTAGAAATATGTGTACTTCTTTTTATTCCCATGCAATGATTTCCAGAGTTCTATTATATCCAGCTTTTCCAAAATTCTCTGTGTGCCTTTCACTTCTTTTTTTTTTTTTTTTAATTTGTCTAGGTCTAAGATGGGTAAATTGAAGTTCTCCACTATTGTGGTTTTACTGTCTTTTTTTCCCCTGTATCTCATTTAGGTTTTCCTTTTATTATTAAGATCCTATGTCCTTTGGCTACATATATGTTTAGTATTGATATTAATTCATTGTCAGTGGTACCTTTCAGCAAGTTTCTCTGTGTATTCTTAATTAGGTCTAATATATTGAATCACTCTCAACATTTATAGAAGGTGCAATATTTCAGAAAAATTTTAATTTGGGAAAAAAAGTGCTAATGTAATATTGCTGAAATACAAATTAAGAAGCACAAAGGAATTAATGTCATTAAAGTGTTAAGGATGTGAAATGAATACAAGTAGGAAAATTACATAAACCTTACACCTAATAATACCATGGATATCTCAGTGATTCTGTACCCATGTAGGTCATCATTTCAACCTCATTCCCTGCTCCCATCTACACAAGTAGTTTAAGTCCATCCCATATCCTCCAACATATTTGTTGCCCTCACTTTATTTATTACTTATCTTTGATTTCTTCCTGTTTACTGGCTTCTTCTCTGATGCCTACAAACCAGCCTTTCTCCCTCAAACTGGAAAAAAAAAAGATTACATATTATCCTTCAGTTCCAATTAACTGTAATCCTTTATCTCTTCTCCCATTTGTGGGAGGGAGAGAGTAAATTTTGTAAAACAAAGTACTTTTTAAAAAGAAAGAAAACCAAGAAAAAACTATAGCTTAAAGGAATGATAAATAAAACAAAAAGCTGCTCTTTCAAAAATTAGCCAATCTGGTTAAAAAGAAAAGGAAGAAAAATAAACTTAAGAAAATAAAATGAACAAGGTGAAATCAAGTGAAACTAGAAGAAATAGAATTATAAAGCATATTATACACAGATATAAGCCTACAAAACTAAAAAAAATAAAAAGAATAAGAAGATTATCTACAAGGCTATAAAATATTCTAAGTAGAGATTTTAAGTAATCTATCTCTGTAAAGGAAATTGAATAAGCTTATAGGAACTACCAAAGTGGAAAGAAATAACTCTGGTCCAGATGGGTTTAGAGGATAATTCTATCACGTTTTGAAGAATAATTAGTTCCTGAACTACGTAAATTATTTATTCTCAAAAAACTTAGGAAAAAATATTACACACACACACACACACACACACACACACACACACACACACATTTGTGCATGTGTGTATGGAGAGAGACGCCAAAATTCAGTTTTGTGGAAACATTTGGATTACAAAACAGTAGATTATATTATAGTTTTTATGGGTAGATAAGCATCAGAATGGGAAGTTGGGGAAAGAGCTGATTTTTCTTTTGAGTACCCTCAGTCTGGAACTTACTTCTGCTAAGAATATTCCTTTATAGCTTCCTTTTTATGCTTATAGCAAAGTTCCCCGTTTGCTGTATGATTGTTCTAGCCTCTCTCCTCTAGCCACTTAGAATCTCTTAATACCTTCACTTCTTTTAAAAAAATGTTTTCTTTTTATTTATCATATTAATTTTTTAAACATTTGAGTTCCAAATTCCTTCTGTCCTGCCATTCCCCCATCTATTAAGAAAGCAAGCAATATTGATTAATACTTGTGAAATCATGGAAAACAGTTCCATATTGGCCATGTTGCAAAAAAAACCAAAGAAAGCAAAACAAAAAGCAAGAAACATAAAGAAAGTGAAAAGTATGCTTCAGTCTACACTCGGAGTTCATCAGATCTCTCTCTGGGGATAGCTAACATTTTAATCATGTGTCCTTTAAAATTTGCCTTGGATCCTTGTATTGGTCAGAGCACCTAAGTCTGTCACAGTTGATCATTGTTAAAATGTTGCTTTTATTGTGTACAATATACTCTTTGTTCTGTTCGTTTCACTTTGCATCAGTTAACAAAAGTCTTCACAGGTTTTTCTGAAACCATCCTTGTCATTTCTTATAGCACAGAGGTATTATGTCATAATCATATACCACAACTTCTTAAGCCATTCCCCGGATGATGAACATCCCCTCAATTTCCAGTTCTTTACCACCACAAAAAGAGCTGCTATAAGTATTTTTGTACATAGAGATATTTTTTTACCTTTTCTTTAATCTCTTTGGAATACAGGCCTAGAAGTGGTATTGGTGGTACTTCAGAGTTGTTTTAATTTTTTTGCATTTCTCTCATCAATAGTGATTTAGAGCATTTTTATATGACTATTGATAATATAAAATAACTGCCAAAACAAACTCAGGAACTATATGAACAAAATTATAAGAAAAACCTTTTTATACAAACAAAATCAGATATAAATTATTAATACTTGAATCAGAATTAAAGAGAATTTTTTTTTTTTTTGCTTTTTTGGAGGGCAATTGGGGTTAAGTAACTTGCCCAAGGTCACACGGCTAGGTTTTTGTTTGTGTGTGCATTAAGTGTCTGAGGCTAAAGAGAAATATTAAACAGTGAAGAAATAGTAATTGTTCATGGGTAGGCATTGTCATTGACAATTTTACCTAATTTATATATTCATTGCCATCCCAATTAAATTACCAAAAAATAATTTTACTGAATTAGAAAAAAAACAATAACAAAATTCATTTGGAAGAACAAAAAGTCAAGAATATAAAAGGAACTAATAAAAAATGGAAGGGAAGAACATTTAGCAGTACTAGATCTTAAGCTATATTATGAGGCTATAATTATTAAAACTATTTAGTACTGGCTAAGAAATAGAAAGGTAGATCAGTGGAACAGAGTAGACATACAATTTATAGCAGCAAATAAATATGGTAAACTTGTATATTACAGGCTTTGATTTTTTTCTTCTGAAAACTGCCTGTTCATATCCCTTGACTGTTTGGGGAGTAGTTCTTATTTTTATAAATTTGGCTCAGTTCCCAATTTATTTAAGAAATGAAGCCTTTATCAGAGAAACTTGCTCTAAATTCTTCTGTGCCCTGACACCCTCACTCCCCCAGTTTTTTTCTTTTCCTTCTCATTTTGGCCACATTGGTTTTGTTTGTGCAAAAATTTTAGTTTTATGTAATTGGAATTATCCATTTTATTTCCTGTAATCCTCTTTGTTTCTTATTTGGTTATAAATGCTTCTCTTATCCATAGCTATGACAGGTAAAATTTTCCATGATCCTCTAATTTGCTTATATCACCTTTTGTGTCTAAATCAGATACCCATTTTGACCTTATCTTGGTATATAGTATGAGATAGTGGCCTATAGCCAGTTTCTTCCAGATTACTTTCTAGTTTTCCCAGCATTTTTTGTCAGATGCTAAGATCTTGCCCCCAAAGCTGTCTTCTTCACCTCTGAGGAGGGTCTCTCTTTTTTATTCAACTATACTGTGACCCAGTCTCTTACACAAAGGCTTTAATTGATTTAAGAAGGTGTACAGGCCCAGTTCTGATTGCTTGATTTGACTAAAAAAAAGTAAAGGTATCAGAACCAGATATTATGATTTTATCACACACTTTCACTCTTCCCCTTGCTTTTATTATTTGTTATCCTCAGAAAATCTAATGGAGTTTGTTCAAAGATCAAACTTTAGGTAGCTGTTGAGTGATTTGACAATTGGAAGAAAAGTTTTCATGGGACAGTTTATAGTTTGTAATCAAATTCAGTAATTCACCTTCTCTCTCCAGAAGGTTTAAATTCCAATGGTAGTGGAAAACTCTGCCCTCTAATTCCAATCTGTGATTTCTTTCACTCTTCTCAGAGCTTGGGAAGTGACAGAACTCCCAGGGTCTTCTGCAAGGTAGACCTTCCTTTCAGGGCAATCACTCCAAGCATTGTGAGAATGAAGATTGCATTCATATGATAAAAATGTCAGTGGGTTTTGCGAAATAACCATAAAGTAAGCAAACATACATTGCATTTATGATATTGATATAAAACAAATAAGTTTAAAAGAGAGAAAAAATAACACAACAGGAACGCAGAATTTAAAGTGTGCACCCTTGAACACATTAAATTTTATATATCCCTGGTGTATAAATCCTACTTTGTTATTGTGAATGATTTTTGGAGGAATTAATTGCTTTAATGTGTTTTTTTGCCAGAAATTTAACTTTTTAAATCAGTATTCATTAATAATATTTATCATCTTGTTCTTTGAATTTTCTTTCCCTACCTGATGTTTTAGGACTATATTATCTCATTAAAGAAGTTTGGTAACAGTCACTTCTCAATTTTTGAGAATAATTTATGCAATTTAGAAATAAATTATTCCTTAAAAGTTGATCGAATAGCTCTCAAAACCCATCTACACCAGGATTTCTTCCTCTCTTCTTCACTTTGGTACTTCCTTTAAATTAATTCATTTTCCTTTACTGAGATCTCTTAAGCTCTTTATTTGGTGTTATGTTACATTGCATATTTTATATTTTTGCAGGTAATCCTCTGTTTCTTTTGATATTTTTTTTTAGTTTTGTTGGCTTATACCTGTGTATAATATGTTCTTATAATTCTGCTTGTTTCCTCTGGTTTTACTTGAATTCACCTTGTTCATTTTATTTCTTAATTTCATTCTTTTTTTTTTTTAACAAATGCTTTATTAACTTCTGGTTTACATCATTCATTTCCACCAGATTATGAGTTACATTTTCCCCCATTTTTTCCCTACCCACCACCCCAGAATAGCAGTCCCACTAGATATCCCCTCATCCAATCTGCTCTCTCCCATATCTTCTCCCATACTCCCTTCGACTTTGCCATTAGGGCAAGGTGAATCTCTGAGCCCCAATACCTGCACATCTTATGAAGCATTTAATTTTAAAACTTCGATTTTCAGATCCATTCCCTTTCTCCCTTGTCACCCACTCCCTCTGAGAAGATAAGCAATTCAGTATGTGTTGTACATGTATAGCTATGCAAAACATTACCATAGTAGATATATTGTAAAAGACTGCTTATATTTCCCTCCCATCTGTCTCACCTCCCACCTGGTCCATTCCCTACTTTGATCCTGTCCCTCTTTGATAGTGGGTACTTCTAACCTCCCCTCTCCCCAGAATGCCCTCCCCTCCATCATCCCCCTCTCATCCCCCTTTCCCCTACTCAGGAGAGTGAGTGAGGGTAAGATATTCCATTTAGTATGTATGTGATTCTCTCCTTGAGCCAACTTCAGTGAGAATATGCTTTTGCCTTTTTGCCTTCCTGTTCTTCCCCTCCCCTGCAACTACTTCCCCTTGCCTCTTCTACATGAGATAGTTTACCCTACCCTGTCTCTCTCCATCTCCTCTTGCCACTTTCCTCTCTTACCTCTTGACTTCACCCCTTAAGAATCATCCCTTCCTTGGGGCGGCTAGGTGGCGCAGCGAGCGGCCCTGGAGCCAGAAGGACCCGAGCCCGGATCCGTACCCAGACACCCAACACACAAACAAAAACCCAGCCACGTGACCCCGGGCAAGTCACTCAACCCCAATTGCCCTCCAAAAAAAAAAGAATCATCCCTTCCCATCAAATTCAACCTGTGCCCTCTATCCATGTATACCTGTGAACATATGCCATGTACTCTTCTTCAATTATTTTCATAATGAGAAAGGTTTCATCAAACATAGTTATTGTTTTTCCATGTAGGAATGTAAATAGTCCAACTTTGATAAGTTCCTTTTGATTTCTTTTCCTTGATTACCTTCTCAAGCATCTCTTGCTTCTTGTGTCTGAATGTCAGATTTTCTATTCAACTCTGGTTTTTTCCTCAAGAATGCTTGAAAGTCCTCCATTCCACTGAATGACCATATTTTCCCCTGAAACAAGATACTCAGTTTTGCTGGGTAGGTTCTTGGTAGGTAGGAACTTGGGTTCGGTCCCAGCTCTTTTGCCTTCTGGAATATCATATTCCATACTCTTCGATCCCTCAGTGTAGAAGCTACCAGGTCCTGGGCTACTCTGATTGTGTTTCTACAATATTGAAATTTTTTCTTCCTGGCTGCTTGTAGTATTTTCTCCTTGATCTGGGAGTTCTGGAGCCTGGCTATAATATTCCTGGGAGTTTTCTTTTTGGGATCTTTTTCAGGAGGTGATCTGTGAATTCTTTCAACCTCTATTTCCCCCACTGGGTCTAAAACATCAGGGCAATTTTCCTTGAGAATTTCTTTAAGGATGATTTCTAGGTTCTTTCTTTGATCATGGCTTTCAGGTAGTCCAATAATTTTTAAATTATCTCTCCTGGATTTATTTTCCAGGTCAGTGGTTTTTCCCATGAGATATTTCACATTGACTTCTATTCTTTCTTTCTTTGGATCTGTTTAATAGTATCTTGATTTCTCATAAAGTCACTAGCTTCCATTTGCTCCAGTCTAACTCTGAAGGAGTGAATCTCCTCAGTGAGCTTTTGAGATTCTTTTTCCATCTGGTAAATTCATCTTTTTAAGGCATTCTTCTCCTCATTGCCTTTCTGAGCCTCTTTTGCCATTTGAGTTAGTCTATTTTTTAAGGTGTTATTTTCCTCAGTCAGGCTGTTGACTGTCATTTCATACTTTTCTTGCATCTTTTTCATTTCTCTTCCCAAATTTCCTCCCACTTCTCTTATCTGCTTCTTAAGGTCCTCTATGGCCTATAGCCAGCTTGTATTTTCATTTGGGGCTTTTGGTGCAGGAGTTCTAACCTCACAGCCCTCCTCCATGCTTTGAGTCTCTTTGCCCCTAAAATAGGAGTCCAATGTTGAACTTTTCTGTTTGTTTTGTTTCATTTTCCTAGGCATGTTGCCACTTAATTGCTTGATTTTTGGGCTTGTTGCCACAGCAGGACTCTGCCACCAGACAGGGGAGCTTCCGCTCAAACGTGGGGTCTTCACAACTTCCACCAGTTGGGTGGCCTCTGTAAAGCCTCCACCCACTCTGGCAAATTGGATACCCACCCCAAACTTCCCCCCCAGACCACAATCCAGATCCAGGCAGTTTAAAGCAAGAGCGATTAACCCCCAGACTGATTGCTGGATCTCCCTAGAGTTCGCAGACCAGGAGCTAGAGCCACTACTGATGCTGCAAAATGGCTTCTGTGCCATTGTTTCTTCAGTAGCTTTTCGCCTCCAGGGGAGGAAGTCTCACGTTCCCCAAATACTGGTCCTGAAGTCCATAGGGCACTAATCTCTCACTTTGTCCTAGGCATATCTGTGCTGATAATTCTGGAATCACCACAACTGCTGGTGTTCTGGGGTTCCACCAGCTGGCTGAAGGCCCGGCCACCCTGGGGCTAAAACCGGGGACCTGGGCTTAGCTCTGCAGGCTGCGCTGTCGGTTCCCAGCACGCTGTGCTGCCTGCTCTCAGAGCGCTGCGATGGTGGCTCCCTGCAGGGCTGCTGGGCTGTCCTCAGCATGAGGTTAGCTTCTCTGTGCCGTTCTGTGGGTTCTGTGGCTCCAGAAGTTGTTTGGAGTCCCCTTTCACATTGTTTGAAATTTGTGTGGGGCAGAGCACATTGGAAATGTTGTTTCTACTCCGCCATCTTCCTTAATTTCATTCTTAATGTTCATTTTTAAATTTGATTTTTCTTTTTCTTTATTTAATCAGATTAGCTAAGTGTTATAAGTTTTATTAGTTTTTGAAAAAGCAAGCCTTTTCTTTTGTTTTTCATTCCTTTAGGCTATAGTTTTTTCTTCGTTTTCTTTCTTTTTAAAAATATACTTTGTTTTACAAACATTTATTCTCTCCCTTCCACTGCTCCTCCTTTCTCAATTGAGCAGTAAACAAAAAGAAATAAAAACCATCATAACTAATAGGAATAGTTTAACAAAATGAATTCCCACCTTGGCATGTCTAAAATAATGTATATATAATTTTTTATTTAAAAGTCCATCACCTCTTTGGTTGACTCGGATGACTTAATTCATCTTTTGTCCTCTGGAATTGTGGTTTATCATTGCAATGATCAGAGCTCTAAAGTCTTTGAAAATTGTATAAATTGTTCTGCTAGCTCTTAGGTCTGCATCAATTCATAAAGGTTTTCCCACTGTCACATCACAGTTTGTTTATTAGTTCCCTTTAGTTTCCAGGTTTTGGTTACTATGAAAAGAGCCAATATAAACATTTTTGTTCCTGAATTCTTTTCCTCTTTTTTTGATTTCTTTTGGGTATAGGTTGAATAGTGGTATGGCACCTTCCTTGTAGGATTGTTATAAGAATCAAATGAGATAATGTTTGTAAAATGCTTGGCATAGTACCTGACCCATAATAGGCACTATGTAAATGTTCATTTCCTTATTCCCTTGGCAGGATCTCAATTTTTGCTTTTTTGTATTCACCTGATATGCATAGTAGATTTTGTTCCTGCCTCTTATATGTGTGTCATGTGTTTAATGTGTTTCTTAATAAAATATCAAGTTATGCCGTTTTAAAAATCTGTTTTGTCACTCTTTTACTTAATTATCTTGCCTAGTCCATTCACATTAAAAGTTATTAGATTTAGGTGTTTTTTCCTCCTTTTCTGCCATTAGTGATTTTTTTAAATTTTTTTTGTCACTTTTGTCTGTTGATATTTTGTTTCTATGATAAATTCTTCTTAAACTAATACAACTCTATTTCTAAAGACTCTTCTCTTCCCTACACCACTGCCATTTTTTGTCAACCCTTTCCCAAGGTAGGGAGTTTTACTTAAATTACTGATTTTTTCTTTTATTTACTTAGTCTCCTCTTCTGTTCCTTTATTTCTCTTGTCAGGTAAGTGGTTAATTGAAAATTTCCCCTTTTCTTCTACTTGCAGACTTCCCTACTTTATTATTTTCACTATTTCTTTCTATAAGGCCTACCTACTTCTCCCATTGAGTTCTTCCTTAAGCCTTTCTTTCCTGAAGGGGCCCAGGACAACCTACCTTCATTCTCCTCCTGGCCCTATTTCTGACCTCATGGACTTCAAAATCATGCCTCTACTACAATCTCATCCTGAAACTTTTATCATCCTTCCACCCAGGTAGCCTGCTTACCATGGAATTTCCTTACCAAAGTCCTGGCTGCTCTCCCCCTTACATTGGTGAGTTCTTCTTGGAGTTGCCCCCCCCCTTTTTTTTTTTGAGGAAGGGAGGGTAATTGGGGATAAGTGACTTGCCCAAGGTCATACGGCTAGTAAGTGTTAAGTGTCTGAGGCCATATTTGAACTCAGGTCCTCCTGACTCCAGGGCCAATGCTATATTCACTGGGCCACCTAGCTGCCCCTTATTTTCTTTCCTTTTTGTCTTTTTGGAGTTGTCCTTTTTCAAGTGTGTGGGCAATTCCTTCAGGCCCTGTTTCCAACTTTCTAAATTTTAAAATCATACCCCTGTATTGAGTACCAGTATTCTTCTCCTTCCCCTCATTTTCCAACTTCCTTTTCTGTATTGTTTTCCTTCATTTGAATGATTAGAATATAAGCTTCTTGAGGGCAGTCCCTGTCTTTCTTTTTGTTTATATTTGCATCCTCAGCTCTTAGTACAGTCCTTGGGACGTAGTGCTTAATAAGTGTTTCTTTTCTTCTTAATGTACTTTTTCTAAAAATCTTTTTTCTTTTCTTCTTTTTCTTCCCTTCCAGTTTAATTCTGAAATTTTGTTTTCTGATTTGACAACTAATCCCTTATTTATTAATTTGTGTTCTTTAGGGGGTTACATTTTTTGAAGTACTGAGTTTAAGTTCCCTTTTCTATTCAATTTCTGTTACTGCCTTTTTAGATCCTTTTTCATTGTTTTTTTCCTTTCTGTTTCTCTTCACTTTGAGAAATATGAGTTTGAGAGGGATGTCCTATTGAATACAAGTGGTACCTTGTGGTAGAAATTACCATGTCATATTGGCATAAGTCCAGTTCTGTTTTCTGTCTTCTTATAGCCATTCTTTCCAGCATTGGCTGTGCCATCTCTGGCTCTATTCCTGTCCCTACCCCCTTGTCACATAGACATACACATACTTGCCTTTGATGGGTGCCAGCTGCCTCCAGTAGCTCAGACATTCTGGACCAGGGGTTTTATCCATTGAGATGCAGTGCATTCTCAGAAAATGCCATCCACTGCTCCCAATCTCTTATTTCAAGCATTCCCCTCTCCTCTCATAATAGTGAGTGCCCTTTGATTTCCAGAACATGCCATTCCTTTGCCTTTTAAGTTTTTAGGGTACTGGCAATAATTTTGTATTATTCAAATTTTCTTTCCTTTGTGTTTGAAGGTCTTCTGTCCCCTTGTAGAATCTGTTGTTTGTTATTGATATTGCTAAATTTAACTACTTTGTGTCTTTGAGCTTCAAGTGTAGCAATATTTTGTTATTGTTGTTATTCTAGAGGTAACATGTGTGTTCTTTTTATCAGTGCCTCTGTTTTCTCTATTTAGAAGGTCTGGGTGGTTGTCTTCTATTATTTTGTACATTGTAATCATCAGGTTTTTTTTATTTTGTCTTGATTCAGGAGATCTGTCTTCTATAATTCAATTGTTTTGGCTTATGTAAAGATATCTTCTATTAACACTGATGACTTTTGTTTTTCTTTTGCTAGGTTTTCTTCTACTCCAGCATTCTTGAATTTTCAGTCTTTCTCACATCAAGGAGTCAATTTTTTGTTTTTTCTTTTTGGAGGAGGGAAGGCAGGGCAATTGGGGTTGACTTGCCCAAAGTCACACAGCTAGTAAGTGTTAAGTGTGTGAGGCTGAATTTGAACTCAGGTCCTCCTGACTCTAGGGCCGGTGCTCTATTTACTGTGCCACCTAGCTGCTCCTCAGTTTTTTTTTCCTAATTGATTTTTTCTAACTTTGTAATTGATTCTGCCATATTCTTATTTTCTTCTAGTATGGATTTAATTTATCTTTTGAGGCATTCTAAAATTTCTTCTTTGGGGAATCTGTGAAATCTTGTATTTCTTCAGGTGTTTTTGTATTCCATTTGTGTTGATCTCTCTTTTGCTTTTTTAAACTCTCTACTGTGGAGTCAATTTCATCTACTTTTTACTGATTGAATTCACTATTTCTGCATCGAGAGCTCTAAATTTGACCCATTCAATCTTATGTTCTTCTAGTATGGATTTCATTTTATCTTTCGAACCATTGTGGTATTTCTTTGTTTTTGCTTTTTGGAGGGGGGTGGGCAGGGCAACTGGGGTTAAGTGACTTGCCCAAAGTCACATGGCTATTAAGTGTTAAGTATGTAAGGCCAGATTTGAGCTCAGGTCCTGCTAACTCCAGGGCCAGTGTTCTATTCATGACCCCACCTAGCTGCCCCATTGTGGTATTTCTTAAAATAATTCTATGTTCTCTTAGTATTCCATAGGATTCTGAATTTCATCAGGCTCTGGTTTGCTCTCTTTTATCTTAAAATATATTTCAAGAGCTTTGTAATAAGTTTTATTTTAATTTTATAATTTTTTCTGTTAATTCATTTGCATGTGCTCCAGGTTTTTGAGTTACCTTTTTTTCTTTTCAATTTTTTGGTGTTACAGCCCTAAAAAGAAAAAACAAAACCTCATTTCTCCCTTACTCACTTTGTGTCTCCTCCCTCTTTGTTGGTATATACATCCCCAAACTGTGCTGCAAAGTTGCCTTGATCTTCTTCTAAATGGAGAGAGTTAGGTTTTGTCAGCTTGACTCTTAGCCCTGAATAGCTTTTGGGACATCAAGACTTACCCCACCTGGTTCAAATTGTAGTAGATAGAGTTCCATACTTGGAGTTAAGAGGATCTGACTTCAAATCTTGCTTCAGATGATTACTAGCTGTCTGACCCTGACCCTAGGCAAGACCTATCTTTCAGAGTCTGTTCCTTCATTTGTCTGATTGGGTAATAATAGCACCTACTTTACAGGGGTATTGTGAGAATCAAAGATGACACATATAAAGCCCTTTATAAATCTTAAAGCATTATATAAATGTTAGCAGCTATTCTTTCTCCCTTTTTTTTCTCCCCTAGCACAGTACCTCACCCTGACCCAGCATTTCTAATTTTTTTCAAGGGGGTAGGGAGGGTTGTGAGCATGTTCTAGGCAGAGTATCTGCAGTTTTGGGGCTTTCTAACTTAAACCTAGCCTCAGGCATAGAGCAGCATGCTTTCAGCATCACCTCTGCCCTCCTCAAAATGTGGAAAGCAATCACTGCAGCAGTAAATAAGATTGCTGTGTGTAACAAATGATAAAATGTATGTAAAGTACTTTCTAGATGTTTATGTGCTAGATGGTTTGTTACCATTTTTTAAAATTTCTCAGCAGTCACTAATAATTCTAGTGTTATATTAAAATAGTGGTGACTTGTCTTATTCTTTTTTTTAAAGCAATTGGGGTTAAGTAACTTGCTCAAGGTTACACTGCCAGTCATTATTTATGTGTGGGTGCTCATTTTCTGAGGCTGGATCTGATCCCGGTTTGTCCCAACTCCAGGCTGGCCCTCTTACTCACTGCGCCACCTAGTTGCCCTGACTTGTCTTATTCTTAAGGGAAATGACTCAAGTCTTTTATTCAGTACAATGTTATACTGGCTAAGGAATTTGGATTTTATTTAGTAGGTCCAGATAGTCACTGACCTTTTTTACACTCCAGGATTACAGGATCAGAATTGTATTTCAGTAAGATGAATCTGGTAGTAAACCAGAAAATAGATTGGAGTGGTTAGAGATTTAAATCAGAGAGACCATGTTAAGCTTTATCAGTAGTTCACGTAAGAAGTAATGAGAGCACTTCCAATTAAAGATGGCATCATGAAAGGTCATAGAGAAGCACAGCTCTCTCACATAGACCCTAGAAAGATGCTGGGAAAAGCCACAGAAAAACCAGTGATAGAGACCTAAAAAGAAGAGAAACTAAGTTCTTCCATCTAGTCCTCAACTTCATGAAAAGACAGCTAGAAACAGGCAGAAGCATCTTAAAGAAAACAATGCAAGTACAAGTAAATGAAGAAATAGTAGAGGTGTGGAGAGGGTCATACTAGGGAAACCAGTTTGAACTATGATTGTCTGCTGGAAACTAGTGAAACAGTATGAAGGAAGAAGAAAATTCAAACTCCTGCAAAGTGACCAGAAGCCTGTTAGTTTTCTGAGCAGGGTTATTGTGAGGTTGTGTGAGCTCCAGTAATTGGATTCTTAAAGCCACATCTTGGTTCTTACTTATATTGGAATATATGCTTAGGGGATAGGATCACTATTCTAAGTTAGTACATAGGGAGAGAAGGCCTGGCTATGCCTTCATTAGAACACTGTGAGCCCTAATAGGTGACAGGGCCAACTTAGCATCTCTGCTTAGGGTGGTGCTTTATTTATAAGACCAATGTGGTCTCTAGTATCCCACTTGGGCATGTTTAGGTCACAGCAAAAGGTAGAACCAACTTCTGATTGAGGATTATACAAAGTGAAGGAAAATGAGACTAACTAAAGGGCTATTCCATAGTAGGACTAGGTGACTAAGAAGTCAAGGATTGGGGAGGCTATGTGGCACAGTGAATAGAGCACTGGCTCTGGAGTCAGGAGGACCTACGTTCAAATCTGGCCTTAGACCCTTAACACAAAAACTAGTCCTGTGACCTTGGGCAAGTCACTTAACCCCAATTACCCTCCAAAAAATGTAGTCAAGGATTGAAAATTAGTATAAGCCATTCCATCCAGATTGACAGTGAAAGTGGCATCTAGACTTTATAGAAGGGATACCTATCTAACTCATCCAAGATTGCTCAAATCAATTGACCTTAACATAAGTATTGAGGCTTAAAACATGAGTAAACAGAAGAAAACACTATGCACAAATAAGAAATACTCTGGCTTGTAAACATTCCAGGAGGTAAAACCAGAAGAGAGTAACCCACAATAGTTGAAAACAGAACTTCAGAGGAAAACAAAAATGTTTTGGCCATAAGTATTACAAAAAAAGATGAAAGAAATAAAGTAAGATAAAAAATGAAATGAAAGTTAAGCAGGAAATAATTAAGAGGAGAATAAATAGCTAAGAACAGAAAGGAGAAAACCTGACCCAGATAGTAGACTTCCTGAAAACAGAAATGGGCAAACAACTTCATGAGACAACAAGAAATAGTAGAACTGGGATGACTAGGTGGCGCAGTGAGTAGAGTGTCAGCCCTGGAGTCAGAAGGACCTGAGTTCGGATCTGGCCTCAGATATTTAACACACATAAACAAAAACCTAGCTGTGTGACCTTGGGCAAGTTACTTAACCCCAATTGCCCTCCAAAAAGCAAAAAAAAAAAAAAAAGAAATAGTAGAACTAAGTCAAAAGACTGGGGGAAAATGGAAGAAAATATAAGATATCTATCTACTATCAAAAATAACTCATCTGGAAAAACAGATCAAGGAAAGATAATATAAGAATTATTTTACTCCCTGAAAACCATGACAAAACAAAAGCCCCAACACCATATTTCTTTTTATTTTAAATTAAATTTTATGTTTAGTTTACTTCATTCATTTCCACAAGATTTTGAGTTACAAATTTTCTTCCAATGTTTCCCTTACCCACCACCCCAAAACATCGATCCTACTGTATAACCCCTCTCCTAATCTGCCCTCTCCTATATCCTCTCCCATCCCCACTCCAACTTTCCAGTAGGGCAAGATGGATCTCTATACCCCAGTGCCTATATATCTTATTTCCCAGTTGCATGAAAGATAATAATAATAATAATAATAATAATAATAATAATGATAATAATGATAATAATTTTTTTAAACATTTGATTTTAAAATGTTGAATTCCTGATTCTTTTTCTTCCTCTCTCGTTACCCACCCTTATGGGGAAGATAAGCAATTCAGTATAGGTTGTACATGTGTAGCTACACAAAACATTTCCATAGTAGATATATTGTGAAAGATTGGCTATATTTCCCTCCATCCTATCCCACCCCCCCACTTGTTCTATTCTCTACTTTGACCCTGTTCCTTTTCAAAAGTGTAAGCTTCCAACTTCCCTCCCCCCCAGTCTGCCCTACCTTCCATCATCTCTTTCCCCCCCTACTCTCCTGTAGGATGAGATACCCTGTTTAGTGTGTATGTCATTCCCTCCCTAAGCAAAATTCAATGAGAGTAGGGTTGACTCATTCCCTTTTGCCTTCCTGTTCTTCCCCTCCATTGTAACATTTTTCCCTTGCCTCTTCTGTATGAGATAATTTACCCCATTCTATCTCTCCCCATCTCCTCTCATTATATTCCTCTCGCCTCTTAATTTCACCTTTTAAGTATCATCCCTTCCTATTAAATTGTTCCTGTGCCCTCTGTCTATGTATACCTGTACATACACACACACACACACACACACACACACACACACACACACACACACACACACATACACACACACTTACATATGTATTCATATGCCCATATACCCTCCTATATAGACATATATATGTATACATATACATATATGCATACATACACACACATTTATATTCCCTTCAACTATTCTCATACTGAGAAAAGTTTCATAAGTTACAATTATTGTCTTTCCATATAGGAATGTAAATAGTTTGACTTTGATAAATTCCTTATTTCTTTTCCCTGTTTACCTTCTCAAGCATCTCTTGCTTCCTGTATCTGAATGTCATATTTTCTATTCAACTCTGGTTTTTTCATCAAGAATGCTTGAAAGTCCTCTATTTCATTGAATGATCATATTTTCCCCTGAAACATGATACTCACTTTTGCTGGGTAGGTGATTCTTGGTTTTAATCCCAGCTCCTTTGACCTCCAGAATATTATATTCTAAGCCCTTCAATCCCCCAATGTAGAAGCTGCTAGATCCTGTGTTACACTGATTGTGCTTCCACACTATTCAAATTGTTTATTCTTAGTTGCTTGTAATATTTTCTTCTTGATCTGGTAACTCTGGAACCTGGCTATAATATTCCTAGGAGTTTTCATTTTGGAATCTTTTTCAGGAGGTGATCTGTAGACTCTTTCAACCTCTGTTTTGCCTTCTGGTTCTAAAACATCAGGGCAATTTTCCTTGAGAGTTTCTTGAAGGATGATTTCTAGGTTCTTTTTTTGATCATGGCTTTCAGGTAGTCCAATAATTTTTAAATTATATCTCCTGGATCTATTTTCCAGGTCAGTGGTTTTTTCCAGTGAGATATTTCACATTACCTTCTATTTTTTCATTTGTTTGGATCTGTTTAATAGTATCTTAATTTCTCATAAAGTCACTAGCTTCCATTTGCTCCAATCTAATTCTGAAGGAATGATTCTCTTCAGTGAGCTTTTGAGGTTCTTTTTCCATCTGGGAAATTTAGCTTTTTAAGTCATTCTTTTCCTCATTGGCCTTTTGAGCCTCTTTTGCCATTTGAGTTATTCTATTTTTTAAGGTGTTATTTTGTTCAGTCAGGTTGTTGACTGTCTTTTCATGATTTTCTTGTATCATTCTCATTTCTCTTCCCAATTTTTCTTCCACTTTTCTATTTGGTTTTCAGAATCTTTCTTAACGTCCTCCGTGACCTGTAACCAGCTTGTATTTTTCTTGGAAGCTTTTGGTGCAGGAGTTCTGACTTCACTACTTTACTGTCTTCCTCCTGATCCATGCTTTGATCCTTTTTGTCCCCAAAATAGGAGTATAAAGTTGGATTGCTGTGCTTGCTTTGCTTCCTTTGCTTGCTCATGTTGTCACTTAATTACTTGACTTTTGAGCTTTTTGCCATAGTAGAACTCTGCTTCCAGAGAGGAGAGCTTTGTCCCAAATTGCTGGGGGTTTTCTCAGCTGCTGGAGCTGTTAGTTGGGTGCCCTCTCTGAAGCCTCCCCATGCTCTGGCACCTGGTCACAAAGCCCAGGACCTCCACCCCAGACTGCAATCCAGATCCAAGCAGGTTAAAGCAAAAGTGAGTACCCCTCAGACTGGTCCACTTCCCCCTCTGTGGGGCAGAGGCTGGACTGCATCCTGGACCCCCTTTTCCTGCAATGTCCACACTGACCTCTCCCTTTGTCTTTGACATTTATGGGTTGATAATTCTAGAAACCGCCATAACTGCTGGTAATCCACTCTCCCAAAGTCCTCCCAGCTGGCCCCAGCACCACATTTCAAAAAATCATAAAAGAAATTTGATTATATGTCTTATATTAGAATTAGTGGGCATAGTGAAAATAGAAAGAATGCATTGATCACTTTTTGAAAGAAACCTGAAACTGAAAACAGACAGGAATGACATAGCCAAAATCCAGAATTTTCAAGTCAGAGGGAGAATACTACAGGCATCCAGAAAGAGTTTTGAGTGTCAAGGAATTGAAATCAGGATCACCCATCATTTGGCAGCAAGTAGTATAAAGAAGAAAAAATATTTGAATACAGTATTCCAAAAAGTAAAAAATAAAGTTTAACAACTAAGAATAAATTACTGTGTAGAAGCAAGTATATTCCTAGAAAGTGAGGATTGGGGGGGAAATGGAATTTTAATAGAAGTCTTTAAGAATAGCCTAAACCAAGGGTGGGTAATCTGTTCCCAATTTGTTCTGTGAAGTTTGGGTTCAGTCAAAGGGCCATACTTAAGGACCTAGAAGGCCACATGTGGCCTCAAGGCTGCAAGTTCCCCACTCCTGGTAAAGAGTCCTGATGAATTGACCTGAACTGAGTTAAATTTTGAAATGCAAATGCAAGAACAAAGAGAAGTCTAGAGGATAAATAAATAAATGCATATGTATGTATATGTAGATATATGTGTATATGCACATGTATATATGTGTATTTGGAATGGACTAAATAAGCAATAATAAAATATTTATATTCTGATGGAGGCTGAAGAAATGAGGAACCTTGGGTTACAGTAAAAGCTATACATTTTAGTATAACGCCAATTTGTGGATTCATTGTATTTGACTATGCTTATTTGTTATAGGTATTTCTCTTTCTCTCTCTCTCTCTCTCTCTCTCTCTCTCTCTCTCTGTCTCTTGTCTGTCTGTCTCTCTCAAAATGGGCAATGGGGGAGGATTGTTTAGGTAAGATAGAGGTTAGTAGTGGTGATGCCAAAAAAAAAAAAATAGGTCATAGTGACATTTAGAAAAAACGTGCAAAAGAGAAAAGAAAGAAGTTCAAAAGGAAAAAAAAAACTTTCAAAAAATTTGAAAGTAACATGTAGAATTTATCATATAATTTTTTTTTAAAAGCAAGTGGTAGAAAATGGAGATTCATAGTTTCACACTCCTTTTTGTGATCTATGTGGATAGAAATGCTGCTTTTGGAGTTTGTTAAGAGTTGAATTTTTTTTTTTTTTAAAGCAATTGGGGTTAAGTAACTTGCTCAAGGTTACACGGCTACTCATTTGATTTATGCGTGGGTGCTCATTTTCTGAGGCCGGATCTGATCTCTGGTCATCCAAACTCTGAGGCCGGCACTCTTACTCACTGCACCACCTAGCCGCCCCTTTAGGGCAATTGGGGTTAAGTAACTTGCCCAAGGTTACACGGCTAGGTTTTTGTTTGTGCGGATTAAGTGTCGGAGGCCGGCTCCGAACTCAGGTCCTTCTGATTCCAGGGCCGGCGCTCTATTCACTGCGCCACCTAGCCGCCCCAAAGAGTTGAATTTTTTTTAGAGTAGTATGGTCTATTTATAATTTTCTTAATACTGAATTAATCCTGCATTCCTAATATAAATCCCGGTCATAGTGTATAATATTTTAATATGTTGGTATAGCTTCTTTCCTGATATTTCATATTTTTCCAACTATGGTGTTTAGATATTATTCTATTATTTTCCATGTCCACTTCACATCTTTGCAGCTTCCTCTTCTCATTTGTGAGTTTCTCCTTGGAACTTCCATTTGAAAAAGTAACCATGTCAGCTGCACTCATTTCAAATTTGCCATAGCTCTTGATTCTCAGAGCTACTTTTCCAGCTTGCCTTGTACCAGTATTTTCTCCTCTATTCCTGCTTTTCAACTCCTTTTAATGTGTTGTCAGTGGATAGAGTACTGAACCTGGTTCAGGAAGAGCAGAGTTGCTATCTGTGGGACATTGCACAAGTCTCTTAAACTCTGTTTGCTAAATTGTAAAATGAGGATAATAATAGCACTGATCTCCCACTGTTGTTGAGAAGATAAAATGTGATAATACTTGTAAAATACTTAGAACAGTGCCTGGCACAAAGTAGGTGCCTAATGAGTGCTTGTTCTCTTTCTACCATCTCAACTTTCTTTTAGAGATACCAAGCTACAGATTTTTTTTCTCCGACTTCTCTCTTTCTGGTTTTGTTGTCAGGTAATATCTGACTCGTGGAAAGTGGTTGGAAGGATAATGTCTTTCCCTAATTTTGCAAGTAATTTATGTAAAATTGGAATTAAATGTTTACTTTGTTTTAATGATTTCTAGTACAGTTTATGATCTTGTACTGATAGACTTCTCTCCTTATATCTTTTTTTGAGTATGTCTTGTGTATTATATATTATCATTTTGTATACACATCCATATTTCCCTATGTATTGTAAACTCTGTAAGGACAGGGACTCAACATCTAACACAGTGCACTTCACATAGTTATTGTTTAGTAAATGTTTGTTGAGTCAAACTATGTGATTGTAAAATTTCAAATATGCTTCTAAACAGTCTACTTAAAGCTTTAAACCTTTAATAATGTTTTCTTTACAGTTTGGTGACACTTGAATTGCATAGCCATGTTTCGAAATAGTCTGAAGATGCTTCTCACTGGTGGGAAATCAAGCCGAAAAAACAGGTCCAGTGGTAAGTGATTAAACATTATTCACTATGTATATTTACTGTTTGCATAAAACTATCAGGAGTAATATTATAGATATTCTTAAGCTTTGCTTTGAATTATATGTTATATACCATGACTATGTGTACTAATTCAATTTTATTTTAATATGCTTCTAAATAGAAGAAAGGAAGGAAACAAGCAATTATCAAGTACTTACTATGTTTCAGGGACTGTATTAAGCACTTTACAAATATCTCATTTGATCCTCACAATAACCCTGGGAGGTAGGTGCTATTATTAGTCCCATTTTATAGGTAAGGAGACTGAGGCAAACAGAAGTTAGTTAAATGACTTGCCCAGGTTCACAAAGCTGGTATCTGAGATTAGATTTGAATTTGGGTCTTCTTGACTACAGGTACAGCTATATATCCACTGTGCCTCCCAACTGCCTCTGCAAATACAATAATAATGAGGGCCTTGAGTAAATCACGATGTTAAATTATGTTCTATGTATACTGTTTAAGAAATATGGAAAATGTTTCTTCCTAATACTCATTATTTACTCAGGACAGAATTCCACAACACATGAATGATGTAGGCAGTTAAAGGAATAAGCATTAGTTATCTCATAAAGTAAACTTTTGGGGAATACCTACTCTTATGACACCTGTTTAAACATTATTGTTTTTCTTAGCATGATTGCAAAATTTACATGTTGTTATGGAAATGTATTATAAACTTGAAGATAAAAATGCATAGTTTCTATGTATAATAATGAAAATCATGCATGTATTTGTAACTGAAGTGGAATCTCTAGAATATTATGGACCAGCAAATAAGGAATAATTTTGTCAGAGAGAGATTCAGTTTTTAATATGGTGATCAGTGCTTCTGTTGGTCATCCTGGAAAATATATAAAACAATTTTAACCTATGGAGGCATGAATAGAGGTTATTAGTGATGTTTTATTTGGGCAGTAATGTAGTAAAGAACAAGATTAACGCTAAATATTAGTACCAACTCCCCTTCCCCCCCCAAAAAAAAACCCTAAACAAAACTAGGTATGTCATGACCTATTAGAATGATAGATATTTTTTAAAAAAGAAATCAGCAACAGAAGACCAAAAATATTGGAAATCACAAATTTTTATCTTCAAATTTACTTTTTCCTGTGGAAATAGGGAAAATAGAATCTACTTTAGTTTTTTAATTGAACATCTTTTATTCTAGTTACACAGCTAGTAAAAAAAAATACCAAAGTACATAAAGCACTTTGCAAACCATGAAGCATTCTATAGATATTAACTATTGCTATTAATAAAAAGTACCCTTTGTATGACTTTGCCACCTTACTGACAACTCTTGTAGCTCCAAAAATGATCTAGCAGTAACCTTCTTGCTGAATATCTTCTACAATCCTTTTTCTTTTCTAGCTATTGGAAACTCCTTTTAAATGAGATGTATCAAATTGTTTCCATTTCCAAAAAAAAAAGAAGTCTTCATTTTGGTCTTCATATGTTTTTCAGTTTCTGAATTATGTGTACAGACTTTTGTGTTTTGGTTGATTTGGGAAAATTTTATAAAAGAAGTATTTGCTATTTCTAATGAAGTGAAATAACTTCTGTTATAATTCCATTAGAATGAGGTATCAATCAATGAGCAAGTATTTACCAGATGTCTTCTGTCTTCCAGTCTCAGCACTCCAGGGGCTTATATTTTATTAAGGGAGACATGTATACAATACAAAATAAAAATAAGTTGTTGTTGCTTTTTTGGGCAGGGGCCGGGGTCCAATACCAGTAGGGGGTCAGATAACGACTGAGAAAGAGAAGTAAGTAAAGTGTGAGCTGAGCTTTGAAGGAAACTACTGAGAAGAAATGGTGAGAAGAGTGTGATTTCTAGACATGGGGGATAGCCTATGAAAAGACAACAAGAAATGGGATGTTGCATTTGAGGAACAATGAGAAGAACATTCTCTCCTGACTGTAATATGCAGAAAAGATAATGTGTAATAAATCTGGAAAGGTAGATTGGAGCCATGTTATGAAGAGTTTTATCCTAGAGCTTGATTTCTTTTTTTTTTTTGCCTTTTGGAGGGCAATTGGGGTTAAGTAACTTGCCCAAGGTCACACTAGGTTTTTGTTTGTGTGTGCATTAAGTGTCTGAGGCCGGATCTGAACTCAGGTCCTTCTGACTCCAGGGCCGACGCTCTACTCACTGCGCCACCTAGCTGCCCCTGAGAGCTTGATTTCTTAACTGGGGGACCATGAACTTGTTTTTAAAAAAGTATCTTGACCCTTTGATACAGACCACAACTAGGTCTGTATCCCAAAGACATACAAAATGGAAAACCCACATGTACAAAAATATTTATAGCAGTTCTTTTTCTGGTGGCAAAGAACTGGTAATTGAGGGAATGCCCATGAGTTGTTCAGATGAATACGTGGTATATAAATGTAATGGAATACTGTTGTGCTACAAGAAATGATGAGCAGGTAGATTTCAGAAAAATCAGGAAAGACTTAAATAAACTGATTCTGAGTGCAGTAAGGAGGATCAAGAGAGCATTGTACACAATAGCAGTAACACTGTGTGATAAACTATGACTGACTTAGCTCTTCTCAGCAATACAATGATCCAAGATAATTCCAAATTCTTTTGATGGAAAATGCTGTCCATATTCAGAGAAAGAATCATGGAATCAGAATGCAGATTGAAGCCTATTATTTTCACTTGTTTTTGTTTTTTCTGACTTTTTCTTTTTGTTCTTTTTATTTTTTCACAACATGACTAATGTGGAAATATGTTTCCATGATCGCACATGTATAACCCGTATCAGATTGCTTGCTGTCTTGGGGAGGAAGGGAAGGTAGAGAGGGAAAGAGAAACATTTGGAACTCAAAATCTTACAAAAAATAATATTGGAAACTATCTTTACATGTATTTGGAGAAAGGAATATATTATTCCAAAAGAGTAAGTAAAATATTTTGACAACACTTTCAGTATAATTGTTTTCCTTGTAATCTTACATATTTTATTTTATACATTTAAAAACATTATTCTGAGAAGAGGTCCATAGGTTTTTATCAGACTGCCAAAGGTTACATGACACACAAAATATTTAAGAGTTTAGAGTCCTTGTCTTAGAGGCACTATGGCCATTGGAGTTTATTGAGTAGATGAGTGATGTGGTCTGACCTGTAATATCACTTTGGCAGCTATTTGGAGGATTGAATGAAGACGGGAGACACTTTAGGCACAATGACCAGTTAAATACCTATTTTAGTAGTCCAGGAAAAAATGAGGAGGGCCTGAAATAAAGGCATAGCTGTGCAAGTGGAGGGAAGGATTGGACAAAACAGATTCTGTAGGGGTATAATTAGTGAGACTTAGAGATTGAATAGATGGGGTGAAGGAGAATATTGTTGTTGAGCTGTTTTGACTCTTCGTGACCTCATTTGGGGTTTTCTTGGCAAAGATACTGGAGTGGTTTGCCATTTTCTTCTCCAGCTCATTGATGAGATGAGGAACTTTAAGTGACTTGCCCAGGATCACACAGCTAGGAAATATCTGAGACTGGATTTGAATTCATAAAGAAGCGTTTTGCTGACTCCAGGCCTGGTGTTCTATCTGCTATGCCACCTAGCTACCTCTGCCCAGAAAAATACCAAGGTTGTGAACCTATGTGACTGAAAGAATGGTAGTGCTCTTGACAAATAGGAAAGAAATAAGAGTAAGGCTTTTTGGGGGGATGGGGGTTGGGGGGACATTCTTAATAAAATTTTATATTTACAAATGTTGTGTTGGTAGTATTTGAGTCGTTGCTTTCTTTTAAAGCAGTAGGGACTCCTTTATGGCTATCCCCCCTCCCCCATTCCTGTGGTGCAGGCTCCCAGATAGGCTCCCTGTGTTCATTTGCCATTCTTTTTAAAGTGACTAGGTTGTTTGATTAGGTGGAGAGAATGAAAGTGTATGTATGGGGGCACAAAAAAAATGTGTTATAAGTTGGATCAGAGTGAAGTTGTCATTAAGATTAGAGTTTAGAGCAGTGGTCTCCATTGGGAACCAGGGTCTGATCTCAAAGTTTCTGTGGCCTGAACTTAAGTGGTATATGATCAATCAATCTCCGAGGGTCTGAGAGATACTGCATCTCATCCTCCCTGAGACAGTCAATAGTGGGGTTTGTCTCCACCACCTGCCCTTACAGCCTCTAACATTTTCTCCTCACCCTTCATCCACCTCTCCCTCTGCTTCTTCCTCTTTGTACAAGCTTTCAAGTTCAGCATTCTGAACTGGCTGTCCTTTCCTCAGGACACTTAAAACATGACAACTTCTTGGGTACCCATTGCACAGGTACTATTGGGAAAATCTGTTCCTCTACTCAAAATTACCTGATTGCATCCACCTCCTTTTGGTATGTTTTCTTTTAGGGCAGTGGCCTGTAAATAAGACCCCTGTGTGGAACATTGTGAGTGGACTGGATAGGCAGGCACGTATGGGTCACAATTTTCATTTTAGTTCTCATTATCTCTCCCCTCAAATTCAGTACCTTCCAGACTTCCCTATTTCTGTTGTGAATACCATCATTCTGATTCACCCAGATTCACAACCTCAGTTTTGTCTTTGACTCTTATCTCTCTTACCCTACATATGCAATCAATTGCCAAACTGTTTCTACCTTCATCTGTTTTTGTACAGCCATGGATGTTTGCTTGTTTTTTTTTTTATGTTTAAAACACAATAAAACTTTATTTTGAAATGTATAAACCATACTTAGCTCTGGGCTGTATAGAAATGGACAGTGGGTTAGGTTTAACCTATGGTTTGTGGTTTGCTGAACCCTAAGAAGGCACTGGAGAACATATTAATAATGTGAATTATATGTAAAAATGTATCATGCATACATCCTTCTTCCAAGCCAGTTATTAAACATTTACTAGTGTACTCCTGCTTACTTCAATCCTTTTCTCTCCAGATTCATACCACCACCATGCTAGTTCAGGCCCTCATCACTTCTTAGCTGGACTATTACAATATCCTCTCAATTGCTCTCCCTTTTTAGAGTCCTTCCTCTTTCCAATCTATCCTTCTTACAGCTGCCAAAATGATTTTCCTAAAACATTGGTCTCATCATGTCATCACCCTAAGTTAGTAAATGCCAGTGGCTCCCTTTTGACTCTAGGATTAGATATTATTTTCTATTTATTGCATTCTTTTGAATGTCTGTTTTTGGGTGTCCACAATTATTAATGCCCATAATTATTCATACAGTGACAAATGTGCATACTTTATAAGTAAATATATAAATGCTCAAACTTTTTTTACTTATAGCGGGAGGTGGAGGAAAGATTGGGAAGGAGATGTGTGAGCCATGAAATGTGGAGAAGACTGGTCTAGAGCATTTGTGTCAAATAGAAATGGATCCTTACCTGAGATGGATGAGCCCCTTTTAATTCAGAACAGCTAGGAACTACATGTCTTCCTCTACTCTCAAGATTAGAACATGCTTGCTCTTAAAGGGCTGGAACTGACCTTTAATGTGTTTTTGGAGTGTTGGAGGTTGAGTTCTGTTTCTGTGGTGTTCACTCTTGAGTTTGTCTCTCCAGGGCATGCTTTAGGTTTTATTTCATACTTCTTTAGGGGCCTTTCTTTCATCTGAAATAAAAAATGATATTCTGGCAGGGGGCTTGGACTGGACTTTGATGTTTTGGTTTTTTTTAACCTGTTAAGTTTTAGGTGTTGGTAAGACATCCATCTGGAAATATTCCATAGCATAATAGAATTAAGGAACTGGAGAGTGAATGAGATGTCAGACTGGAGTGGTTTGAGGCTTTGATTTCAAAGCATGTCAGTGAGGTGTTTCAATACATAGATAAATTTTAAAGCATAAATTAATGAGACAACAGCATTGAAGCAGTGGTGTAAGTATCCTGGCTACGCTGGTTTCTTAAGTCACAGTACCTTTATGCTTCTTAGTTAAATTTTTGTTAGTATCATGAACATAATCATCTTGTAGACTGAAAGGATATAAATACAAGAACCCTTTGAAAAATTCAGCCTGTACCTGTATCTGTATGTATACCTGTATTGGTAATGACTTCTGGTATTTGATACACTATATCTAGCACCCTCTCTGGGCTATTCCACTTATCTCGCATTTTCATTGAGGAATTAGATCTTCAGAGGGTGATTACTACCTCAGATTCTAAGGGTTATACCCTGTGGTTCGGGATATCTAATATTTGAACTCACAATTTCCCACCAGTATGATTGTGTTAATAGTCAACTAAAAGGCATAATTAACTCTTAGCAAAGGCATTTTTTAGGATGGCAGAACAAAAACAAGGAGCACAAAATATTCCTCCTGTAATCCTGGGACACATTTTCCCACCAAATACTTTGTTTTGGGACTTCTTTGGACTTTTGCATCATGCCCTTTCTTCCCCAGGAAACTTTTAGATAATTTAACACGTCATTAAGTTTGTAATTATATTCCAAACGTTTCCTTAGCTGGAGTTTGGTTAAAAATCAACTCCTCTACACACACACACACACACACACACGCACGCACGCACGCACGAGCGCACGCACGTACTTTCACACTTACAGTCCCCCTCTTTCTGTCTCACAACTACCCTGGGAGGTAGGTGCTATTATTATCCTCATGTTACAGCTGAGGAAGCTGATGCAAATGGAGGTTAAGATGACTTGGATCAGGCCAGAGCTAATAAATATCTGAGGTGGGATTAGGTCTTCTTGACCCCAGGTCTAGCACTCTATTCACTGAACTATTTAGATCTCATGAAGATCAAAAATAATGAGGATTGAGAAAAGACTGATTATCATTGGCAAATGAGATCATTTGTAAATGTGGAGAGAGGAATTTTGGTTGAATAATGAATGATAGGGGAAGCTAGTTGGCACAGTGGATAGAGTGCCAGGTCTAGAGTAAGGAAGACTCATCTTTCTGAGTTCAAATCTCACCTTAGACACTTCCTAGGTGTGTGACCCTGGGCAAGTTACTTAATCCTGTTTGCCTTAGTTCCTCATCTGTGAAATGAGCTGGAGAAGGAAATGGGAAACCATTTCAGTATCTTTGCCCAGAAAACCTCAAATAGGGTCAGGAAGAGTTGGACTGAACAACCACAACTGGAAGGATTGTAGAGGGACATTCTGCTGGAGAAGATGGAATGGTATGGGATCACTAGTAGATATTGAAAATTTGCTTTGGTGAAGAGAATTTTATTCTCTTTTCTTCAGTACTGAATGTACTGTTTTGATTTCTACCCTAGTTTCCTCTCAATACCATTGACCTTCCTGAAACTCTCTAATTTAGTCTATATTTATTCCCCCTGCATTTTGGGGGCAGGAGTCTTCAAGTAACTTGTATTTTACCAAATCTAAAGGAACATTTTTGTATTGAGCCTCCTGAGCTTCTTGACACCTTTCTTCACTGGCTCTATTCGGCTTTTTTTTTTTAAAACAAATGCTTTATTAACTTCTGTTTTACATCATTCATTTCCGCCAGATTTTGAGTTACAATCATTTTCCCCCCATTATTCCCCTACCCAACTTCCCAGAATAGCAGTCCCACAAGATATCGCTTCCTCCAATCTGCTCTCTCCCATACCTTCTCCCATACCCCCATCGACTTTTCCATTAGAGGAAGGTGAATCTTTGTGTCCCAATGCCTGCACATCTTATCTCCCAATTATAAGCAAAAGAGTATTAATAATAGTATTTATATATATTTGAAACATTTAATGTTAAGACCTCGAATTTCAGATCCATTTCCTTCCTCCTTGTCACCCATTCCCTCTGGGGAGATAAGTAATTCAGTATATGTTGTACATGTCTAGCTATGCAAAACATTATCATAGTAGATATATTGTACAAGGCTGCTTATAATTCCTCCCACTCATCCCACCCCCCACCTGGTCCATTCCCTACATGATCCTGTCCCTCTTCTATAGTGGGTACTTCCAACCTCCCCTCACCCCAAGGATGCCCTCCCATCCATCATCCCTCCTCTCATCCCCCTTCCCCCTATTCTGCTGCAGGCTGAGATATCCCATTTAGTATGTATGTCATTCTCTCCCTGAACCAAATTCAATGAGAATGTAGTTTTGCCTTTTAGCCTTCCTATTCTCCCCCTCCCTTGCAACCACTTCCCCTTGCTTCTTCTACATGAGATAGTTTACCCTACCCTGTCTCTCCCCATCTCCTCTTGCCACTTTCCTCTCTCACCTCACAATTTCATCCCTTGAGTATTCTCCCTTCCCAACAAATTCAGCCTATGCCCTCTATCCATATATAACTGTAACCATATACACACACATTCACATATGTATTCATATGACCACACCCCCTTCTTCCATTATTTTCATAGTGAGAAAGATATCATCAGTCACAGTTATTGCTTTTCCATATAGGAATGAAAATAGTTCAACTTTGATAAGTTCTCCTTGATCTCTCTTCCCCGATTACCTTCTCATGCATCTCTTCCTTCCTGTGTCTGGATGTCAAATTTTCTATTCAATTCTGGTTTTTTCCTCAAGAATGCTTGAAAGTCCTCTATTCCACTGAATGACCATATTTTCCCCTGAAACAAAATACTCAGTTTTGCTGGGTAGGTGACCCTTGGGTTCATTCCCAGTTCTTTTGCCCTCTGGAATATCATCATATTCCATGCCCTTCGATCCCTCAGTGTAGAAGCCGCCAGGTCCTGGGCTATTCTGATTGGGTTTCCACAATATTGAAATTGTTTCTTCCTGGCTGCTTGGAGTATTTTCTCCTTGATCTGGGGATTCTGGAACCTGGCTATAATATTCCTGGGAGTTTTCTTTTGGGGATCTTTTTCAGGAGGTGATCCGTGGATTCTTTCAACCTCTATTTTGCCCTCTGGGTCTAAAACATCAGGGCAATTTTCCTTGAGAATTTCTTTAAGGATGATTTCTAGGTTCTTTCTTTGATCATGGCTTTCAGGTAGTCCAATAATTTTTAAATTGTCTCTCCTGGATCTATTTTCCAGGTCAGTGGTTTTTCCCATGAGATATTTCACATTGCCTCTAATCTTTCGTTTGTTTGGATCTGCTTAACAGCATCTTGATTTCTCATAAAGTCACTAGCTTCCATTTTGCTCCAGTCTAACTCTGAAGGAATGAATCTCCTCAGTGAACTTTTGAGATTCTTTTTCCATCTGGCAAATTCGACTTTTTAAGGCATTCTTCTCCTCAATGCCCTTTTGGGCCTCCTTTGCCATTTGAGCTAGTCTATTTTTTAAGGTGTTGTTTTCCTCAGTCAGGCTGTTGACCCTCATTTCATACTTTTCCTGCATCCTTCTCATTTTTCTTTCCAATTTTTCCTCCACTTCTCTTATTTGATTTTTAAAGTCCTTATTAAAGTCCTCTATGGCCTGCAACCCGCTCATGTTTTCCCCTGGGGCTTTTGGAGCAGGACTTCTGACCTCACAGTCCTTTTCCCGCTCTATGCCCCCAAAATAGGAGTCTAGGGTTGCATTTTTCTGTTTCCTTTGCCTTGGCATGTTGCCACTTAGTTGGTTGACTTTTGGGCTTGTTGCCACACTATGGCTTTAAGGCCACATAGAGGAATTTTCGTCCTGAACGTGTGGGGGGCAACTTCTGTTTCTGGCAAGCTGTAAACCCACCCACGACTTCCACCCTAGATCACAATCCAGATCCAGGGAGGTTAAAGCAAGAGCAATTACCCCCCAAGACTGATCGCTGTATCTCCCCACGATTTGTAGGCTGGGAGCCGGAGCTGCCTCTGAAAACTACAAAATGATGTGTCTCCTCATTGGCTTCTAGCCCCCAGGGGAGGGAGCTGAGGCATTCCCCAAATACAGGTCCCAAAGTCCATAGGACACTAACCTCTTACTTTGTCCTAGGCATGTCTATGTTGATAATTCTGGAGTTGCCACAGATCCTGGTGTTCTGGGGTTCCTCCAGCCAGCTGCTGGCCCTGCCGCCCTGGGGCTAAAACCTCGGCTCACACGGACCTGGGCTCGGCTTGGCTCCTGCGCTCTGCGCTCTGCGCGCTGCCAGGTCCCAGACCTCTGCGCTGGTCCTTCCTGCAGGGCTGCTGGGCTGTCCTCAGCGGGAGGTTAGCTTCTCTGTGTCGTTCTGTGGGTGCTGGGGCTCCAGAAGTTGTTCAGAGTCCCCTTTTACATAGTTTGGGGGGAATCTGGGGGCAGAGAGGCTTTGACGAGCTGTTTCTACTCCCTATTCTGCTTCTTGATGCGCTAAAACCTTCATGTTATTTGCTGTGTTTTGATTTGTTCATTCCAATAATCATTTCAATAGTATCTCCTTCAGAGAAGAATTTTTTCTAAGGGCATCCTTATTAATGATGAGTATTCCCTATTCTGATTATATAGGAGCACTTTAAAAAAAAAATCTTTCTACTTGTTTTTGGAATTGGAATATCTATTTCCTGGGTAGTTGGTCCTATTCCTCCCCTTTCCCTGAAGCCTGAAGCATACTCTTATACCTTCTATATCCATTCCCTCTCTTTACCACGCCTCTTTATGATTGCCTTCAATTCAGCCTACTTTTATCCCCACATTGAAGATGTAAACTTGCAGTATCTCATTTCTGGCATCTAGGTGGCATAGTGGATAAAGTGCTGAGCCTGGAATCAGAAACTGGTCTCAGACACTTACTAGCTGTGTGACCCTGGACAAGTCACATAACCCTATTTGCTTCAGTTTCTTCATCTGTCAAATGAGCTGGAGAAGGAAATAGAAAACTACTCCCGTATCTTTGCCAAGAAAATCCTAAAGACTTGAATATGACTGAAAAATGACTGAATAGTCTTGCGTCTATTAAATGGTTCCACAGTTCTGGGGTGACAAGAAACAATCACAGCAAAAAATGAACTTAGTCTCTTTCTTTGGTCATTAATTCTAATTTTTAAAGACTAAAGGTCAAATTATTAATTAAAAGGAATTTTTAAATGCAGTAATAAAAGCACTGGGAGTCTGGGTTGCACAGTGGTTAGGAGGGGCTTGGAGCCTGGAAGAACCAGGTTTTAATCCCCTTTCTTACTCCACTTAGTAGTGGGTACTCGGGCAAATAATTTAACCTCTTTCAGCTTCAATTTCATTATTTGTAAAATAGGGGTATGTAGAGTTCCTAACCTCACAGAATTGTAATGAGGTGTAGCAGAAGGCACCCCAGCATCCCCAGGGTGGCTGCCAA
The DNA here is from genome assembly GCA_011680675.1 of Gymnobelideus leadbeateri. Taxonomy (NCBI): domain Eukaryota; kingdom Metazoa; phylum Chordata; class Mammalia; order Diprotodontia; family Petauridae; genus Gymnobelideus; species Gymnobelideus leadbeateri. The sequence goes on along the minus strand of WOXC01007278.1, from coordinate 282,345 downwards.
CACAGGTTCTTAGATCTACTTTTCTAAAGGAAAGCAGCTCAAAATGGGTTAACAATCTTGCTTTAATCAAACACATATCGTTTACCTAGTTCAGGGGAAGAAGTCAGCACCCTGAACTTCAGAGTATACAGACAGAAGTTGTAAGACAGAGAAACAGATCAAGCAGATAGGCTTCCAAACTGTCCAACCATTACATCCGTACCAAATCACAGTTAAGAGAGAGGGAAGCATTAACATCTGGGTTTTCAAAGCCAGGGGGCTCTCAAATGCTGCCTAGAGTCTTATCTGGTCAAATCACCCAGCACTTCTCAAAGTGAGCCCCAAAGCAAAGCCTCACATCAGGGATTATATAATCTTCTCCTGGCTCAAAGACTATCACAACCCTCTTGACCCACTGCCCAATCACACAGCTTCTAGGTGTGGGCATTCCTGAAAACCAAGCCTCCTGCCACAGGCTCCATGTGACCACATTCAGCCTATTAGGGGGCAGAGTATATTTTCAAATCAAGGAAGGTTCTCAGAGCCACTTAAGCCCATCAAAGGGCCTAAGGGCAGGGAAGATCTTTAAATTTGCATTTCCATTACATGAGGCTGAGTAGGTAATGGCACCCTACACTCCCCTCCAGCCCTTCTCCCCCTTTGGTTAAACACAAAAGTGCTAAAATCCTCTCTGACAAAAACAGAGTATCCAATAATTTCTTTCCTGCCTTAATGATAATTTCATTCTTCAAAAGGTGGAATAACATTTTATTCTGGATCTGATTCTTACTATGGGGCAGAACTGATTGCTGGGTAACCTTGGAGGAAATTGAGGACTCCCTACAAGTTTGAGATAGAGAAAAGAGTCCAATGTAGGGCATAGTTTGACATGCACTTTAGATTTTAGATAGTAGATTTCAGACCATTCAGAGGAAGGATAGGATCTCCAGACTAAATTCTATAGGGAAGTCAGCCCAGGAGGTATAGAAAATTCTCAAGAATGATATTCTCATATAGAGGAAAAATGGAAGTTGTTTCAAGAGAACAGTGTGTATACACATCAACCAACCTCGGTTTTAAAAAGATATAGAATTAGGAAGAGCATGAGACAGGAACAAAGGATGAAGATAAGAGTGTGACGTGGTCCTGTAAAAATAGTATTGAGGATTAAAGCTCAAAAAGAGCTTTCCCAATTTAGCTTTTAAAAGAAATTTCTTGTCTTTAGCTTCAAAGACAAGAAATTTCTTTTAAAAGCTAAATTGGGAAAATGAGTAGAATCAAAGAAGGGATAGGACTACTGCTGTTTAATTCAGTGAAGAAGCATTAAGTTTCTTCTGTGTGCCAGTCTACAGGACTACAAAGACAAAAATGAAACATTTTCAGCTCTCAAGGAGCTCCTTAAAGGAGGAGACCATATGCAAATATAGAAGTGAATGAAAAACTATATACAAAGTAGATATGGGTAACCTGAAGAATGAAGAAGCAGTTAGGGCAGGGGGTCTTAACCTTTTTTTGTGTAGTAGATCCTTTTGACTGTATGGTATAGCCTGTGTATCCTTTCTCAGAAGGATATTATCAAATGTATAAAATATATAGGATTACAAAGGAAATAAATTTTATTGATACACATGCACACACACACACACACACACACACACACACACACACACACACACACACACACACACACACACACACACACATACACACACACCATAGGCTCTAGTTTAAGAACCCTTGAGCTGGGAAAATAAGAAAAGGCCTTATAAAAGAGTCATTTGAGGTGAGTCTCAAAGGAAAAAAGGGATTCCAAGAGGAGAAAATGAGGAGGGAGAGCATTCCAAGCATGCCTGGAGCACAACCAGTACAAAAGCATGGTAATGGGAAATGGAATGTCTTTTGTGAGGAATGGAAAGAAAGCCATAAAGGAGGGATTGTAGAGTGCATGGAAAGGAGTAATATGTAATAAGACTGGAAAAACTGGTTGGGTCTAGATTGTGAAAAGGTTTAAATAAATGTCAAGTGGAGGGTTTTCTTTTTTTATCCTAGAGGTAATAGGGAACATCTGGAGTTTATGGGATAGGGGATCTGACAGGGTCAAACCTGCACTTTAGGAAAATCACTTTGGTAGCTTTATGGAGGATAGACTATTTGGGCTATCACTTGGAAAGAGGTATTAGATTTGTTCTGTTTGACTCTAGAGGGCAGAACTAAGAGAAAAGGGTAAGTAGTTCCATAGAAGTAAATAGAGACTTGATAGCATGAGAAAACAACAACAACAACAACAACAACAACAAAACAAACAACCCCAGAATTTAACTCACTAATAATTAGAGATTTCAAAAGGTATGATGGGCTGCCTTGAGATGCAGGATAACCTTCCTTGTTAGAAAGCTTCAAACAGGTTAGATGACTTCTTGTTGGGTTTGTTATAATGGGGTTTTCCTTTTCAGATATACGTTGAACTAAATGACTTCTAGTGGCCCTTCCAAGTCTAAAATTCTGTGACCATATTTTACCAAGCAAAGGTTCCTAACATTTTGTGTGTGTGTGTGTGTGTGTGTGTGTGTGTGTGTGTGAGAGAGAGAGAGAGAGAGAGAGAGAGAGAGAGAGAAATTAACATCTTTGGCAGTTTGGAAAAGCTTATAAACCCTTTCTCAGAATAATATTGTTAAAATCCATAAAATGTAATAAATAGGATTACAAAAGAAACCAATTATATTGAAATATAGTTACTGAATATTTTAAAAACAAGTTTTTGAGCTCAAGTTAAGAACCCCTGTAACTAAGAGCTTCTTTTCAAATAGTCACATTTGACTAGGCAAGTAGTCCTCCCTTAGCACAATGTTATTCTTCGTCATTAATACTATATGGTAATATAGAATTAGAACAATTGTTCATATGATTTTAATAAGTTTCATGCAATTCATAGGAGACCTGTGCACATACAAGTTTCATAAAATTTGTAGACTAACTAGTTAAACTCACTAGTATGCAGTGACCACACTATATGAGAACCACTAGACTTTGTTGAACATTTTATTGGAAAGAATTATTTTTTGTTTCTATAGACAGTAAGAAAGTTCAAATAGTGGACACTGGAAAAAAGTTTGGTCTATACGATCAATAGAGATTTGACTGGGAAGAGAATCTAAGAAAATCATTGTCATTCTACTGGGACCAATAGAATTTATTTAGTATTTTTTTTCTCTTTATTAGGTGTTACACAAAACAAGTTCATCAGGCAATTCCTCTTCTCTAGAAACTTATAAACAGAAATAGACATGAAAAGGGATGTATAGGTCTATGATAATTCTATGACAGTCTTGATTTTTCTAAGAATTTTTATCATTGCTTCTGTTGCTATAAATCTTGTAGATCTTTCCTATTCTTTCCATTCTTTATCATTAGATAAGACACAGTAGTTCCTTGACTTTCAATTTCTTAGATTTTTGTATAGTTCAAATGGATTGTGGAGGCCACTTAAACTGAAGGAAAAATCTGTAAAGTCAGCAATTAACTGAGTTTAGTATAAATAATATTCTTTCATTTGCTATGCAACTTTGACCAAGTGGATGAGACTCTTCAGGCCTCAATTTCCCTATCTATAAAATGGAGAATACATCTTTTTCTTGTTTTCTGTTTTTTGATTTTTGGAGGGCAATTGGGATTAAGTAACTTGCCCAAGGTCACACAGCTAGGTTTTTGTTTGTGTGTGCGTTAAGTGTCTGAGGCCCGACCAGAACTCAGGTCCTTCTGACTCCAGGGCCAACGCTCTACTCACTGCGCCACCTAGCTGCCCCAAGAATATATCTTTCTAACTACTTTGAAGATGGATTTTCATAAGTGTAGTTTTACTCTAGTTTGTCATCAATTGCTAAATAAGCTACTGGAATCCCTACCTCTTTTTTACTCAAGAGAGGGAGCATGGTACTTTACAGAGTTAATAGTCATGGCACAGAGAGGTATATTTTCTATCCACTAAGCACATACTGGAATTGGAATCAGAGGACTTAGGTTCAAATCCCAGATTTGTCATTGTGACAAACCTGTGTGACCTTGGGGAAATCATCTAAATTCTCTGGACCTTAGTTTCCTCATCTGTAAAATAAGGAGGTAGCTATGTAATCTTTGAGCTTGCTTTCAACTCTAAATCTATGATTTTATGTTCCATCTTATGGATCTTCATGTTCACTGTTAAAGTTCTGTTGACTCTCTATTTGTGCCTGTGTATTAGTCCTTCAGGTTAAGTAGGTTAAATACCAACACAAGGAAGGATTTTCTTCACCAAAGTTATTTCTATATTAATACAGTGGATGATACTATGCAGCAATTTTTGTCTTCTTCCTGATCATGTAATAGTACCTCTATGGATGGAAGTCATAGTGGCACAGTGGAACGCATTTTAAATTTAGAGACAAAGGACTCAAGTTTGAACCCCAGCCTTGCCAAAGATATGTCTTTGGAAATACACTTAATCTCTCTAGATTTTCTTTATGAGTAAAATGAGGGTGTTGGATTAGATAATATCTAAGGTCCTTTGCAGCCCTCAACCTACAGTCTATGATCTAGGACAAAAGACCTGAAGTCATAAAGTTGAGAGGAAGACACTTTACATTTGGCAGTAGCGAGACATTTGATAATTGAGGTTGGATCTGTAGGAGGGTTAGATCTGAAGAAAGGCTTTGGGGGTCAGTCAAGCTAATTAAGATCAGTGCCTCCTAATCAGTGTCATGTCTAATAGGGCTTAGAGAGAACAGTTGGGTGCCTGACACATTGTAAGTGCTTAATAAATAAATGCTTGTTAACTTGACTATAGTTGGTTATGTGTCCTTGGTCTTATCTCTCTTCTTTATCTTGTTCCCCTCTCACAGATTCTTACCTCCTTGAGGGGAGAGACTTTTCCCTTTTGTCTTTATACCCCCAGAATATTAAAAATGAGAAATTCTTTAGGAAAAGCTCTATAAAGGCTGTCGTCATAGAAATAGAGGGATAGAAGCTAGAGCTGTATTTCAGTGACATAAGGAACTCCCAAATGAGGAAATCACCATTACCAATGTAGTGTGGCACCTTTTCTGGAGAGTTTCCTGGACAACTGAGAGTTTATGTGATTTGCTCATAGTCATATTGCCAGTATATGGTGGAGGTGAGACTTTATCTCAAGTCTTCCTGGCTCCAAGGCCATTTTTCTACCACACGATACTCCAGAGAAATATATGACTCTGTAATGGTAATGGAATTTAAAGATCCCCTTGTATTGGCCTGGTTTTGGGGTTAAGTGTTAAAGCCCAGAGTTTGTGAATCCCACTTGTGGGATGAACTTGTTGAAGTGAAGAGAGGGGGCTGAACTGGGAGGAGCTGGTGCCATGTATAGAGAGGACCAAGAAGAGGGAGGCCAGAATAACTGTTGGGAGCAGCATTGTGGAGGCAGAGAGAGAATTGCCAGGGGCCAGAGTTGCTGAGAAAGAGAGAACTGTCAGCCAAAGCTACCCAGACTGCTGACCATTAGTTGGAGCTGTCCAGGACTTTTGAGAGCTGCCACCTGAAGCTGCCAAAAACTGAGTAGGCATGACTGGTGTCAGTATTTTTTCTGTCTGTTTTGATGTTATTTTGTCAGATTTGTCTGCTGGTAAAGGACGGTACTGTTGTTGTAGAGGTCCTGGAAACTTGCTGTTGGTTTAGAAGCCCTGAAGGAGTATTTTCTTTTTGTATGTTTACAGAAATTCTAGAGAAGGGTCTTGTTGAGGTTTTCAGGGGGTCCTAAGACTGTCTGCAGGTAGAAAGTAAATTGATGAAGACTCTGGCAATGTATATTGTGGTTTTGTTCAGCTTTCTCTTCCCAGGAACAGAGATTGCTGAGAACTTGCCTCGGTTCAAGATGAAGAAAAGACCTCTTCTTGGGTATTGAATGCTGTGATGATATCTTAACCTTGTTGTAGCTTAGGGATAGGTGGCCTTTGTACTTTCCACTGCCCCTTTGAGAAGGTGCTTGGTGGTAACTGATGATAATTGTAAATCAGTTGTGATCCAGGGGTGGAGTACTTTGATTTTTGTGCTTTGTGACTGACCAAATGAATGTACTTTGTTTATGATGGGAAACTGATCTTTACTTGAGAAGAGAGACTTTGTGGCTAAGTGAATATACTAGAGCCAGGGGTAGACTTTATACTTTGTAATTGAATTGAGAACTTAGTAATTGACAGTTACCCTGTGTTTTGATTTTTTTCTTTTCTGTGAATGTTTTGCCTTAATTTGTTACTGAATATATGGAGAGTTACTAGGCTTATGATTCTGAACCTGGAAGTTGCTTTTGCTTGGTGTTACAGATCTACAACATTTCCCCACCCAAAAACAATTGGCCCACTTATGTAGTGACTGAGCAATAACTTGCAGATAGGCTTTGTGCTTCATTGGTCTCCATGAAGTATCAGCCTTATGGGAGGACATGGAGGCAAGCCAAATGGTTTTTGCACATTGGATCAGCTCTTCCTCATACTGCACCATGTAATCTAAGGAAAATCACTCCATCTCTTTGTGCTTTAGTTTTTCCCATTGTAAAGTGAGGGTCTTGGACAATGTGACATCTCAGGTGCCTCCTTGCTCTGGATCTATAATCCTATGGTCTTGTGATCTGCAGTAATGAAATTGCAGATTCTTTGGTGTGTAGTATGTATGTTATATGCTGCTACTGGACTATAAGCTCCCTAAGGGAAGGGAGCTCATCTTTATCTATCTTTGTATTTTTGTTAGTGGGCCTTTAAGTAGGAGGAAAATAACAGTTGAATTAAAGTATGTATGCCATAAAGAAAGTATGCTATAAGATTTATGTGACTTTGACCTTTATATTTCTATTTTGAATAAAAAGAGGTCATGTCCTTAAAGTTATGCTAAATTTGGAACAGGGGACCCTGGTTGGCATCCTCTGTTTACTACTTTCTACCCATATGACTTCAAGCAAGTCAAATAACTTCTGGCCTTCAGTACTTTCATCTATAAAATGAAAAGCTCCAATTAGATGACATTTAAGGTCCCTTCCAACTCTAAATCCATGATTGCTTTGAATCATTGCTCATCAAGCCTTTCAATAGATTATTAACTTCTACTTTCCTTTTCATGGTTATACCCGTTTATTACTGATGTTGTAAAGGGATGGTAGCAGAGTAAGGAAGACCTGAGGGATTTGAATCTCTCCTCATATACTTAGTAGTTTTATGACCCTGGGCAAGTCACTTAACCCCTTTCAGCCTGTTTCCTCATTTGTAAAAAACATCATTATGGCACCTTTCTCACAGAATTGCTGTGAGGGTTGAAGGAGATAATGTGTAAAGTGTTTTGCAAACCTGTAAGTGCTATGTAAATTTTATCATATATATGTATATGTGTATATATCATATATTCATGTGTATGTATACACACATATACACACATACACATATTACTTGTCTGTCTGTTCATCTTGTCTGTCTGCTAGGTGCCACAGTGGAAATAGTGCTGGACCTGTTGTCAGAAAGATTCATCTTTCTGAATTCAAATCTGGCCCCAGACACTTATCATCTGTGAGACCCTGGGCAAGTAACTTAATTCTCTTTGCTTCCATTTCCTCATCTGTAAAAATGAGCTGGAGAAGGAAATGGCAATCCATTGACAAAAAAAATTTCAAATGGGGTCATGAAGAGATGGACATGATTGAAAACAACTGAACAACAAAATGTGTGTGTGTATATACACAAAATGTTTGAATATATGTACATACATATATTTTAATATATGTATGTACAGAACATGTGTGTATATATACATATACATACACACACACATATATATAATTGAAATGTATCTTTTTATGAAGTTGTAAAATTCAACCAAAGGCAGGTGGTTTAATTTTTAAGAAATTTATGTAGGAAATGTGATAGTAAATATACTGATAAGTCATAATGTAGCATTTAAGAAATGAGTACTAAGTGATATGCAAAATAAAAAACTATTAGTGAAGAAAATGAGGAAGACCCCATGTTTGATAAAATAATTGTAAAAGTAGGAATAATGGTGTTTATGCAAATTCTGAGTAACATTATGATGAAAGTTTTTTTTAATTGTCATTTTCATCACATTAGGAATACATTTCTTTTTAAAAGATCACCCTTCAGAGTATACCTTTATCATCAGAAAGTTATAATTCATTTTGCATGAATTGCAGAAAAATATATATCTAGCAACATTTTGTCATGAGAATTTTCAGACAGAGATATTTGTTGTAGTCTGACCATGCAGTGGGTTAACGAAAAGTGAAAGCAGCATACAGATTTGCTGCTGAGGAAATGTTAAGTTGCAGTCTGCAGCTGGAGGATTTTACGTAGGCACCTGTGGGTTTGAGTGCATTCAATATACAGACTGCAGTAGGAGGCTGGCATTGACTCTGCTGACTCCAGTACACTCTTTCACTGCTGGTGCTGCCTGTTTCTCCGCTGTTCAGAAGACAAACAAAATGGTGCAGCATGTTCTGGGTTTAGGAAAAGAATAACCTTCAACATGATACAGAGGTGGGTTTGACACACTGAAGGAGAAAGAAAATTGATGAGATTAAAGGCTTGAATATTAGTTAAGGATGTTAGGTCCCTTTGGCTATTTAGGATTTGTTTATAGTTAAGATTGAGAATGTACTAGATTTTGCTTGTCCCTAATGTGAAGGAGGTATAGATAAATTGTGTGGCAGTCAACCAATGCATGCACATGAGTTTTTAAATGATTTAGTTATGTTTATAGTATATGAATATACACACATGTGTTCTATAAGTTTTTCTATTAAAACTATAGATTTTTTTTCAGTAGGCATTTTATAAGTCGTCTTCTTCTTCTTATTTTACCCATTTGTTGCAGCTCCTGCCAAACAGTTCCTCTCCTTGTTTGTTCATTTTGTAATATGAGAGAGGGTTAGCTGAGATTCTCTGGTGAGATGTGGAAAATCAGTAGAATGAATGCTGGAGTTGACTTCATTTTTTATTGATGACAGTTATAGTCATAATTTAAATGATTACTTGTTTCTTGAAACAAGAACTACAAGAACAGCCATGTTGTAGACAATGACTGTGAAAAGAGAATAAAGACCTAGGGCAAATCATATTCTTCTTCCCTTCGTTTCTTCAGGCATGTTGGGCTTCATGCTTTAAACCACTGTCACTTAGGTGTATATCGTTAGAACAGCTGACTTTTAGACACATCCAAAAATGTTTTTCTGAAAGTAATTTAGTTCTGCAGAAATTTATCTCCCTGTAATATATTTTGGACTACACTTATGGCTACCATATAGGTGGAGAGCCATCCAGTTAAGGCAATATCTACTATTTGAGTAAAATCACACATCACAGATTTAGCTTAAAAGAATAGCACTCATTAATGCAGTGCCTCGATAAGACTCTGTTGAGTTGGAAAAAAGAAGAAAATAGTAGATTTACTAGGTCCTCATGGGTGTGCGCCTGAATATCTGAACTGGTACATTAGTAGTGTATAGTTCATGAGATGAGCAGTATTTAAGCAATGCAGTATTATCTCTAGTACAGAGAAAGCCTTTTTATAGATTTACATTGCAGGTGCTTTTCATCAGAATGTTTTATAATTTTAATTTCACAATCTGGAGAAGACATTTAGCAAAATACATATGTATTCTGATGTTACTGTTTTATAATTTTGACTTTTAGAAATGAAATTAGGGAAATTTTAGAAATTTTAGACTTTTAGAAATGAAATTAGGGAATGTCCAACCAGACCCTTAATTTTCTTGGTTTAGAAAAATATTTGACCATGTTGATTGACTTATTTTAGGCCAAGCCTGAACTTATTTTTAAACATTTTAACGACATTTTACCTCAAGTAACTTGAATCATCTTATGTGTATCTAATATGAATAAACATATTTACTGCTGTCTACTAGTAGTTGCTGTGAGAGTTGCCTTTTTTCCCCTAAAGAGAAATAATGAAGAATAGCATTTGTTTTAATATGCATTGTTTTAATATTATTCTTTATACCTTCTCTAAAATTTTCCTTATAGAAATATTTTCTCCAATCTTTAAACTTCTTAGGATTATCCTGATCATGTTGTATAAGTCTAAACAATATAACGAGGCTTTTAGATGTCATGCTTAATAACACTATCTAGCTTGAAATCTATACACATTGTATACACATTGACATATACTATTATATATTATTAGATTGCTCCTTGTGTCTAAAATGTTATATAATACTGATGGAATGTTGCAGATGAAAGAAAGCAAGCTGATTGGTTCCTCATATGGCATAGGAGCTGGGTATGCTATCCAAATCAGAGGCTTTCACAGCAGGGTGGATGGGTAGTAGCATCACATCACAAACACAATATAAAGGAGAGGGAATCAAATTGAAAATGAAGTTGTTAAAGCAGTTCAGCAACACCCCACTCTGAGACACTTTCTGCTAGCCCTTTATGTCCCTGGTAGTGTTTTTTCTTTTCCCCCAAACATCCTTTTCTTTCTTTATTGTTACTTTAAGGTAAGATTACATTTCATCAAGTCAGATGGCTAATTCTTTAAATAATAAATTTGTGTACTCAAAGCATTTTTTCTAAAAAGAAATACTTTTAGATTGTTTTGATGAAAGTTAATGGTATAACTTTTCAATTTTTGAAAATAGGGATAAGTAGAAGTTTTCCCTTGGATTACAGATGAGTCCTGAAAAACAGTGTCATTCTCCTCTTGATTCTGTAACACATAAAATAGCATAAGTTAATTTGCTGTCTAAGACTTTGGTGAAATTGTAAAGGCTCATTGTAATTGGCATTCAAACAGCAGGATACTGCAGTCAAACTAGGTAGAGAATTGTTTTTCATGCTGGCTATTAGGAACACCCTTGAGAAGAGAGAATAGTACATGTTAGCTTTTATATATCATTCATGGCAAGCTGGCCTATTGGAACATAATTGTAAATTCTATTGCCAAATATTTGACTCTGCTTTAATTTAAAATATTTACAATACTTATAATTAAGACAATAGTATTCAAAGATTTTTATATTTGAAAAGATAATGACTTAACTGCTTTTAAAGGGTGGGGTCAGAGTGGTGATTGTAGGAGCAAGAATTAGCATTTTAAAAAAAAAAATAATTGCATTAAAACCTAGTAGAGAAATAAAGCCTGTTTAAAGAGCAGCATACAATATACAAATATATTCTTCTTATAAAAGTTACCCATTTCTGCTTCACGGCTGATGTTCCAAACTAACTGATAATGCTAATAGTCTGGCTGGAGACAGCTGGTTACTAGTGTTGCCAGGGAACACAAAATGGCTGTTGAAGATTCATACTGTAAATTTGTGACGGAGAACTGGCTTCAATTAAGATATGTTTTGTTGAAAGGAAATTTACCAAACTAGCATGATGAGGAAATGATTTGGGAGTTAGATAGTTTTGCAAAGGAGAAGAAAATTTGCTAACAGATGCTTTATTGCAGCATAAAAAAAGTTTTGCATACTGAATTAGAACATAGGTTTGCAACGAAGAAATTACAGACCTTTGATGGTATCCTTTAGAGAAATTTTATAAACCATGACAATCATTTGATTAGTTATGTAGTTCTTTTGCAGGATGGTCTTGTTTATTTTTAAGCTCTCATGTTAGCACTAAAAGGTGACTATAGAAGTTTTTTTTGTCTGTTAAATTCTTAGAAGAAAAAAACTTAAAATAGAATAAAATATAGTTCATAAAAGTGACAACTTGAAACTTTTTCATGTATTTATATAAATAGTTTGAAGAAATTTCCTTGTTTTATAACAGTAAGCCTTTTCCATTAACTTTTAGTGGTCATAGAAAGGATAAGGGATGTTACAGTATTTAATGGACTTTAAAAGATTGGGAAACATTTTAAAAGATAAGTGTCTTCAACCTCCATCAGTCCTGTGGCAGAGACTATAATATGACTAAAATGCAAGGCTAATTGATGATTACCTTCTAGTCCTAAGTATATAGTACAAACATCTCCAAATACTTGATTTATGTTGACTCTACTTATTGATAGAGCAGAGAGAAATAATCTAAACAAAACTGATAACGTCATTTTATTTATGGTCCTGCCATTAAGAGAACATTAAGGTGGAACAGCCAACAATTCCCCTTCACCTTTCTTTGGAAGACACATTTGTATACAATGCATTGTCCTAAATTCTAGAAAGGAGAAATCTCTTCTACTATGCCCCTTTCATATATGCCCAGAGATTATTTCTTGTTTCCATGGAAGATGACCCAGTAGTTTGACATCCTGCCCCCCCCCCACCCCTCCCGCAATAACAAAGACCTCTAAGTAACTCTGGAAGCTATTTCAAAAAGCTTTTTTTTTTTTTAAATAGAGGTACAGTGGCAATAGCTTAAAAATAGAATATTAAGGGATTCGTGAAGCATGTCCTGATCACACAAACCAAGTTTGCCTTTTGCAAACATGTGATATAGCACTCTATAAATTGACTCATGGATTGCTTCCTTTCATTGGTTTATTCAGGAATTAAGCCTATATCAGGTCAATTCAGCTAGCATTTTTAAGTGCCTACTGTGTGCCAGACATTGTGTTAAGTGCTGGGCATATAAAGAAAGGAGAGAAAAGGAAAAAAAAGAAACCTGATTCTTGTCTCCAGGAGCTCACAGTCTAATGGGGGAGATAAGATGCAAACCACTATGTACCAATAAGATATCATGTAGGATAAACCGGGGGTAGACTCAGAGGGAAGGCAATAAGATTGCAGAGAACTGGGAAAGACTTTTTGCAGAGGCAGAACTTAAGCTGAGACTTGAAGAAAGCCAGGAGGAGGAAATGAGGAAAGAGTATTCTAGGTATAGAGGACAAGAAGTGAAAATGTTCAGAGGTGCTTCTTGGAAGGTTGTGTGTAAGGCCAGTTTCAATGAATTGTAGAATACATGGAAGAGAGTAAGGTATAAGAAGATTGGAAAAGGAGGAAGGGGTTAGGTTATGAAGAAATTTAAAAGCCAAACAGAGGATTTTATATTTGGTTCTGGAGGTTTTTTGTTTTTTTTTTAAACAGGGAAGTGATATGATTAGACTTGTACTTTAGGAAAAACAATTTGACAGCTAAATTGAGGTTAGACTGGAGTAGGGGGAGACTTGAGGCAGGGACATCCATCAGACATCTAGTGCAATAGACCAGGCATGAGGGGATGAGGACCTGTACTGGGATGGTGACATCTTTGGAGGAGAGGAGACATATGTAAGAGATGATATAAAGATAGAAACAAGAAGACTTGACAACTTATTGGATGTAATGTGTGGAGGGGGAGATTGAGGAATTGAGATGACCTGTCAGTTCAGTGCTTGGGAAACAGAGAGGATGATGGTATTCTCAACAGTAATAGGGAAGTTAGAAAGTGAGGAGAGCTTGAAGGGGCCTAGGGGAGATCAGTTCAGTTTTGGACACATTGAGATTAAGATGTCTATGAGATATCCAGGGTGAGATAACCAAAAGGCACTGTGGAACTGTGAGACTGGAGGTCAAGAGAGCTATTAGGGCAGGGCAAGAAGAGCTGAGAGTCATCCACATTAGAGATAATTGAAACTATGGGAACTGATAAGATCACTAAGTGAAGAGTATAGGGAGAAGATAAGAAGTCTCAGAACAGATCCCTGTTAACCCACTTATACTAGGCATGACCCGAATGAAGATTCAACAGAAGAGACAGAGAAGGAATGATCAGATTGGAGGAGAACCAAGAGAGAATAGTGCCCCAAAAACCTGAAGAAAAGAAAGTATCTAGGAGGAGAGGGTCATTGGCATTGTCAAAGAGATAGGTCCAGAAAGATGAGGATTGAAAGAAAACCATTAGATTTGTCATTAAGAGATCTTTGGTAGCTTTGAAAAGGAAATTTCAGTTGAATGATGAAGTTGGGAGCCAAAATTCAGAGTTAAGAAGAGAGTGATAGGAAAGGAAGTTGAAGTAACAATTTTTGATGGGTCTGCTCAGACAGTTTAGCTCCAAAAGAGATGAGTTATAGGATAATAGCAAGCAGGGATGGATGGATGAAGTGAGGTTCTTTAAGGATGGGGGAGATGTGAGCATGTGAGCATAGGTGGCATGGAAGCAGTTAGTAGAAAGTGAGAGGCTGAAGATCAGTGATGGAGGATGGTAGAGGGGGTAGTCTTTTGGAGAAGGAAGGATAGATAGAAGGGAGTCACTCATCACTCATAGAGGGGTTTAAGACATCTGAGTGATCTAAGATAAGGAAAAGGGTAAAACATAGAGCTTTTTGAGTCAGTGAATTACTTTTTTCTTTTTTTGGTAAAATATGAGGCAAGATTTTCAGCTTAGAGGGTAAAGTGAGGGGGAGCTATGGAAGGTTTGAGGAGGGATGAAAAGGTTTGGAAAAGCTGCTAGGATGAATAGGATAGTGAATCAATTAAGGGAGATGTAAAAGGTGATTCACCTCAGTGAAGACCCAGTTGAGACTATGTAATATAAACTTATAGCAGACCGATTTAGCCCAGTTTCAGGATTTCATCTTTGTTCAGCATCTTTTATGTAGGAGCAAAGAAAGTGCATGGTGAAAGTAATCCAGGGATGAGGGTTGGCAGGGCAAAAATCTTTTGGATTAAAGAGCAAGGGACTTAAAGAAAGAGGACAGCAGAGAGTTGGATTGGTTCACTAGGGGATTAAGGTAGGCAAAGGAAGAGAGTATGGCTAATGAGATACTGATGATCTGAGAAAGAACCAAGGGGTGGACAAATTGGAGGTCATGGTGAGGATGAAGAACAGGGTTTGGAATTGTAAGGGAGAGGTAGAATGAAAACATAATGAACAGTTAAAGGAGTTTCCAAATTCTTGAACATTAAAGTGGTGTATTTATTGGTGATAGCAATACTAAGGTATGACCACCTCTGTTATATATAGCTGGAGTGTGGTGGAGGAGTAGGTCATGGAAAGCAAATACATTCAGAAACTGGAGGTTAGGGTGTTTGAAGGAATATCAGTTTGGATTTTGAAATTCCCTAGTATTAGGACAGGATTGGGGAGGAGAAAAAGACTGTGAGCCAGGTATTGAACAAATTGAGGAAAGAAGAAGAGTATCTAGGACATCTGTAGACAAAAGCCATCAGAATCTTGATAGAGTAATAAATAATGGATGGCAATATCTGAATTGATTATCCTGTATCCCAGGCTGCACAAGGAAGTTGGGCCTGTCACTGCAATTCTGAGCCTTGGGGCTGAAAGAGAAGGGTTGCTAAGGGAGTGGTGATAGAAGGTGAGCCTGGAAGTAGCAGCAGGTAGCAGTTCCTTCATCATGACCAATGAGTTGAAGGGAAGAGGGGGTGAATGGAAGCACAATCACTGTTATAAAGGGTGAGCTTGGAAGCTGTGTCATCAGGAGGAAGTGAGATCTCAGAGAGTACGGAAAATTTCTGTAAGTTACCTACCATAGAAGTCAAATGGTCTATCAGTTACCTTTTTACATATGAAGGAATTGACCTAGATAGGAGAAGTGACTGACCCAAAGTCATAAGTTTTAAGTAGCTGGATTAGAAAAAGATTACTACACAGTAGTGAGAGCCCACAGGTCAGAATATGTTCTATGTATTATTGTTGAATTGTGTAAGTCGTAAGATTTAGAAAATAATATACTTAATTTGAAATTGCTTAATATATTGCTTAATAATATGCTTAATTTGAAATCTTCTTTATGGAATAGTTAGTTCTGCTCTAACATGTTTCAGAAAAGCAAATTTGTTCTAACACAGTTTGTATATTTGGAAACATTTTGAATTGAACACAAATTTCCAGTTTGATTTTGCCTGATTTTTTTCATGAGAAACAGCAAGAAGGCAAAAAATGATACTACTTTACAGTAATATATAAGTTGTAACCCTTCCAATGTCTAAGCAGACTTCCAGTCTTTCTCGAGATAAAGTGGCATCTTTATTGTGTATCTTCTGGTACAGAAGCAGAGGGGTTGTGGTTTATATCATTTTTACCCATATGCCTTGGGGCTTTTAGCTCCAAGGTCCAGAGTTGCAGTGACAGGCCCAACTTTCTTGTGCAGCCTGGGATACAGGCTAATCAGCTCAGAAATCACCATTATTTATTGTAGCATTTATGTATTTCTTAATGATTTAACATGTTTAAAACTATGCTACTGCTTTTTAAAATTAGATTCCTCTTTTTTGTGTGTCAGTGATGAAGTTTTTTGAGTGTTGTGCCCTAATCTCATTTTCCTCAGAAACACTGTGGTTTTTATTACCTGATTTTGCATAGCAAAGTGCTTTTGGGGATCACATATGTTGCATTACAGTAAACCTGTCTGTATTGTTGTCTGTTTTAATATTTCATTGTAACTTCAGAAATGTGGTGGGAGATTCATATGTTTCAATATGAACTTCATCGTACATTAAAAGAATCCTGAAGTTCCTGCTCTGCTGTTAATTCCCTTTGGCTTAGATAAGCCATTTAACCTTCTGAAGGCTGAGTGAATCTCTACCCAAGCAAAGTTAACTCTTTTGCTTTGATAGATCTGTGGTGTCATTAATGTGAGTGCTTCTTGATATAATAATTCATTTCAGTTCAGCAAACATTTATTAAGCTCTTACTATATGCAATATATAGGTGTTATCCTTTCTCTACATACTTTCATCTTGTATAATTTTATACTGTTTTTTTCATTAATCCTTCATAGAAGATCCATTCTATATACAGGAATATATAAAAATATTATTTTATACCATTTATTCAGAGTATTTAAAAATATTCATTTCAGTTAAAAAAATTTTTTTGCTTTTTGGAGGGTAGTTGGGGTTAAGTGACTTGCCCAAGGTCACACAGCTAGTTTTTGTGTTGTGTCTGAGGTGGCATTTGAACTCAGGTCTGATTGACTCCAGGGCCCATGCTCTGTTCACTGTACCACCTAGCCACCCCTCAGTTTAATTATTGAAGAAGCAGAATGGCATAGTAGAAAAAAGATATGTTCTTGTAATGAGGAAGATCTGGGTCTAAATGGTGATGCCTCTGACCCATATTGACTGTGACACTAAGCCGGTCATTTAACTTTTGTGTTCTAGGCAGCTATTTACAGTGATAAATTGCTTAGAAAGTGCCAACCTGCACAGAGGAAGGAATTTTCTCAACTTTGAGTTCCTGCAGGTCCAGGCCTTAAGTGTTTATTAAGTGCTAACTAGATGCTGGTACCTATGCTAGTGGTTAGGGATGGAAAGACAATGGAGTGGCTTTTGTGCTCAAGGAATTTACATTCTACTTTAAGAAAATATATTTGTGGAGGATTTGATACAAAATATGTAGACAGTAAAAATAAAGTAATATGAATGAGAGAGAAACATGATTGGCACAATCAGTAAAAATGTCCTTCGTAGGCATCACTTGAGCTGAGCTTTAATATCTTATGAGGCACTCAGGCTGTCCAACTGTTTTCTCTTCTTCTTGCTACATGACTGGTCTGCTCCTTTTCCAGTCATGTTTGTCCTTGATGAATTCCTTTTATGACTCTTCTCATGCACAAGTCATCCATGGTATTATAATATGGCTTACTTATGTCCATCATGAACCTTTCATTTGCCCTATGGGTTACTTGTAATTTTGATTCTTCTGATATGGTGATATCTCATGATTCAGGGTCATGAGAGATGAAAAAGCAGAAAACAGTTGGGAATCTTTAGAATCACTGCGTATTTCCATCAAATGCTATTTGTGAGTCGCCTGCCTAGGGATGATATTTTAACCTTAGTAATGGGAGAGAGAAGGAATGTGGTTCAAGGACAGAGCTCTAGGAATACCCATGCTAAGGGAAGTGGGAGATGAATGATGATCCATTAAAGAAGACCTAGAAAATGCAGTTGAACATAGAAAAACTAGGTGAGAAAAATGTTAGGGAGCAAAGGAAAGAGATAGTGTTCAGGAGAAGCAGTGTTGGAAGATGCAGAGAGGTCAGTTAGGATAACAACTGAAAAAAGGTCATTGAATTTAGAAGTTAAGAAATCTTTGGTAGCCTAGGATTCAGCAGTACTGGTTTTACAGTTGGATCAAAAACCTGCTTGCAAGACATTGAGAGATTCACTCAAGATGATTTTCATTTTACATTAATTTCTTTGTAAGACTTGTTTATGTAAACTGATAAAAAATTTGAAAGGACCTTGTAACAGTAAGGAATGCATTTTTTGTTTGGATCCTATGAAGCATATCTTTCATGACATAGAAAACCACTTTAGGTGGACATGCATGCCTGCTTTATAGCTTGTTTAATTTAAGTTCTTATTAAATCATTGAACAGCATTATTTCTGCCATCATGAGTAAGCAGCCTAGTCTAGCAGAAGGAGCAGTGCTTTCTTAGAGAGAGACAGGAGGTGGCACATACCAGGTAGGCCAAATAATTGCTACCATCTTGGCCACTAACTTATTATAGAATTCATTGGGAAATGCCTTCAGTAGCTACAGATATGCTGAGAAGGCAAGAACTGTAGCATCTGCAGAGGCAATTGCCCTGTGTCTTCACAGATGTTGCTGTTTTGGAAGATAACTGGATCTCCTACGTCCTATAGCTACTGAAGACAGGGAAAAGAAAGTTCTGACAGAGTCCATATGGTGTTATCAATGGAAATGACACTAAAGAAAACATTACAATGTGTGCCATACTGCTACACTCTAAGAATCATTGGGCCTTTCCATCAGAACTCTCCTGTATGTTTTGTCTCTTCCTATTAGAATACCTTCCCTATTGAGAGTAGAAACTATCTTTTCATTTGTTTGTTTTTAATTTGTATCCCTGGAGCTTAGCATAGTTTTATCACATATTAGCTTAAAAAACATATTTTATTCATACGTTCTGTAGTTGCAGCAGGTAAAGTTTTGGAAGCATACAATTAAAGCAAAAAATCAGGAATCAGTGTGCTGAAATGGTGTTTTTCTCTGTATGTTTTGCCAGCATCATAGAAACAATGTATTCTCTGAAGAGTGTTCTTTATAGATACATGCTTACCTTTACTCTATTAAGAAGGAATTATTTCTATCGTACCTTATAGACATGATCTAGATGATGACCATTATATTAATGGAATGTCATTTCTTTCTGAATAGTTCTTTATAATCTTTTATATACTCAGTTATTAAAATATCAGTTTCCTTTCTTTTTAAGCTAAAACTTCCCCCTAAATTATATCGAATTATAATTAAAATACTTGTTTATTATATAATGTGGCAGCACATATGTATCTCTCTGAATTATTACATTTAGGAAGGGATGGTGTGCTATTAATTTTTTTTTATCTTCCAATGGTATCCTGCATGGTACTTTACGCAGGTCCTTCCCAGTTCTACATCTTAGCTACATAATAGCATATATCTTATGCTGTCATAGCCTGAATGAAGAAATTGAGAATAAATCCTTGACCAAAGCAGGGTTAAAGACTAAATGGTTTAAGTACTAGGACCTCAATAATCATTCAGTGTATTAATTAACTTCTGTGTATTTGTATTCTTGTTTTATTCTGTTTCTCTGATGAGACATAGGACTGGATTTTCTGTTCTGTTTTCAAGTTTTTCTATTTTGCCCATCGTTTCTGCTCTGCAGGCCATGCATTTTATGTTCATCCTTTTTATTTCTTTTTTAAGCCATTGAAAAACATTATGCTGTGGTTCTCTACTATCTGAGAATCCACAAGGTCCTCTGTTTCCTCAGTTGTTGATCCATTTTCCTTGTTCTTGCAATATTTACAAATGTGTAGACTCTCTTACCTCATCTGGAAACCATACTCCCTTCTGTTATTAATATCTCCCCTGATGGTTTATCTGCTTCTGATTGAGGTCTTGATTTGAATTTTCTCCCTCTTGAGATCTTTGGTAATTTCACACCACCACCATCACTCCTTTTCTTTTATAATCCCCTATTGCTTACTTTCTGTCTCCTTCCACTTTGAGTGTAATTTCCTTCAGGACTAGACCTCAAAGTCATCTTGGCCTCCTCCCATGCTGTGCAGTTCATTGGTCACTGGCCTAAGCCTCTGTACCCAGTGACTTCTGGGGAGACAAAAGTGGTCCCAGCTAGATTCTGGATTTTTTCCTTCAGGATTTGTGGAGTGTTCTGCCGCAGTCCCCTCTATTGTTCAGTTCTCTAGTTGAGCTCTGTTGTGTCTCAGTAACTACCATGATGAAACCCAACTGAACAGGTTTCTGGCATTTGGTTTTCTGAGGCACTAGAAGGAGAAGGCAGGACATAGAGATGAGTTCTGTTACAAGCCTATGGCTTGACTTACCTAACCCTGCTACAGAGCATGGTGAGTGATAGGGAATGAATGCACTAGGAAATACTGGTTAGCCTTTTCTGCTTTTAGTTCATTAATTGTTACTTCATTTTTGGTTTTGGTAAACTAGATCATAGAGATAACTTCTTATCTTTGTTTTATCTATTGTGTATAATTCCCGTTTTTTAAAGGTTTGAGTGTGAGGATTAGAGAAAATGTCTAGTTTTCCATGTTGTTGGTCACCTCACCCACTTCTCCTCTTCTTAACTTTCTGTGAATTGAAACTTGTTTTCATCTTAAACCTTTCCTTTCCATCTCTGTAGTCATCATGTTTGTCATTTTAGTAACATTATATTATTCACCAGTTTGTTTAGCTGTTTCTGCTAAATTATTAATTGGCATCTACTTTGTTCTTGTTCTTCATTATCATATTTTGCCTGAATGATAGATGCTCTTCTTGAAGAACTGGGACCAAGACTTAGGACATCAAGTGCTGAAGTCTGGGTAGGAGGTGCATTTTTAGTGTCTGTAATGTTAATGGGATATAAGATCTTCCCCACCCATTAATAGTCCTCACCTGGAGCCCATTTAGGAAAGCTCTCTTAGGGGAGGCTTGCTTGTTAGAAGCTTTTGCTAATTTCTAATTAGGCACCGAGTCAGGAGGGTTGTGATGCCTTCTGGCTCTGAGGATTGTATATATATGCTGAGTTGGTATTTTACTTTGGGAACTTACTTATGATCTTGTGATTCCCTGGTTGAGATTCTGAATATATTCAGGGCTCCCCAACTGTTCAGATGTAAGTGTAGAATTGATTCAGGCAGTCAGAGCCCTGTCTACTGGTCTTTATTTCTCTGCTTGGATTTTCTCTCAAGTTCAGGGGGCTGACTTTTCCCCTGAACTAGTGAATGTAATTTAAAAAAATTGTTGATCCCTTAAACAGCTATCTTTCCTAGTAAAGCAGATGTAAGAACCTGTGCTAGTAGCCCTCTTGGGTATGCCAGTGTGGTTGCTGCTATAGTGTCCTACTCTTATTCTCCTGTAAAATGAAAAGTAAGAGACCCATCTGCAGAGCTAAGCAGGACTCAGAAATCTGTCCTCTGGGTGATTTTGTGCCTTAATTTTTGGCATTTTGATATCCATGCTAGTGAAAGATAATCTTTCTTTTCTAATAATTTCTCCATTCATTGTTCTTTCCTTAGGATTATAGATCAGAAAATAGAAGGGATCACAAAGGCCATCTGTGGATAGGATTAGGGATTGGATCTGTGATTTTACCGTCTAGGGAGTAGCAGGATGAGGAAAATTTCTATACTAGTGCAGGTTGCACTCTTGGCAATTCATATTTTTAGAATTGCCTCAAGCATTGATAGGAATTGAACCCTTGGGCTTTTCTTTCTCCAAAGCCAGCTTTCTTTCCATTACACCATACTGCATTTCCGTCTAATCCATTCTCTTGATTTTATAGGTGAGTGAGACTAACATTAAAAGGGAGTTAAATAATTACCCCTGGACACACAGGTAGTGTCAAAAGTCAAATTTGAACCCAGGTCTGCTGACTCCAGAGTCAGCTTTCAGTTGTACATATTACTTGTTTCTTTGGCACTTAAAGTCCTTCACAGCCTGGTCCCAGTTTACAGCTTGTAAACAGCCTTATTACCCATTATTTCCCATTCATACACTAGACTGAAGTTCTTGCTCTTCTTCATATATGAGACAGCTGCCCTTCTTCTGGCCTTGGTATTGACTATTCTTCCTTGTGCTTGGAAGTCCCTCTTTTCCTCTGACCCTTAGAATTTCTAGTGTTCTTCAAGGCTCAACTCATGTACCACCTTTTACATAAAGCCTTTTCTGATCTCCCCCAGTTTCCAGTTTCTTCCTACTAAAATGATCTTTTATTTATTTTTCTATATGCTTCTGCATGGACATTCTTGTTGTCTTCCCTAAAAGAATGTAAACTTCTTGAGGGCACAGTCTGTTTCTATCCTCAGCATCTAACATAGTTCCTGGTAGAGAGTAGGTGTTTAAATGTTTCCTTATTGATTATTACTTTCCACCAACCTAGCTGCCAAGCAGCCACTCTGTGGGTCATGTTGCTGCCACTGATTCTGCCTCAGTCATTGCCATTTCCTACTGTGGTAGTGACTACAGTCTCTTATGATACTAGGTTTGGTCAGGTTCTTGTAGCATCTGTTGAGTCATCTTCCCTGGATTTGCCTGAATGTTTCCTTGATGCTTCAGGAGTTCAACCCCAGAAGGATGTGGGAAGAAAGGAAAATCCCAATGACTACCTCTCTGATTTCTGGAGACTTTAGCCCTAACCCTAACCCCAGACTCCTGAGCCCTGCTGCAGCCACCTGTTAACTTCCCCCTGAATACATTTTATGTGAAATTAAACATTTCTGTATTTGTATTCTCTGATCTTTGAGTTTTTTCTGCTTTCCTCTCTAAGGGTGAAGACAACCTGTTTATAGCCTTTAATCCTAATGTGATTTTGTGCTTTAGAAAGATAAATTAAGACTAATTATCTGAAATATATCAAGTTATATTAAAAATAATGTAAACTTATTTTTTTGTTTATAGGTACTTTTAGTGCCCATGTATTTAAATTTTTTTTAAATCAGAAAAAAGGAAAATGTATATTTTGGGGAAGTGAGGAAAGTTAAAACTAAATCTTTCAGCAGCTTCAGTCTTTCTTTTTGAGGAAGAGCATTGTCTAAAAGTTTAATTACCTCACTCATTATGTCTGTGAAATTAAAGAATGAATGCCTTATACCATTTTTCATTTTGGCCTTTCAGATAATTTTAAAGGTAGTTGAGAAGGCAGACTGATTAGATAGAAACTGGTAGGGCACAGAAAAAAACGAGTGACGATATATTTTTTAAATCTAATTTTTGTGAAAGAAATATTTATTGATTACATTTTGTTCTTAATTTCATGTTTATTTCTGAATACAGAATCCCCCTTTCCCTTGACTAGTGAGCCATTCCTTCTAACAGAATACAAAAATGAGAGAGAAAAAGAACACTAGCAAAACCAACTGAGTCTGGCAGCATATGCAGTATTGTGCACCCATATTCCTCTACCCCTGCCAGGAATGCAGGGAGGGAGCTTTTCTCAATCTTTTTGATCATTGTAATTTCATAGTTTCTTGTTGTTGTTGTTTCCATTTACATTGTTTGTAGTCATTGGTCATATGGTTTTCCTGGTTCTGCTTCCATACTTCATTCTGCCTCCAGTCATATATCTTACCATGCTTTTTTTCCCCTAAAATTCTTTATATTCATCATTTCACAGTCCTATTCTCTTGCATATATTTATTTTATTTACCCATTCTTTTATATATGGCTATCTACTTTGCTTCTAGATCTTTTCAACTACAAAATATACTGCTGTGAATAATTTGGTTATACCCAGGACCAAATATATCCAAATTATTCCCTCTGACCTCTTGAGGGGGGGTTATTCCTAGGATTATGATTTGTGAATAAATGGAATAAATATGAATGTGAATAAATTAGTAAAATGTGAATAAAATAGGATGTGGAGATTTTAGTACCTTTTTAATAATAACACCAAATTGTTTTTTCAGATGCTTAAACCAATTCACAGCTCTGCTAACATGTTTTAGTGTGCCTGTCTTTCTGTACTCCCTTCAACATTGACAGTTCCTGTCTATAGGCATCTTTGATGATTGTCTGGATGATAGGTGAAACATTAGAGTTGCTTTAAATTTGCATTTCACTTATTATTAATGATTTGGAGCATTCATTGTTATTAATTATTTTTGGTTTGTATGTTGTTTATAAATTTTTGGAATTTTTCTTTTAAGAGCTGTTTATATTCTTTAATAGTGGTGCTATTTTAGCTTATATCTATAGTTAGTTTCTACAGGTTTGTTGTCTATAGTTCATTATTTTTCCCCTTGAACATAGGAAGTGTATTTATTAAATAGATTTGGTTTTCTGAGCTTTCCATACATTCTCTCTCTCATGTATTTTCATCTGGAAAGAAGCTTCTAAAATACTCAGGTTCTCACCAGACCCAATAAAAGTGACAGCTGGCTGGTTCTCCCCCTCATTGTTCCAGATGGCTATCTTGTCCCCCTTAGTGCAAACATTGACCACAGCCCCACAAACCTCCTTGCTGTACTCCTCAAAGGCCCCTCCAACTAGACAAAGAAATGTTTCTAGTCAAGAGTTGGTTGAGGTTGATTTGACACTGTTGCTTGGCCAGGCTGATCAGCCAGTGGCCACTATGCTTATTCCTGCTATCTTATAAGTTCAGTGCTGTTCTTGTAAAGGGTATAGTCACAGCCTGAGAACAGTTTGCTTGCCAAGTTGGATGTGGCTGTAGATTGCAAAGTCCTCCACAGTATCAAACTTGGGGACCAGGTGAAGGTTGTCCTACCAACCCCTGTTCCTGATATTCTTGAAGAACCACAAAGCCCACTTGTTCTCCAGAGGATATTTCTCCAGCCCTTCCTGAAGAGACAACTTCCTACCCGTTGGGGACTCTTCCAGCATTTGGAAATCAGTCTGCAAATCCTGCACCTGGCCAGAGGATGGAGGGAAGGAAGGAGTCGGGGCAGGAGGAGTCAAAATCCATGATTGACTGCCTTCCTCTAGAATTCATTTTTGCAGGTCTCGTATAGCACCATGATGCAGCTAGGTGGCTAGGTGAATAGAGTGTTGGGCCTGCAGTAAGGAAGACCTGAATTCAAAATCTGGCCTCAAGAGTTATGTGACCTCAAGCAAGTCACTTCACCTCTGTTTACTTTAATTCACTGGAGAAGGAAATAATAATTTCAGTATCCTTGCCAAGCAAACCCCATGGACACTATGGGGTCACAACAAAATTATATAGTAGGAATGAGAGACTTGAGCAGATATTATTCTGTAGTTCACAAGTTGGTGTTGTGTTTGAACTTGGATTTTTGGGAATGTGTTTTTGGAGGGTCTTGGGGAGAGAGAGAAGTCAGAAGCCAGAAGGAGCAGCCATTCTTCCTGGTAATCATCACTTTGGGAGGAAGGAAGACAGGATGCCCAGCCTCTGTATTTTAGCTCTTCTCCTCCTTCCTCTGAGAGCTAATGAGCAGATAATGGTAATTTAATACTAAGAAGCTATTGTAAGTGTGACTTTAACTATCACATTCTTTGTTCAGACTTGATTTTGAGAACAAATGAGGCACTCCAGTGAACAGAGGAGACTCACTTTGTCCAAATACAGTAAGGTTACACAACAGGTTTACAGTGGCACTTTTTGGGTGGATGTGGCTTCCTTTTCTCCCTCATGGAAACTTGTTTTTTTAGCAGGTCTACAGGATATTGTGTCTTGAGTGGTCTTAGGGTCTTAGTCTGAGAGGCTTCAACAGCTAGGGCCTTTATGCCCCCAACTCGGGAAGCTACACCTGGGAAATGATTCAATCAGATTTCTCAATCAGGAGGAGAGAAGGAAGCTGTGTCAGGAAAGTTGGGGCCAATCAAATTATGTAAGGTAAGGATGCTAAGACAGGGAAGTCAGGAAATCACTGGTTCTATCACAGAAGCAAATACTATTTTTTTGCTCTCCTGTCCTTCCTCCAGCCGAGAGTTGATGATCATATACTGATGAAACTATAAAGAGGTCAGAGAGAACTGTGATTTTCCTTCACTTGCATACTAAAGAGAGACTGGCTCCTAGCTTGTATCTGCATTAAACTGTTGAACACTGTGCTCTCCCTTTGGGAGAGGGCTGTGCTATAGTCAGCAACACGTACTGCTAGCTTCTTGCTATCCAAACGAACTGTCCCTCCACTCTCACTGCTCAGTGCTTTGCTCAGTCTTTTTGTTCCTCCTGTTTTGCTACCCTTTTTAATAAAATAAAATATGGCTGCAGCTAAATTGTTTGTGTGATTAGTGCTGGTGTGGGTAGAAATTAGAGAAAGATCGGATCTTTGCAGAAGGAAAGAAAGCAACCACAGTCTCAGGAAGGGTGAGGTGAAGGAGGAGTAGACAGTGCTTCTATTTAGAAGGCACAGATGTAATAGAGGCATGCCGAAATAGTACCACTCAGCAGGCCCCAGCTTTCATAAATGAGAGAATCTATAAGCAGAGAGAGATTAGTAACATCAATGTAAATATCCTCCTAGATGTAATACCTGTGAATTTGAGCCAGAAATCAAATCAGGAAAAGGCTTACCTACATGAAGCCTGCTGACCACCCATTAAACTCTATGCCCAGGAGGTAACTCTGTTCAAATAGTATTGGTGATGCCCCCGCACACATTTTACATGTGAGTGCTCTTCATCTTCTTCTCCATTAAAATGCCACATTTGGGGATTCATATGCAAATTCTACACCATTCTTAGTTCTTATGGAACTACTTTAAAAATATGAGTCGGGGGCAGCTAGGTGGCACAGTGAATAGAGCACCGGCCCTGGAGTCAGGAGGACCTTAGTTCAAATCCGACCTCAGACACTTAACACAAAACTAGCCATGTGACCTTGGGCAAGTCACTTAACCCCAACTGCCCTACCTTCCCCCCTCCAAAAAGAAAAAAAAGAAAGAAATGAAAAGAAATAAATTTGTTTAAAAAGAGTCAGTAAAACTTCAAGATACCACTTAACACACATGTATTTTATATTTATGTATATATGTATACATGCACACATATATGTGTGTATGCAGACATGCACATATATGCATGCACATGTGTCCTACATCCCTCTCCCCTCCTCTACATTTTTTGCCTTTTTTTTATTTGGAGGGGGGAAGGCAGGACATTTGGGGTTAAGTGACTTGCCCAAGGTCACACAGCTAGTAAATGTTAAGTGTCTGAGACCAGATTTGAACTCTGGTACTCCTGACTCCAGGACTTGTTCTCTATTCACTGTGCCACCTAGCCGCCCATTCTCCTACATTTTTATTGTGACATATTGAAAGTATAGAAATTTCATCTCTGAGAAATTAAAATTTTGTACGTAAAGTGTCATTTTTATGTGAATGTAGCATTCAGCAATATAGGTCCATTTTGAGCAGTATTTTCCCATTTTCTTTAGGCCTCATTATCGCAAAAACATTCAGTGATTACCTTAGTTCTGTATCTGACATGGCAAAATTAAAGCTTTCAAGGAATGCTTAATTTTCTCTTCAGGTTTCAGTCCTTGTTAAAATGAAATATGTTAGACTACTTGAGATGTCTTATAGTTGGTACCTTTTAGAGCCTGCCACTCTTGTGAGATTTCCTGGTTTTGAATCAATAGTCATTTATTGAGTAAGTGCCCACTGCTCATGTATAATGTAGAACTTAGGAGAAAATGGATTTCAACTGGAACAGGAACCCTACCACCACACTCCTGAGTTCCCAGGAACCAGATTAAAATGTAATTGAGAAATATTTAACAAATTAAATAAATATACAATAAAACATAGATAACGTTATGTTTTAAAAGCATGTCAGTATGCATTCCACAGGGATCCCTATGTATATAGTGGTCCCAAACTATTTGAGTTTGACCCTGCTAGTCTAGAGCTAAGGTACTCAGTGGTTCTCAGTCTGATTTGCCATCTATTTGAGTAGGTTGAATTGAGTCCTTGTTTTCTAGTGGTGATTCTCATTTGATCTGGGATGAAAGTGGATCTAACATGAAATGTAAAAACTTGTCCTATATTATGAATAGCTTTCTTCATAGCTACAAGGCTAACTTATACCAAGAGTCTTTTAGCAAGGAGCTCACTTTTTGGGGGAAAGTGGGAAAGGGAAGCAATGAGAGCCCAGGACAAAGTGCCCTAGACTATGAGACACTAAGTATATTTATGTGTTTCTCTTTGTAAAATGTCATGATTTTCTAGCATTGGCTATAAAACACCAGAATGTTCTATAATAGCTCTCAAGAAGAGAATCTCTAGCTTGTTTCTCTCTTTTTCCTGTCATGATGGCTTATTTGTTCAGCAGAAAAGGTTCCTCATTCATTGCAAAATTAAACCTATAACACCTGTCCCCTCAATACTGCGCTAAATAAATAAAAAAAACTTAAAGGATAGCAAAGAAACAGTGCATGTATGTTACACTTTGTTTTTCTGTTGTTTTATTAACTATAATATATTGTGACATATTCTTCATGTTAACTGACAATGAGAGTTGGCTGGTAGATTTTAGATCAACCCTGTCAAGGTTTTGCTCACAAGCCAGTTTTATCATGTGTTATTATTTGCTGTTTTAGTAGTCTGTTTTTTTTTTAGCTTGTCGATCTTTTTTATTCTAAATTTAAATATAAAAAACATTTTATATACTCAGCAAGACATAAAAGAGGATTCTAAATGATGCTTTTATATTTCATACCAGTTGCTTTTAAAGAGTAGATAATTGCACATAGTAATTACAAAACTGTCCTTCTCTATGCTTTCTCATGAACTTTCTTTTATTCTCTTTTGTGCCTTAAAAAAATGTTTCAATCTCACTTTTTTCTTAAAAAGAAAACTCTTATAGCAAATAAGCATATGTTGTCCCTGTTCTGAAATGCATTTCTCTTTCTGTACCATGAACCTATCACCTCTATATTAAGAGCAGGCTAACAAGCTTCATTTAGGTTCTCTGGAGCAGTGATGTCAAACTCTTAGAAACAGAGGCCACTAATCCTATACATAAGGGATCTCTGTGGGTTGCATGTTTTCTTAGTTTTAAAATGTGATGTTCTATATTTTGTTTATTTATTGTGTTAAGATTTCCCAATTACATTTTAGTCTGGTTCAGGCTGTACTGGGAAGTGTTGTGGGTATATTTGACCCTCTGCTCTGGAGACAGTTGGTCACTGAATTCATCGGTGTTTATAAGTCTTTCAGAATTGTTTTTCTTTACAAAGTTGTCCTTGCATAACTGTTTTCCTGTGTCATTTTATATCAGTTCACTTTATATCAGTATTTGCTATTTTACAGTGCAATAATATTCTAAGGCACATTCTAAGACCACATTTTGTTCAACCTTTCCCCACTTTATGCTTAAGCCCTTAGATTCTAGTTCTCTTCCCTTCTTCTCCCTCCTTCCCCCTTTCAGTCACATCTCAGGATCAGAGAGATTTCTTTTACTCACAATAATTCCCTTCTTGGTATTATCCTCCCTTTTAACTTCATCCTTTCCTATTCCTACTTACTTCCCTGTTGAGTTTTATATATTTCTTTACCAATGTATATGCATGTATATATAATTTTCATTTGTCTGTTTCAGATAAGAGTTAGGTTCATCTGATGCCTATTCATCCCACCCATTTTTCCATATTGGTATGTACTTTTCACATATACCAGTTTTGAGAAATGGCAAGGTCCTCCCTGTTCTTCATCCTTTTTACATCCTTTTACCCTCCCTTCTCTGCTTCTCAGAGTGTCTCCGGGTTGTACCATAGCACTTGGATAGGGGATTATCAAGACCTTATCTCTGTTTACATGATGGTGACTTAATCCCTCACCCACTCCTGGAACCAACTTTCTCAGTTTCTGCAGGATCATGACTAGATGGAGAATCTCAAGATATGAACAGCAAGAACTATGGTCTCTGTAATGTAGCAAACTCCCTTCTAGATATCTGTACCAAGGAACAGCTTAGGTTGTCTCACCGTAGTTTAATGGCTTTGATTTAATTTGTAGTACCGGATAGCTTAAAACACATTTAGCTTTATAATTGCATCTGTCAAAGAATTTCATGTAGTTTAATGTATAGTTTTGTGTGTAGTGAGATACCTTGTTTGAGTAAAGCCTTTAATGCTATATTTTGTTCTGAGTAAATGAATAGGCTGCATAAAGAGAGACCTAATTTCAGAGAGTAAGGAAATGATAGTCTTTTTGTACTCTGCTCTGGTCAGACCACATCTAGAGTATTATATTCAGTTCTGGGAGTCAGGTTGTAGGAAGGTCATTAATAAAAGCTGCCTAATGTCCACAGAAAGGCTACCAGGATGATGGACCTTGAATTCATCCTTTATCAGGATGAGTTAAAGAAACTGGGAATATTGAGCCTGGATGAAAACAAACAATAGCTGTTTTCAAGAATATTAAAGATTATCATGTGGAATAGCGATAGATAGACTTGTTTGGTCCCAGAGGGCAGAACCAGGATCTAATGGTTGGAATTTGCAAAAAAGCAATATTAAACTTGGTATCAGGACAAACTATCTAACAATCATGGATTGTCTTGGGAGGTAATAGTTTCTTCTTTAGTAGAGGTTTTTGAATAGAAGCTAGAAGACCACTTGTTGGTTATATTTTGGTGAAGATTCTTTTTTCCATTAGGGGTTGGACTAGACCACTGAGGTGTAATTCACCTATAAAATTTTGTCATTCTGTAACAGATATTAACATAGCAAGAGCTTATGTTCTCCATAGCAGAGGTTTTTAACCTGGATTCATGATCTTCTTTTTTGACAATATTTTGATAACTATATTTCAATATAATTGGCTCAAGTGTAACCTGTAGATTCAAACTTGAAACTTTTAAACTCTTATCTTTCCTTCATGTGCATTAAGAATTTTGTATTTAATGAGTTCATTTGACATTTTTATATCATTAGAGAAAGATTTAATGATATTAAAGAGCTTCTAAATTTATTAATGGAGTCATATAGCTTGATGTCATTCATATATATCAAGTGATTAATAAGATATTTTGAATTAACTTCCTCTTTAACTTTGAAGCTGTATGTAGTTCTATTTAAAAGAGATGGTATTAGATTTAAGGCTGGATAGAACCATAAAATGAGCTTAAATCATGTCCCTGAAAAATGCCACACTTTATGTGAATTATTCTTGACATCTTTATATTGGTGACATGTTTTAAATAGAGAACAATTTTCAATGTGAACATTGAATAATCTAGCATCCTCATTATTGTTGTTCACTCATTTTAGTCGTGTCCAGCTCTTCATGATCCCATTTGAGATTTTCTTGGCAAAGATACTGGAGTGGTTTGCCATTTCCTTCTCTAACTAATTTTACAGATGAGAAAACTGAGGCAAACAGGGTTAAATGACTTGCCCAGGGACAAACAGCTAGAAAGTGACTACTCCAAAACCATATTTGAATTCAGTTCTTTATGTTTCCAGGCCCTGCACTCTATCTACTGTACTACTTAGCTGCCCTAGCCTTCTCTTTATACTTGGATTTATTTTATATATTTGCAGAATATGAACAAGTTGTGAATGTGGAACTAAAAGGATTTGAAATAATCAGTGAAAGCACTTAAAATTCACTGAAAGCTCTTATGATATGGTTAGACAATTTATTCAGTAATTACCAAGTTGACAAGCCTTTCTTTACCCCCTTTAGCACCCTCATTTTGCTTCTTAGTCAATGAATTATTTTCTTTTGTCTGTGAACTTTTTTTTGCGGGGGAGGGGCAATAGGATGGTGGTATGGGTAGATAAAAGCTGTGAATGCCTTGTATGAAGAACCTAAAATTTAATTGACTTAACATTTATAGGAATTTCTGTTGTTCTCATTTTTTGATAGTAAATATGTAATGCTTTCTGATAAAGATGGGATCAGGCTTGTATTTAAGAGGAAGCTGTTAAATAAATGCTTTATTAGTAATTCACGTACCTCTGTGAAGCATTTGAGGTAATAATTATGTGTATTTTCTGGGCCCAGTTCCTCTACTTTTCAGGGAAACCTTAACTTTATTCACCTTTGAGTAAGTGTTCTGTCATTTATTATATTAGCGTGTGAAAGTTCTCAGTTTCTCATTTGTTCCAGCTTTTATTTTTTTATGTTGGACTTTTTGTTGATGTATGTTGTTCAGTAGTTTTTCAGTCATGTCTAATCCTTTGTGACTCTATTTGGGATTTTCTTGGTAAAGATATTGGAATGGTTTGCCATTTACTTCTCTAATTCATTTTACAGATGAGGAAATTAGGCAGAATTAAGTCATTTGCTCAGGGTCACACAACTAATAAATGTCTGAGGCCAGATTTAAACTTGGGAAGAGGAGTCTTCCTGACTCCAGGTCCACCACTCTATCCACTGAGCCACTTAGCTACCACATATGCATCTGCATGTTACATATACATACAGAGAGAGTCATCACTCCACATTTGGGGGCGGGGGTTAGAAGCACAGGATCCCTCCAGTGTGAAAAATTGCAAATAACAGCCCCACCCCAAACCTTGATATTTAATAATTCTCATCATCTCTGTTTAATAATATTAAACAAAATCCAACATTGCACCTATATAAAGGTTGCCATTTCTACATGAGAGAGATTAGTATCTTGCATGCTTTGCCAAGTCTTTGCAGACACTGGTGTAGTTGCAGCAAGTACTTCACAGATTTCCTTCTCCTATAAAAAGTGCAAGATACATTTAAGGGGGAGGGAGGAGGCGCAGACAAAATCACGACTGAGTCTGAATTGTAGAGAGACAAAGAGGAGATATTCCCAAAGATAGTACATAGCCTGTAATTCTTTAGCCTACTGAAACTTTGAACAAAACTTAATTGTTTATAATAAATTTATGTATACTTATAGTAGTAAATTATAAAACAGATTAATAAATATGCAGCATTTATGCATTTTTGACTTAATTTCTAAAAAGTTTTCTTTCCATGTGTGCATAACCTGCAATTATTTTTTTGTAGTATGCTGCAAATCTCCAAAAATTTGCATTTAATTAATGATGTGAATAACCAAATGAGGGTTATGCAAAAAACCAAAACTGGAAATATTAAGGGATGACTCTGTGTGTGTGTGTGTGTGTGTGTGTGTGTGATACAAAACTTTATTCAAGTAACTCCCTGAATATTAGAATTAGCTAAATAAAAGATCCAGATTCTATGAGATAATAAGAAATGTTTTTTTTAAAAGTCAAAAGACTGAAAAAAATAGTGGAAAAACTTAAAAGTATTTCAGCAAAAAAACAAAACAAAATCCAAAACACCTGATTTGGAAATCAGATTGAGGAAAGATAATTAGATTACTCAAAAACCACGACCACAAAAAAACACCACACAACATAGTTAAAGAATTCACAACTGCCTGGATCTCTTAGAACCATAGGACAAAGCAGAAACAGAAGGAAGGAATCTGATTTCAGATAATGAGGAGCCAAAGTCAGGATCACATAAGATTAATCAGCCATTGAGTGAGAAGAGTAGAACCAGGAGAAATTTGTATACAATCACAGACACAACATATGTGTGATGACCAACTATGACAGACTGGACTCTTCTCAGCAATGCAGTGATATAAGTCAATCCTGAAAGACTCATGAAGGAGAGAGATGTCTACATCCAGAGAAATAGCTAGAAAGAACTGAGCTTGAATCCTGATGGAAAAAAACTAATTGATCTTTTTCTTTTCATTGTTTGGTTTTATTTCTTCTTTACCATTTTTCATCCCATCTAGTACAATACGCCTTTGTAACTTGACTAATGTCTATTGTGAAAGTATTTGCAGATCCTATACTGGGCTATATGCTGTCGTGGGGGGTGGGAGGAGAGAGGGAAGGGAAATTTGAAACTCAAGGAACTATGGAATTGAATCTTGTAAACTAAAAATAAACAAATAAAATTTAAAAAAAAAAGAAAAAAAGATTAATCAGCCATGACTTTAAAGAAGCAGAGAACTTGGAATATGATATTCTGGAAGACAAATTATATAGATTTATGATGAAAAAGAATATGTCAAGCAAAACTGAGTATAATCCTATTGGAGGGGATGGTAGTGGGGACAGAAAATAGGCCTTTAAAGAAATACAAGACTTTGAGCCTTCCTAATGAAAAGACTAGAGCTTCATAGAAACTGTGAGGTGAAAACACAGAAATCAAGAGAAATCTAAAAAGGCAAACATGAACAAATTCACAAGGAAGAAAATAGTGAGAGTCAGCTGATACTTATTGATGAAAGGAGGAAAGAATAGTTGGATACAGAAATCATTGCACTTAACAAGGAAATAGGAAGAAAAGAGACTGGAGAAAGGGAAGAAAAGAGAGGAAGAGTAGATTAATGGAGGAATTAATCCTAAGCAAAACAAATTCCAAAGAAGTCCAAAAATATTTATGGCAACCCTTTTTGTTTTGACAAAGAATTGGAAATAGAAGGAGTGCCTATCAGTTTGGAAATGGCTAAACAACTTAATGGTATACTAATGTGTTGTAAGAAATGGTGAAGGGGCAGTGAATGGAATCAGAAGGACCTGAGTTCAAATGCGGCTTCAGACACTTGACACACTTACTAGCCATGTGACTTTGGGCAACTCACTTAACCCCAACTGCCCTTCAAAAAAAAAAAAAGAAATTGTGAAGGAGAAATTGAGAGAAATTTGGAAAAACTTGTATGAATTGATGTAGAGTAAAATTAATAGAACCAGAACAATTTATACAATTACAATATGGTAAAAATAAACAACTTGGAAAGACAGGAATTCTGAACAGTATAATGATTAAGCATTTCCAAAAGATTCATGATGAAACATGCTACCCAATTCCTGATAGAAAGTAAAGAACTCAGTGTGCAGAATTAGACGCACACAATACATATGTGCTCATGTATATGTGTATATTTATGTGCATGCATATATTGTTATTACTGTTTAGTTGTTTCAGTGTATAGGAAACATTTCAGTGTATAGTAGCATTTTTACAGTATCAAAGAATTCAGAAACAAAATAGGTGCACATCACTCAGTGATTTGCTAAATAGGCGTGTTGTACACATTGGTAATGAAAATTCCTGGGCTTTAAGAAATGGGTATGATGAATACAGAGAAGCATAGGGAGATTTTTATCAACTGATGTAAAGTAAAATAAACAGAAGCAGGGAAAGTAATATGCACAATGATTACAGCAGTTTTAATAAAAGAAAATAAGTATATCAAAACAATGCTGCAAAGCTAAGATGACCAAGCTTGATCTTAAAGAAGATATATTTAAATTCACTTTCCTCCCTTTGCAGAGGTGATGGACTATGGGGTGGAACATGTCATATATGATGTACTTGATTATTGGTTAGTATGTTGGTTACTTTTGCTGAATTTTTTTCCTTTTCTTGTGAAAAAGGATACCCATTTCACAGGGAGAAGGGAAAGAAATATATTGGGAAATGACAATTTCAAAGCAAAATTTGTCAGTAAAATTGATATTTTAAAAAAAGAAAATGAATTGCAGAGAACTCAGATTAATTGCTCTGACCAGTCATGGTCTAAGGAGATGGTGAGACACTTCTCTCTTATTAGAGGAAAGTAGGAGACTACAGTAGTGGAATGCTATAAGAAGCATTGTTTTGTTAGGTTTTTTTGCTTAACTTTTCTTTGTTACAAAGAGGTAGGCTTTCACTTGGGCAGGGATAGGGAAAAAGGAATATGCTGGGAAATGATGGGTATGACAGACAAAAGTCATCAATAAACTTTAAAAAGAAGAGAAAATTAGTGGCAAAGTAGACCTTTGGGAATGCCAGTTACCACTCTGAAGATTAGTACTATAATAGTAACTTGATGATACTAGTCAGTTAAACAAAAGCAAGAATGAATGAGTGAATGAAAAAAAGCATTTATTAAGAACCAGTAGAGCTATGTTCCAGATTTTTTGCTAAGCACTGGGGTTATTTATACAAATAGCAAGACAATCCCTTCTCCATAGAGCTTACATTCTAATGGCTAATTGGAGAGGTGAGTGAATTGGGAAATGGCGCCCTCTGGATGCAGTGTTATAGTTGAGGATATCTCAGAGATGGATGGTGGAATAATCAGGCAGTTGATTGACATGTACTTTCTAGAAGAGGTAGTATAGATTTATCTGCTATTCCTAGAGATAGAAGTAGAACATAGGTGGTGGGGAAGGAAGGAGGATTCATCTGGGGCATGTCATGTATATGGTTGGAGACCCCAGCAATATGGTAGGTATGGGTTGCTCTAGTTATATGGAAAGAATACCAATCAGAAGGTTAAGGGCACAGGGTGGCAGTATCCAGTAGAAGTAGAATCTGGAGGAGATGAATGCCACAAAGATGGCCAGGAATTGGTGGTGGCAGCAGCTAAAATATTTTACTAGGTTTGGGTTAGAGTCTTTATGGTAAATAGGGACCAAACTGTGAAAGCCAGCCAGCCATATCTTCACTGATAACAGCCAAGCCTTTTAGATTCTCAGAAGACTGAGAATATGCTTAAGATTGTGGAAATTTTATCAATTAATATTTTAGAATTATTTTAAATTAGATAATATGTTAGTTCTACTTAGTTATTCATTTGATTTAAATCACTGTGCAAATCATTATTTAGGAGAACTTTTCCTCCCCAAGAAGGAGTATGTTCTGCTTTTTTGACTTTAATTTATCGTCCCTCAAATCACAGGAAGATCTAGGCTTCATCATTAAGAGTTTTAAGTTAATTATCTTTTAAGAATACCACTACCAGAAAACTGTTGAAAAGTTGAATGGGTGGAAAATTGCTTAATTTTTTCGCTTGGCACTATTCTACAGCGCTTTAACTATTATAGTTACTCTTCTTGCCACAAGATGGTGACCTTGTGTCATCAGTTGGGTGAAATATAACTGTTATATTTAACTTTTACCAAGACTTAAGGGAAATTGATAAATGAGTAGCTATTTATTTATATATTTTCTAACCACTGCTAATTGAAGCAGAAACTTATGAAATTACTGGGAGGTTTTAACAACTTAATTGTGGACATTGTTCCCAGGAATGATATACATTACATTTTTAAAATTTAAGTATTATAACATGCTTGTATAATCTGGGTATTATTTGTAAATAACATGTATATTTTAGCAAAGCAAGCATTTGCATGTATTATAAGCTGAAACACGGGAAGAAGAGATAGGTGGCAACATACACAAGGCAAGTCAAACCATCACTAACACCAACACTGTTTTGACCAAGATCTCTCCTCTAACCTCTATGGAGACAGCCCAGGACCTGGAATCAGAACATTTTGGTAATATCAGTATCCCCCCCAAACCACCAGATGTGCTTCTAGCTCATTTCTGGTAGCCATTGTTAAGAAAAGTCATTATGGAGAAGGGACCTACCTTATTACCAAAAACCACAAATGTTGACCAATTGTCACCAACAGGCAGATGAGCACAGGAGTTCCTGGAAGTGGCAGTAACTCCTGTAATATTGAACTTGCTTCTAGCCCAGCCCTCACAGCCATCATTCAGGGAAGCAGCATCTGTGGAGAAGGGGTCAGCTATGCCCTGTCAACTAACTGCTACTCATAAGGCAGGCATGCCAGCCTATGTGAAAGAGCAAAATGTTGTGAGGGAGAATAGGTAACAACATGTGCCAAGCAAGACAGGCCACCACCACTTCCTTGACTACCATCAGACTACCACAGACCCTGAAGGAGACAGCTGGGACCCTGAACAAAGACCTTTTGGAATAACAGTGGTTCTGATTTAATGCCCTCAGACATCATTCTGGGATACAATCTCTGTTGAGATATGACCTGACCACTGCTCCTCTAAGTCCTAGAACTAGAGCTGATGAAGACCACTTCCCTCCCCCTTCTAAAGATTTTGCCACCAGAGTCCCTAGCACTGCCAGATATTTCAACATCAAAAACTGATGTGATTTCATCAGTAAAAATGCCATTAAAGAAGAGGGATTGCCATCTGCTTTATTGGTGTACTGTAAAGGACCACGGGACCTTTTCATCTGATTTAATGCTGAAACCTTCTGTATGCTTAGCTCCCTGATTAGAATGTAAGATCCGTGAGTGTTTTGCTTTTCTTTTTGTATTTCATGTGCTTAGCAAAGTGCTTTGTACATAGTGAGGGTATAATCCACCCATCCTTCTAACTTCCCTCCCTCCCTCCCTTCCCTAAATTTTCAAATGCCTTGTTTTTAAGTATGGATTTTTTAAAAAGTAAAAAGTAGAAGTCGTTTAAAAGTGAACATATGCATTATGAGCTTAAGTCAATCATTACCTTCTTCCTGTTTATCTGTTATGTAGGTTGGAAGAAAATGCCAACCTTTAAAAATTCAACTTTACAATTTTCTAGAGCTGGAGATTAGTACTGTCATTGAGAACTAGATTATTATTTTAATTGACAGAATATAAACTCTATGAGAACAGGATTGTTATTTTTTAATATATATTTTGATTATTTCTCTAGTTCCAAGCACAGTGTCTGGAACATATTAAGTGCTTAAGAAGTAATTATTGACTTACAGAATGCAGAAGATAATAATGCCTTCTTTGATAGCTGTAGAGTTGACAGGCTCCTCTTGTATTAGGTATGTTATAGTTAGTTTTTAAGCTTGTCTTAACTCTTCATTAGTATGTAAGCTCCTTGAAGTTAGGCACCATGTCTTATCTAAACTCATTAATTCCCTTAAAACCTATTATGATACTCTTCATTACATATACAAAGAATGAAGTGATTCCTATTCATAAGGAGCTTACATTCTATCCAAAAGCACACATATACATACACATGCATATATACGTGCACATATATACATACATGTATATATACACATATATGGAAAAGCACATGCATGTGTGTGTATAAATAAAATAAATATAAGTCAAAGGTTTTCAGGGAGGGAGGAAACGAGCTGACTAGCTGTTGGGGGAATCAGGAAAGGATTCAGGTAGAAGGTGCTGCTTGAATTGTGTCTTGAGGAACAAGAGGGATTTCTATGAGGTGGAGGTGAGGAAGGTATATTTCAGGCATGGGAGACAGCCACAGAAAGAGAGATGAAGTGCCGTGTGTGAGCCAGAGAGAGAGCCAGTTTAGCTAGATCACAGAATATGGGGGTGGGAGATGGGGAGGCAAGTAATATATAGTGAAGCTTGAAGAAAGTTTGGGACCAGATTGTGAGAGGCTTTAAAGGCTAAAACCAGAGTTTGTGCTTGATCCTAGAGGGAGCTGTGGAGTAGGAGACTGACTTGGCTTGATCTTGCCTTAAGAATTATTTTGGCATTTGTGTGAAAGATGGGTTGGAATGGGGAGAGACGAGGCAGGGAGACTAACTAAAAGGCTATTGTCTAAAAGTTTAGGCAACAGGTAATGAGGGCTTGAAGTAACATGTTAGCTATGTGAATAGTTAGAAGGGGTTAGATGTGAGAGATGTTTTACAGAGTTAGAAATAGCACAGTTTTGCAGCTGATGAGGTATATGGGGTGAGATGATGAGTCAAGTATATTAATGAGTTTATGAACCTGGGAGACTAGAAGAATGGTGATTCTTTCAGCAGAAATAGGAAATTTTGAAAAAGAGATAAATTTGGGGTGAAGGTTCGAATCAGACATTATGGATTTTAGCTGTCTCAGAGACATCCAGTTTGAAATGTCTAACAGGCAGGTAGATGGTGATGTTTTCTGTAGGTCAGAGGAGTGATTGGGGCAGATTAGATAAATCTGTGATTAAATTAATTAAGCCTATGGGAGATGAGGTTACTAAAATAGAAGATTGTGGAGAGAGAAGAAAAGAGGGCCTAGGATAGAGCCTTGGGGAGCATCTAGAGAGTCAGGGGTTACGATATGGATGATGTATCAGCAAAAAAGAATTAAGAAGGATGATTGCAATGAAAGTTGAAAGAAAGGGACAGATAGGAGGATTACTGAGTAGAATTTTTTTGGCAACAGAGAGGAAAGAATCTTAGGTTACGAGACAGATGACTGAGCTAGTACAGGCAACAAAAGTAGAAAAATTAGAGGTAGGAGAAATTGTGTGTTTAGTTTGAGAATTGTTGAGTTGAAGGTACTGGCAAATGGAAATATTCAACAGTCAGTTATAAGTTTTGGTGTCATGTTCTGGGAAAGATATTGGTAATAAAGATAAGGAATTGACAGTTATTTTTGTAAAAAGTATATGGAGAAATGGGAACAAATGAGATCACTAAAGGAAAGATGTTGAGATGATAGGACCTTAGAGGATAACCATATAGAAAATGTGAGGTTATGGAGCCAGTAAAGGAGACAAAGAAGGAGCATTGTAAGAAGTAGGAGGAATATAAAGTGTTAAGAAGTCATAGTAAGAGAAGAAATCAAGAAGAAGGGAATGTTTTGTAGTGTCAGACCTGAACCAAGGATTTTGAATAATTAAGAAGTGAGTGATGAGGAACTGGAAGCAGTGAATGTAGACTTTTTTTTTTTCTGTGTTTGGAAGTGAGGGGGAGGAGAGAGAATAATAGCTTAAAAGGGAAGTGGGATAAAGAGGATATGGGAGATTCTTCATGTGTTTATAGGTTAAGGAAAGCTAGAAAAGGGAGTAATTGAAGCATGATGAAAGGAATGATTGAAGGGAAAAGGAAGGTCAGAGAGGACAGGGGAAAGCATGATACTGAGGTGATAGTCATATTTATTGCCATAAAGGAGAGTTACTATTTTCTTTGAGACTGGAGAGGAAGGAAAAAAGGGATAAAAAGTCACTGAAATGTTTAGAGTAGATGCTCTTAACCATTGTTGTGCCATGGTTCCCTTTGGCAGTTTGAGTGAAGCCTTTGGAACCCTTTTCAGAAAAAATGTTTTCAAATGCATTAAACAAAATACTTAGGATTATGAAGGACATTGATTATATTGAAATACAGTTATCTACATGTCTATATCTTTTAAAGTTTCCAAATCCTAGGTTAAGGACTCTTGTTTTAGAGGAAGAAAATTTAGAGAACACATGTCAGATGCACCAACCTTCTCTGTAAAGTAGGAGATGAGGTCATTTGCTGAGGAAGGAGGATATGCAGTTGGAGATTTAGAAGAGAAGACAAAGTAGTCAAGGCTGATTAACCAGTAAGAATTTACTAAGTTCTGCTATATATGAGGTACTGTTTCAAGCTGCGGAATGAAAGATAAAAATTCAGTAGGTTTTTTTTCCCCCCTAAGAGACTTTATTTCTACTGGGAGAGAAAATATGTACATTTATAAGATATGTACATAATAAATAGAAGGCAGATTTTTGGGGTAAGGCAATGGGGAAGGAGTTATCAGAAAAGGCTTCAGTAGCTGACACTTAAGCTGAACTTTGAAGGACAGTTGGTATTTTTAAGAGATGGTGATGCATTTTAAGCATGAGATACTGGTCTGTTCAGAGGAACAAAGAAAAGAGATGGAGTGTCATGTGTGAAGAATAACAAGAAGGCCTGTTTGACTGGACTATTGAATATTTGAAGGGGGCTAATATATAATAAGGCAGGAAAGGTAGGTTGAAATCAGATCATGAAGGGTTTTAGATGTCAGAGGGAGTTTGCATTTGAACCTAGAGCCACTGGAGTGAGTGTATGTAGTAGAGAATCTAGTTAAGGTTAGATAGAGTGAATTTGTAATAGGTGTGATTTCATAATTTCCTATGGTACTATTTGCCCACTAAGGAGTAGGAGTAGAAGAGGCAAGTCATAAATTATTTACTAGAAGTTGAAGGTCATTTGGTGAGAATGACAAAAAGTCCAGAGAGCAAGAGATTCAAGAATATAGTGGAGTGCTTTATTTAAATGAGTCACTAATTCTAGTGTCAGGACAGCAGGAAGGGAAGTAAGTCCAGAACAGAGTAGATAAACTGGAATTGTGTGGAGGAATTTAAGGATGGAATGTCACATTGGAAGGAAGAATAGGCATCAGAAAGGAAAGGAAAGTATGAAAAGTTAGAGTAGGAGATTGTAACAATAAGATTGTAACAATAATTCCTTATAATAAGGAATAGAAATCCAGAGTTCAGGAGCTTAGAAAAGGAGCATTTTCTTGTGATTATGAGGTTGAAGGTATGATCACCTTAATGGGTGAGTGGATATAGAATTAGGAAAAAATAAATAGTGTGAGCCCTTCATAGCCAGGAGTGTCTTGATTATTTTATATGTATCTCCAATACTTAGCATGGTGCTTGGCAGCATAGTAAGCTCTTAATAAATGCTTTTTCATTCATTCAAGGAACTGTGAGGACAGGGTGTTGCATGTGTCAGGAACATGGATATTGAAGTCTTTAAGAATGATGGGATGGAGAGGAAGATTGTATTCTAGAAAGATCATGGAGGGAGGTAGGAAAGTAAATAGAAGATTGGTGTATGATAAGAGTTTGTATGCTAGCCAAACTTTCCATCAGATACAGTACTTTGTGTACTTAGCAGGACTCTAATAAATTTTAGTGAATTGAATTCAGTTGAACCAGCTTTCCACCTCCATTATATTATAAATTTCAATTGACTAGTAAGGCTACCAATTTTGTCTTTGTAGCTGTGCCTTTGAGGAATTAGGACCAAGATCCGATGGTTATGATAGTAGTGTCTGGCAATGCTACAGGTAAATTTTTGTGTGTGTATGGATATTAATTCAGAAGTAGTTTTAATATTTAAAGGCTGGTACTAGAGTACATTTTAATATTTAAAGGCTGGTACTAGAGTACATTTTTAACATGTGGTAGATTAAATCACATTGAATTTTCATTACCTGTTCATACCTTATGTCTGTCTTTAATAATCTGTTAACAATTTAAAGTTTATATGTTTCTACTGAAATAGTTAATAACTGGTATTCATTTTCCTCCAATAACATATTTCTCTTTATAGCAACCCAACTCCCAATGTTACTTTGCCTGTATCATCCATTAATTTAACTCCTCACCGTTTCTGGTCAGCCTTGCCTTTCAGGCATCTGGTGTTGACATTTGTAATTCTCATTAGTCAATATTTGTAGAATGTTCTTCCCCTTTTGACTTAGAAGGAGGTAACCTGTATATGTATAGATGAGCTTTCTACCTTCATTGGGTTTATCATTATCTACCAAGAGTTCTGAGTTAGGTTGAGAAATTTTACCTCTAGCTCACCTTAAAATTATGATAATGCTCAGATTTATAACTCATCCTTTGCCCATATTCCATAATGGCAATAGAATAATCACCTCTGCAGCCAGTTTGTATTATAGTTTAACTGAATTCAAATAGCTGTGGTCATTGTTCTCTTTAACATTGCCTTTACCTTAATCCTCCTCTATGTAATTGTAATAACTATAGTTATTTGCATAGATATTTCTCCAATTAGATTTTAAATTTCTTCTCCAGTCCCTACCTAGAATGGTGATTTATCCGTAGTAGATTGAATGAACAAATAAGTGAATACATTACCTTAATATAGGTTAGAAACTAAAGTACTTTGATGGTTAAATCTCTCCTTCTGCTACTTATATGGCAGATAGTTCATTGAATTTATTATTTCGTTATCAGTCAGCTTGCATCTATAAAGTACTTAGCGTCTGCCTGGCAATGTGGGTTTTGATCAGTACAGATTATAATTCGTCCACATTTTATGATGTCATATTTGCCCAAATCTCCTCTAGCACTTCTAAAGAGGATGTGCCCAATATTCTGGAGGCTTTTCTTAGATATTTTTACTAGATTATTTTTACTTTAGATATTTTTA
The DNA here is from genome assembly GCA_011680675.1 of Gymnobelideus leadbeateri. NCBI lineage: Eukaryota > Metazoa > Chordata > Mammalia > Diprotodontia > Petauridae > Gymnobelideus > Gymnobelideus leadbeateri. The sequence continues at coordinate 238,770 of WOXC01007278.1, read as the reverse complement.
CAGGACTATACTTAGGGTGTATGTCTCTTATCCCTTGGATTCCCTATGTGACCAGTCCATCTCTTTTTTCAATCTTATATTTAATGGATTATATCCTTTATTCCAATTCTTTTTTGTAGGTTATCTTTGGAAATATGCTGCAAGCTTCTTATGCTGGCCATGTGCATTTCATTGGTTTTGGGGTCACTTCTAACTTTAATTTTTTAGAGATTGTCATGTTCCAAGATTCACAATGCTATAGCATCTCAGACAACGTTGTTATTGAAAAGATAAGGTTGTCTATCAGGGAGCAGCTTGGTATTTGTTTAAAAGTACTGTGCATTTTTCTAAATGGAATCTAATAGCCTGCTATCTTCCTCCAAGTGAGTTTTGGAACCAGTTTATTGTCCATCTGTATTAGCTAACCAGCCAAATTCTTGTTACAGTATAAACAGTGAACATTTTTTTAATCCCAAAGGTTTTCCCTTTGGATGATTAGATTAATTTCTTTGAATAATTATTGATGTCACATTCTGGGGCTTGATTCATTGAGCATAACTTCATCCATAAGCAGAAGTATCTAAAGGCCCTCATTAGCTATAGAAAATTCCTCATCTCTTTGCATCTTTGGAAAGAATTTCCTTTCTGACAGTGGTAGATGTCTTTATTGATTGTGTATGTGTATGTTTAACTTTGAGGCATGTTCTTTTAATTTCCAATTAGTGTGTGTATAGATACATATATTCATATGAGGGTCATTAAGTAGCTACCTCTGTGTATTTGTTTTTACTAAAATACTTTTTAAATTAAAAAAGCATGTGGCATCGTATTTGTCAAGGAATATTGTATAATTTTGACATATGTGGGAAGCTTCTTTAGAGGAGAACTCTTAAGTCTTGTGTTAAGCTTTCCCAGGTCATAAACTTTTTTGTATTCTTCAAACAAGCATAGTATGATTTGTACCTTTTGGACAGTGGTCAAAAAACTTTATAATATGTAATACTTTCTGACCTAGTTTCCCCACACCCAGCAGAATGGACAAACAATAACAACCACTGTCCATAAACATGTAAAACAGAGTCTAATAGGATTTTAGCCCATTCTTGAATTTTGTAAAGTTTCCTGACTCTCCATACAGTTTGCTGGCTGTGAGATGACGCTCCATCTTTATCTAGGTTAAGTGCACAGGTGGTAGACTAAGGCTCTGTCAGGACAAAACTAACCTCTAAGTTACAACTGGAGCAGGACTTTGTAGAGAACTCTTCAAAGTCGTTTTTTGTATACATATCTTATCATCATGCACATTTCATAGATTGATCTCTGATGAGAATTATTCCCAGAAATGGTGTAAAAGACATTATTTGAAATATATAGGACTTTTAAAAGGTAATTAGTGAGAAAAGGGTTGTTTTTTTTTTTAATGCCTGCAAAGCTATATTATTCCCTTCCTTTCTTTCTTTTTAGATTTCCTCCAGTTTTCCTTTGCAGCCCTACTCAGTGCTTTATATCCTACCCAGGAAGTCTGAAGTAGCATGTAGGGGAGTCCTTTTGACTTCTGGTGGCTTGAAGGTCATAACATTTTGTAGCCATTTAACTTTGAAGTATGTTCTTTTAATTTCCAGTTAATAAATTATTAGTAAATTAGTTAATTGCATTTTTTGTCTTTCATAAATAATTTATTGTACTTTAATGCTCTGAGCTTAAATCATTAGTCAGGCTTAGCTTAACCCCTTTCCCTCTCCCCAAGCATTGATTTCCACTATTGTTACATTGATGATCTAATATTTATTAGGGCTGGATAAAATGGCAGAAGATTCAAGAATGCTTCTAGAGAAAGGGGGTGGGCGGTCAATCCTAAGAAAATTTGAATCTAATCTGCTTAAGTTTTTAGGAACATACTGTATGGGTAAACCTCGATAATTCTGGATCCAGGCCATAGTAAGCTGTTAACACTTATTTCTCCCGCAGGCTAAAAAGGAAGCCCAGAGGATTCTTTGAGTTTTGGAGAAACCATATTACTGACCTAAGTATTTTGAAAGCTGTCATTTATTGAGTTACTTGGGAGTCTGCCTCTTTCAGGTGGAGACTAGAATAGGATAGCCTTGGAAGATCTAAAACCAGATATTGAGCAGTCAGTCATTCCTCTTGGATCATTATGATACTGTGGCACCTATATTCTTAGAGGTCACTGTACATAAAGATTAGGCTGAGTGGAGGAACCAGGGGGGTGGCTATTGGATGGGCTATTGAATGGATGATGCAGGATCCTTCATTTAAGAATTGCCCATTATGAGTGTCATGATATAAGAATTTGGGGGCATAAGAGGCTTCCATTATTAAATGGAAAATTAACATGGAAGATAGTTCTTGCTCAGGCATCTCAAGCATTAATACCCTTCATGAACAGGTTATGATGTTACCATATGCTAGGTTTTCTAGTGTCAGCCCTGCTGTTTTGCCTCCTCTAGTAGCCCAAGACTCTGCTTATGAGGACCTAGCTCTAGAGGAATATTGTTTGACGTGACTTACTGATGTTTCTGCCCATTTATATAAAACTGGACCTTTTGGGTCTTTATTCAAGGCCCTGTCAATTCTTCCTACTGACTCAAGCTGCAGGTTGCATGTTTGGCATGTGAGAGAGAGAGTCTTGAGGGATGGAACAGACAATATTTTCATTTGTATTTATTATTAGGTGATGGTTATATGTTTACCTGTGTGATTGAGGCCTATAAAGAAAAGAAAAGACCAGTTAAAGGCTTTCTAATTTGGGAGTTAGTATCAATGCAGGAATTTTGCTCATGCCTACCTTAATACATTTGTTTATGGGGCATGTTAATGCCCATCAGAAAAATAATATGCTCTCTGCCAAACTGAATAACCAAGTTGCTGCTCTTATAGGGACAGCAGAAATTGGGGTTTTGGTCCATTATTGGTCTGGACATGGGGGGCCATGATAAGTTACTGGGTGATATTTATGATCCTCCTAACCAGAACATTGTAATTACTCATACTCACCTCTGCTCTTTGTGCTAATTAAAGCATCTACCATTGAAGGACTAGCATGGTATGATTCCTTGTTGTTCTAGACCTCCCCATCATCAGCAAATTGATCAGATTGGCCCTCTTCCTCCAAAGAAGATCAAAAGGTTTGCCTCATTGCAGTTGATAGTTATTTGGGATATAAGATGGCAGTTGCAACTAAGTCTGCTGCTGCACAGCCCACTATCAAAGCCCTTACAGAATGCATCCTTCTTCCTTATAAACTTCTTTGTACCATTGTCTATGATCAGTAGGCTTTTTTGCAGCAAAGAATGTTCAAGAACGAATCTATTGCCCCCATATTCACTGTATTTTCCATCTTCCATCCATTCTATCCTCAGGTGATTGGTATTGTATAACACTAGAATAGACTTTTTTTATTTTTTTATATTTTCAAAAATATATTTTTCCCCAATCACATTCTAAAACATTTTTATTAACATTTTTAAAAGTTTTGAGTTCCAAATTTTATACCACCTTTCCTCTTTCCCTTCCCCCCCTTTCTGAAATGGTAAGCAATCAAATTTAGGTTATATATGAGCAATCACATAAACCATCTCCATGTTAGTCCTCCTGTGTAAAAAGATTCTAATAGAAGAAAAAGAAGAAACAGAGCTAAGCATAGCATGCTTCAGTCTGTATTCAAACAGTATCATTTCTTTTTTCTGGAGGCAGATAGTATGCTTCATTATTAGTCCTTTTGGATTGTCTTGGATCACTGTATTGCTGAGAGTAGCTGAGTCATTCATAGTTCTTCATCAAACAATATTATTTTTACTATGTACAATGTTCTCCTGGTTCTGTTCACTTCACTTTGCATTAGTTCTTTCAAGTTTCCAGGTTTTTCTGAAATCATCCTGCTTGTCATTTCTTATAGTACAATAATATTCCATCATAATTATATACCACAGCTTGTTTAGCCATTCCCCAGTTGATGGGTGTCTGTAATGTTAATAGGATTTAAGATCTTTCCTGCCCATTAATGGGCCTCACCATGGAGCCCATTAAGGGAAGCTTGTTTAGGGGAGGCTTGCTTGTAGGAAGACTTTCATACCTTTTGTTAATTTCTAATTAGCCACTGAATCTTGAGGGTTATGATGCCCTTTAGCTCTAAAGAGGGTATATATACTCTGAGGTTAGTATTTTGCTTTGGGGCTCACTCACTGAAAGAGTGTTCTTTTGATTTGACCAGATGAGACTCTGAGTAGCCGTTAAGGAACCCTCTGGCTTTGAAAAACCCAGATAATCGTGCTTCTCTCTCTGATAACTATGTATATATTGCCTTGGTCAGACAGTTGGATTTGTCTGTTGATCTGTGCTAATTTCTCAGACAGTTAGAAGCCCTGTCTGTTGGTCTTTATTTCTCTGCTTGCATTTTTTTTTTGTTTGGATTTTCTCTGAAGTTCAGGGTTCTGACTTTTCCCCCGAACTAATGAATGTAGTTTAAAAAAAGATTGTTGATCCCTTGACAGCTCTCTTTCCTAGTAAAGTAGATTTAAGAACCTGTGCTAACAGACAACTTGGGTATGCCAATGTGTTTGCCTCTATAGCATCCCATTGATTTCCAATTCTTAGCCAGCACAAAAAGAGCTGCTTAGAACAGACTTTTAAAGGAAAAACGTTTGTCATAATGCCCCTGATTATCAGTACTGGATGTCCTATCTACTGTAGGTTCTCTTTGATAAATCAGTATTATTTCAAGAAAGGAGAATAGGGTAGCATAAAAGATCTCCACTCCACTGTTTTTTTAAATCCAGCCTTCAAGCCGACTTAAGTGGTGAAGATGGACTCTCTCTGGATAAATAGTACAGGCTGACTTGACTGACCTTATTCCATCCTTGGTTATGGATCACCTATACCTCTGAGGTTTCTGCCCTGTCAGAAGGTTTTGTAAAACTAGGGGCAAAGGATCAGATCCCTTTTAACTTATAGGCTTCTTTTCTCTCAGATGGTTTGGGTAACCCTTTCTTTAAAAAGCATTCAAGGCATGGTTTCAGAAAAACCTCAGATGATTTATTAAAACTGATGCAAAGCAAAGTGAGCAGAGCCAGGAGAACATCATAACATTAATATGGTCATGATAATCAGTTCTGACACTTAGCTACTCTGATTAATACAGTGATCCATGACAATTCCAAAGGACTCATGATGAAAAAATGCTATCTATAATCAAAGAACTGATGAACTCTGAGTGTAAATTAAAGCATATTTTTTCACTTTATTTTTCTTGCCTTTTTTTGTAGCATGCCTAATATGGAAATATGTTTTTCATTACTTCATGTGTATAATGGGTATTGTGTTGTTTGCCTCCTCATTAGGTGGGAAAGGAAATAGGAGGACGGAAAGAATTGGGACTCTAAATTTTAAAAATAATGTTAAATAAATAAAAGGGTTTAGGGGCATCAAGAAAAACAACTGTTGTATTGAGGGGATTGCTTTTTAATGATGGAGAGGCAGAGTTAAGTGGCTTGTCTACCTTCAAACAGCTAGTGAGTGTCTGAGGCCAGATCTGAACTCAGGAAGATGAATTTTCTGGACTCCAGACCTGGCACTCTATCCACTGTATCCTCTAGTTGATCTTACCTGTATTTATATTTGTAAGTAGAGACAACTCTATAGGCATATAAAGTTGAATTGATTCATCAAGGTGTCAAGATGGGTAAGGGAAGACATAGTGGTAGGATTGGTCTGGGAAAGAGCTGAGAGATAGAGGAGTTGGAGGTTATATTGTGGACAAAGAACAGAGTTTAGGGTTGGAAGGGAGAAGGAGAGGTGGAATGACAAATTTTTATCAGATACTAGAATTTGTAAGTCGTGTGTTGTAAATGCTGATAAGATCAGTGTATATTCATCTTTCTTTGCATGTCAATAAAGAGGAGTAGGTGAATAATTCATGTGAAATGAGTAAGTTGAGGAACTGTGAGGTAAGAGTTTATGAAATCATATCAATATGTATGTTGAAATCTCTCTGTATGAGAGTGTGATTTGAGCAGGAGAAAAACACTGGGAGCTGGGCAGTGATCTCAGTGATGAAAGAAGAGGAGTGCTTTTGAGATTGGTACACAACAGCTATCAAAATTTTCACTGGGTGGTAAATTTGAAAAAAACTCAAAGGAAGAAGGTTACTATAAATGATGGCAGCAGGAGAACCTGAAAGTGACAATAGGGAGCAAGAATTATGCCAACCTTCTCAATTTGACCAGTGAGTTGGAAGGAATGAGTGAAAGTGCATCCAGTGCTAGGAAGAGAGGCCAGAGAGTCTGTATCATCAGGAGATAGCCAGGTCCTAGTGAGAGCCAGATGGAAGGAGTGAGAAAAGGAAAAAAAAATTTAAAATGAAATCAAGATTGTTGACAATTGTATTATATCTTTGTATTGTATATATTAAGCTCCTCCTCTAGTTGCTGGGCCCCTTGCAAGTTTTTGAATTTAATATCAAGGAGTAGAATTTGGTAGCAGCTTCAACTGGAAGGCTGTTGCTCAGGAGGAGCCACCAAGCTACTCTTTGAAGATAGTTTGTGTATGCATCTTCACTAAATAAACTGTTGCTGGAACCCCTCTGCCTCCTTTCCCTTTCATCCCTACTTTCTCCTCCTCACGGGTCTGTCCAGCACTTTACTCTACAAGTCATTGCATACATGCTGGGTTATTTCTTTAAGTGGTAGGAAGACCATTTTGGCTGACATTTCTTGAGATTTAATACTCTTAGCATAAGAAGTTGTGAGAGGGTTATTCCTGAACTACAGTTGTCTATAGATTACTTTCCAGAGTCCCTAACTTGATGACTATAGAAGGATTTAACTTTGAAGGGTCTTCTTTTCATTATAATACATGATTTTAATGGCATTTTTTTCTGTTCCATGAGTGTTTAATTGTATCTTAACCTTGAATCTTTAGTTGGGCCTAGCTTAGACCTGGTCTAGATTATAAATCTTCAATAAATGTTTTGACTAAATGTAGAAATTTATGACAAAATAACATTATTGGCAATTTAATGAAAGAAGCAGCAGTTGAATTTAATTTATGTTAATGGAGATGTGCAAAAAGAAGCATTTTAAGGTTGTTTAAATTTTATACATTATACTTATAGCAAAATTAATTTGCTTGAAAAAAGGAACTGAAAAAAATTTAAAAAAATAAAAGAAAGAAAAAGGGAAGTGAATAAAACACAGGATGAGATATGTGAGGTAAAAGAAAATTAATGTGAATTTGACAGTGTTCTAAAAATTCGATAAATTAATATTGTCAAGTAGAATTTACTTTTTATTCTTGTTTCTGAAATATTCTGGGCTTTATACGTGTCAGTGTTTCCTTGAGGATATGGTATTTATAACAGATGACTAAGAATCATTATTAACTTTTAATCAAGTCTTTCTGCCTTGAAAAAGGAATAAGGAAACTAGAGATCAGTGTCTCTACGTCTCCATGGGTACCATTTTCATCTTCTATCCATCAGCTTTTTTTTTCTTCAAATGTTTTAAGTAGAATGGCACAGAGAATAATGGGACTCAAAATGAACTCAGTGCTCAATTATTTCTTCATCTAGATACAATGAAAACCTTCTGCTCATGTTTTTCCTAACTTTGCAATGAGAAAAAAATCTGTTCTCTAAAGGATTAGTAGTACTATACCCAAATGGTCAGAGAAAAGCAGATAGCCAGCCAAACTTAATTTTGAGTTTTGATGATAAATTTTTAAGTTTGAACTGGTAACAGAATTCAGGAAAACTTGAGTTGATAATAAATGTGGTTTGGTTTTTTTTTGTTCTACAAGATTTCAGTTCAGAAAGAAGATCTACAGCATGACATTGTTACCTGTTTAATAAATTTTGGTTAGCTGAAATTCAGGAGTAAAAAAATTTCATTGTCAATATTATCTTTTTATTTGATGACTTTAGGTTTAATCTGTACTTCTGTTTTCATATTTTCTTTCAATTAGCCCTCTTTCACTCTTACTCCAATCCTCCCCCTCTCCCCCAACTTGAGAACTATAGAAAAACACAAACTTTATAGTCAATCACAATACATTCCCACCCAAATTTGTCTCATTCTACTCTTGAGTCCTTCACCTCTCTATCTAAAGAGTGGTAGTTTATGACTAGCCCTCTGTAATTGTGATTGGTCATTGCACTGATAAAAGTTCCTAGTTCTTTCATAGTTGTTTGCCTTTAATATATTACTGTCATTGTATTAATTATTCTCCTGGTTCTGTGTTTTGCCCTGCCATGTTCTTTTGGGAGACCTATAAGGTTGTCTTTATGCATTCTGTCTTCAAGATCAGTATGATTTACTTACTGTTAAGTAAGGAGGGTTTTGTTATTCTTTCTTAGAATTTAGCTTCCCAGGTTCCATGGCCATGACAATCTCTAGTTTTGGGTTGTTAGATATTATTTCCCAGCCTATGCCTTGTAAACATCTCCACTGTGCTTGTGCAATGAGATATAGGGATGAGGTGATGTGATACTTAATATGCATATGCCAAATGATGATAGTGCTAAAGTTAACCTGTGAGTCTATTGCTGGCAATATGACTTCTTTGTCTGTTGCCCTATAAAGCAAATGGGCACTGGCCAGTGAGTCGGTAATCCACAGGGAAATATGGCAATGTAATGCTCTGTGTGCCGTGATCGAGCACCATTAAGGCTTGGCGGGGGATCTGTGTTTGCCTCAAGTGGCCCCCAGTGAGGCTTAGGGGACCCAGGGGGGCTGTAGTTCCCTGGCTTCTGTGAGAACAGTGATTAGGAGACACTGTAGGAGTTGGTGTTCCCATTATCAGTAACCATCATGAGAAGACTAGAATAAAGCAAGCTTACTTTACTTAACCATTTGTTGTGTCTCCATTCCTGTCCTTCCTGTCTGACCAGATCAAGAGTGAACCTGTTAGAGGCTGGAAACCAGAAACTCCAGTGCTGTTTCTGTTATTTGTGAAACACTTGCCTAGTGAGCGTGTTTTCTTTTAATGTTACTGTTTTTTGCTTTTTTCTTCTAGATTGTCCTTCATTTCTATTTGCATTCACAGTCTATTGTTCTTTCTTTTGCTTCTTTAGTGAAACTTGTCATTGCAGATTCAGAATTTTCTATTCTGCTCATTTTGCTGTGCAGGACATCAACTATATGCTCATAATTCTACTTTCTTGTAAACGACCTAGGAAGAGTGTGTTGTAGCTCCATGTTCTCAGATTCCACAGGGTACTCTTTCTTTTCTAGTGTTGGATCATTTTTCTTTATTTTGTGGTATTTGTTCATGGATACCTGAAATTGTATGCTAGATTTGGAGGCCATATTTCCTTTTCCTTGTTACTATTATTTCATCTTGATGTATCTGCTTATGTTCAAGGTCTTTGAAATTTCTTCATCCTGAAATCTTTGATACTTTCAGTCTTTCTCCCCTGCCTTGTTTTCCTTATCACTAATTTCCTGACTCCTTCCCAATTAGATAATTATATAAACCCTCCCTTCCCCTTCTATTGAGAAGTAGATCTCAAAGGGTCTCAGTCTGTTCCTACACTGGGAAATCTATGGTTCACCAGCCTAGATCCCTGCTACAGCTGACTTTTGAGTATCTTTGAAGAAGAATTGACCCCAGGTGGGTGCTGTGTTCTTTCCCTTTGGCTTGGTCCACCAAGCTGCACAACCCTCTACATGCTTGGTGTTCTTTTCTGGTCACCTGTCCCAATACTTCTGTTACTTCTTTGGCCTGTCACCCACAGTTTAGAGTATTTTCTTTGGTGCTCTAAGTTCAGTGCTTTTGCCTTGCTGGTGCTTCTGGGTTATAGCCCCTAGCAGACATTTTTTTTTTTCTGAAGAGTTATGGCCAAACTATCTATCGAGCCCACATTAAACTTCCATAGCCTGGAAGAGTGGGTTTTTTGTATGTTTATGTTGTGTTCTTGTTTCTACTTCTGCAGTCACACTGCCAGAAGTATACGAGGTGGAAGAGGGATACTGAGTGAGCTCAGGGTCAGTGACCATCAGTTCCTGGGTTTGGGGAGATTTTTTTGAAAAAGCAAAAACTTCTTTTGGATCCTGAGTGTCCTAGACCATGGAAACAGTGTTTTTTCTTTGGAATATAATTTCTGTTTTGAAGAGGTTTGAGAAGTAGTAGGGATCAGAGAAAGCATCTAGTCCACCAAAACAAAGACATTGTTCATGCTACCCTGAATAATATCTGTATTTTAGAGTCATTAAAGGTGTGTGTGGAGTGGGGGATTTCATTCTTGAAAAGGCTACTTGTCCTGGGAGGCAGGAATTTGGAACCTCTGTGGGTACCTGGTCTCTGGAGAAGTGAAAGAGCATAGACACAGACAAATATTTGTTAAATGACCAACAAGAGAGGATATAGATCAGTGAGTGGTAGGGCTGACTTCTGCAATAATTGATATTGTTCTGAGAGTGAGGCACAATGGAAAAGGAAAATCCTTGGGGGTTAAGCCTTACAAGGCAGTGGCAGAAACCTCCTAGAGGTGAGAGCTTACAGAGGTTACCTTGGAAGCTCTGACTGTATGAAAAATACTGAGAAAAGAGAGAGACCAGATGATTATAGAGGTCACGAATCAGAGAATGAGGGTCTGGAGTAGACAAAAAGAAGGGATGGGTAATAAAGAGAGTGAGAGAAATCCTTTTTGGAAAGGAACACAAAAATGAAAGTTAAGGAGCTAGTGAACAGAGCTATTTGAAGGAGAGAAGAAAAGGAAATCTCCTTGACTAAAAGAAAAAAAGAGGGGAAAGAAATACATAACCAGATAAAGGCAGGAGACAGAAAAGAACTAATAAAAATCCTAAAGGGAAAAAGCTTTTAAAAAGGTAAGGGGGGAGGCTAGGTGGCACAGTGAATAGAGCACTGCCTGTAGAGTCAGAAGGATCTGAGTTCAAATAAGGCTGCAGACATTCAACACTTATTAGCCATGTTACCTTGGCCACGTCATTTAACCCCAATTGCCCTGCCTTCTTCCCTCCAAAAAGAAAAAAAAAGGTAAGGGGGGAGGTCAAGTGTGAAGGAAAGACAACCAATGGGAACAGGGTCGCCTTAAAAAAGATTAAGGTAACTGAAGGAATATTACACTGTGTTTATTGCAGAAGAGGGGGGGAATCAATTTGAAAAGAAACCTAATTCTAGAGACAGATGGAGGAAAATATAAAACTGACTTACAACTTTAAATGTTAAAGGATTAAACAAGTCAATAAAATAAAAAAGAGTGACAGATTGGATAAGAAAACAAAATCCTACATTCTGTTGCTTACAAGAAACACATTTAAAAAACAAAGACATACACAAAATAAAAATAAAAGAATGGGGAAAAATTTACTATGCATCAAGTACATCCCCAAAAAAGCAAGAGTTGCCATTATACTGTCAGACAAAGCAAACACAAACATTAAAAAAAAAAAATAAGATAAGCAAGGGTACTGTATTAGGCTGAAAGAAAACATAGCAAACTAGTTATCAGTAAGAAACCTTTCTGCTCCAAAGACTTGACATCAAATTCATAAAGAGAACAATATCTAAGTGTCAAGAAGACTTGTAGGAGTGGAGAAGCTGTGACCTTAAGACCACATGTGGCCCTCTAGGTCCACAAATGCTGCTGTTTGACTGAATCCAAATTTCACAGAATAAATCCCCTTAATAAAAGGATTTGTTCTATAAAACTTGGACTCTGTCAAAAGGCTGCACCCCAGGACCTAGAAGGCCACATGTGACCTTGAGGCCACAGGATCCCCACTCTTGACATAGATTAATACAGTTGTGACAGGAGACTTCAGTATCCTTCTATCAGTATTGAACAAATTTCTGGAGAAACTAGACCTATAGCATCTTCTAAATGGGACAGTTAAAAAAAATCCACAGCTATGTGAAAAAATTCTCTAAATCACTTGGAAAAAGAGAAATACAAATCAAAATAGCCTTGAAGTTTCACCTCATACCCTGCAAATTGGCAAAAATGATTTTAAAATGTCAACGTTCAATGTTGGAGGAATAGTGGAAAGATAGGCACACTAATAAATGGTTGGTGGAGTTCTGAAATGGTATAACCATTTTGGAAAGCCATTTGGAATCATGCAAATAAAATGACCAAATTGTCCATGACCTTTGAACCCAGAGATGCAGCTCCTGGACTTTGATAAGAAAAAAAATTCCCATATATTCCAAAATGTTTATAGCAGTACTTTTTGTAATAGCTAAAAATTGAAAACAAAATAGATTGCCCATCCATTGGGAAATAGCTAAACACACTGTGGTACATGAAAGTAATGGAATGTTACTGTGCTGTAAGAAATGATGTGTGTGATGAATACAGAGAAGTATGGAAAGATCTTTATAAACTGATATAGAATGAAGTAAGCTGAGCCAGAAAAAACCAATTTTACAGAAACCACAACAATGTAAATGGAAAGAATGACACCAAAAATTAAAAATTAAAAAATTAAAATTATAAAGATAAATGGAACTCAGATGAATACATAGAGAAGATACCCTCAATCTACCCCTTTTGTGGAGGTGGGAGGTTCACAGGTGGTACATATTGCACAAATTTTTGGACGTTATCAATGTATTAATCAGTTGTGATGACATTCTTTTTCCTTCCTAAAAATATTGTTTGTTATATGGAATGGCTCTTGGGACTGGGTTTTGGGAATGATATATGGGAAAAGTCCCCCTTTTTCTTCCCACTTGGTTCTTCAGTGTTCTCATATAAATATATCTCCTTAATGAACAATGCTTCTCTACTCCACCCTTTACTGATCTTTGTTCTTTTAAGGAAGTCTGCCTCTAGAGGTATATTGCAGTCATAAGTCTTCTCCTGAGTCTCTTTTATATATGAAGTAAAATTTTCCTTCTTTCATCGTATGTCTGATTCTTAGGATCATAAATTTAGGGCAGGAGTTAACATAGAGATATCAAGTCAGTCTCATTTTACAGAAAAGGAAACTGAGGCACTGAGAATTGATTTTTAAAATGTTTTTATAAATATGTTCTGTTTTTTATATCATCATAGTTATCCCAGATATCCTTCCCTCTACTGCTTCTAAAGAACCATCCCATATAACAATATTTTTTAGAGAGGAAAAAAATCAGTACAACTGATTGCTATAATCAAAAAGTCCAAAAGCATGTGCAATGTAAAACTGTGGACCCTTCACCTCCACAAAAAAGTAGGTTGGGAGTGTCTTCTCATAGCGCTTCATTAGAGTCCTACTGGATCTTTATAAATTGCTGCAATTTGTTTGATAGAATTTTAAAACTTTTAAGTTCAGGGTTCATTACTGATGTTGGCCTTTAATTTTTTCCCCCTCTGTTTTATCTCTCATAGGTTTAGTGATTACAAACTAAATTTGTCTTATGAAAAGATTCTGGTAGGGTGTTTTCTTTCTCGATTTTTGAGAATTATTTGTGAAGTATTGGTACTTAATGTTCTTTGCAAGTTTGACAAAAATTTTCCTGTGAATAATCAGAACGTATTATGCCCAGTTAAATGCTAACAAAATTGATAACATGAAAGAAACTGAGGAATATGTTCATAAACAAAATAGCCAAACTCTAAGAAAACCAGATAGATAACTATGATGATTATTCTTTTTATTTCTCTGGTTTTGCTCTGAGTTCACCTTACTCATTTACTATTTTACTGATTTGATTTTCTCTCCTTCCCTGCACCCCCCCAATTACATGTAAAAACAATTTTTAACATTTTTTTAAAAATTTAACTTTTTAAAAAAATTTTGAGTTCCAAATTCTCTTTTTCTCCCCCAAACTCCCGAGGGCAAGCAATTTGATATGGGTTATACATGTGTAATCATGTAAGACGTTTCCATGTTAGTTATGTTATAAAAGAAAAAAGAGACCAAAAAAAAGAAGAGTAAAGAAAGTTTTTTCTTTTTTTAAAGTCTGCTTTGATCTGTGTTCAGATTCCATCAGTTCTTTCTCTGAAGGTGGATAGCATTTTTCATCATAAGTCTTTCAGAATTGTCTTAAATAATCGCATTGTATTGCTGAGAATAGCTAAGCCTTTCACAGTTGATCATGGTATATTGCTGTTACTGTGTACAGTATCCTCTTGGTTCTACTCACTTTACTTTTCATCAGTTCGTGTACATTTTTCCAAGTTTTTCTGAAGGTATCCTACTTGTCATTTCTTAAACCACAATAGAATTCCATCACCTCCTTTATCACATTCCTGATTATGCAGCCCACCACTGATCTACATTGTCTCCTGGGGAACTTTTTTCCACATTTCCCTTGAAATTTATTCCCTGGCTCCATGCTCTCCCATTCCCACAGGTGCCCAGTTGTTCTCAGAACTTCCAACTCACTGAACCCCCACATAGAACAAGTAGACTTTTCAAGCCTCAAATCCCTCAGGCCACACCCAATTTAAGTTTCCCATCTCCTTTCACAGACCCTTTCTCTTCACTTATAGGAACCTTCCCATCTCCAAAGTAAGTAGTCTCTCCTTTGCCTCCTTTTTTCAGTTCTTCCCAACTCCTCCTCACCTACTTCCCTACAAATTCTTCTTTTTGAGATCAAAGAGGTTACCTTCCCCTCGTTGCTAGTCCTTGATTTGACTCTGGCACATGACACACTCTTCTTTTTTCCCCTGCTCACCTCCCCACCTTTTGTGTACTGTCTCATGTTGTAATGTAGCGCTTTGGAAGACAAAATGTGATTCCTCTGTAGGTAGGAAGTCATCAGGTTCTGTCCATCATGCCACCTGTCTAGCTCTTCACTGTTATTTTTACCAAATTTCTACCTTCATGACTGTCTCCTTTTGTACATTTGGAAAGAAGTCTTTTGCTGGTCTCGCTTTTGTCACTCTGTTGCTGTTACTGCCCTTGCCTGATGTATTTATTCACTTCTCCCAAATTTCTATTTTTCAAGAAGCAAATAATATCTTCAGTTCTGGTTTTCTTTCTAAAATATTTCTAAAATATAAAACTCTTCTTTATTATTTAATGCCCATCTTTTGTCATGTATGGTTAAGCTTACATTTGCAGAGTAAGTCACCCTGGACTGCATCGTGTGTTCCATTGCTCCTTAGAATACATTATTCCATTCCCTTTTACATTTTCCAGTGGGTGCAGAATAATCTTGCATTATTCAAATGTCCTTTCCATTTTGGTTGAAGTTCTTTCTCCTGATCACTTGTGGAATTTGTTTCTCAGTTGAATTGTTAAATTTAACCACTATGCTTTGGAGTTTGTGGCCTTAGGTTGGTTTGACTTTTTTAGAGGCAATATGTGAATTCTTTTAATTGGTATTTCATTTTCTATGTTGAGAAATTCTTGGCAGTTCCCTTCTATCATTTCCTTTATTATGGTAAGTTTTTTTCCCTGCCATGTTATTTTGTTAGACCTATGGTCCTTATGTTGACTTTACCCATCCTGACATTGAGATCAATGTTTTTCACTTGCATAGTGAGCACATTTTCTTTTAATGTTTTTGGTTTTTGCTCCCCCCCCCCATTGTCCTTCATTTTGCTATATATGTATTCTTAAACTCTTGTTCTCTTTTTTGGTTTTTGGGGTTTTTTTTTTTTTGGTCATGTTTCCCTTTACAGATTCCAGTTTTTCTATTCTGCCCATTATTTTTGCTGTAGAGGTCATAAATGCTGCCCTCATAATTCTCATTTCTCCAGAGAGAGTATGTTGTAGTTCCATTTTATTTTCTGTCTCATCAAGTGTTGGATTATTTTTCTGTGTTTTGTATTATTTGTTCATTGATGCCTAAACATATTTACTTGATCGGGAGGCCACATTTCCTTCTGTTGTTACTGTTTTTTCTTTTAATTTATCTGCTTATGTTCAAGGTCTTTGAGTTTTCTTCCTAAAATGTTTGGTAATTTGGGGCTCTCTCTCTCCCCTCCTCACCAACCCCCACTTTGATTACATCCCTATTTTGCTCACTTTCTGCCTCCCTCTGCTCTAATTGTGGTTTCCCTGGGGACTGGATCTCAAAGTGTCTCAACCTCCTCCTACTTTTGGGCAATCCTTGGTTTCTTTCTCTGCCCCAACTGACTTTTGGGTGACCCCAGCTGCTTGCTGCAACCTTTTCCTCAGGCTTAATGGAGTGCTGTAGAGCATTCTCATTTCTTCCTGCCTAACACCTTTCCTGTTCTGCTCTCACTGTTCCTTAGTTCTTTGGCCTGGCACCCACAGTTCGGAGTTTTGGTGCTATCAGGTTGTGTCCTCTGGCAGGCTTTTGCTCCTAGGAGTCTGGGGCTGATTATTTGTCTTTCACAGCTTGGAGAAGAGACTTCTTAGGACTGGAGAGAGGTGAGGGAACTGAGTTGTGCGGTTGGGTTTTGGTATAAGTTTGGAATTATCTTTGGGCCTGTTAGTACACACTGGTAATGTGGTTCATGGGAGAGAGGTGCTGAGTCAGCTCAGGGTCAGTAAGCATCAGTGTTGTTGTTTTTAAACCTTCTTTATAGTCATCTGAGACTGTAGAGATAGCCAAAGTTTTTTAATTTTTATATATAATTTCTGTTTTGGAGTGATTGGGAGTATCAGAGAATATCTAGTCTCTATCTTGTTCACATGGCCCAGTAGTAGCTCAGAGAGGAGTTTAAATGACTTGCCCAAGAATTGGAAATTATGGGGAAGCTCATCAATTAGGGAATGACTGAACAAGTTGAGGTATTGTTGAGGTTTATGGGTGCTGGGATCCCAAAATAGCAACACACCAGGTCCTGCCCCATTGAATTCAACCCAAGCCTTTTTCAGCCAAAGTAAAACAGAGTTTATTAAAGATCTGCCATATTGAATAGACTTTTAAGAAATCTGAGCATTTGTGACACAAGCAGGCCAGAATGAATCTGAGCACCTTCATGGAGGTAAGATGGATTTTATATAGAGAAAGACTGTGGGAGGGATCTAGGAGTAGCAAGTAGTCTGGGCTGATGTAGCAGCAAACACCCTAGCATACCCAGGATAGCTGCTAGCACAGCTTCTTAGATCTACTTTTCTAAAGGAAAGCAACTCAGGGGGGCGGAGCCAAGATGGCGGAGTAGAAACAGCTCGTCCAAGCCTCTCTGCCCCCAGATTCCCCACAAACTATGTAAAAAAGGACTCTGAACAACTTCTGGAGCCCCAGTACCCACAGAACGACACAGAGAAGCTAACCTCCCGCTGAGGACAGCCCAGCAGCCCTGCAGGAAGGACCAGCGCAGCGGTCTGAGACGGAGCCGGTAGCGCACAGAGCGCAGGAGCCGAGCCGAGCCCAGGTCCGCATGAGCCGAGGTTTTAGCCCCAGAGCGGCAGGGCCAGCATCCAGCTGGAGGAACCCCAGAACATCAGGAGCTGTGGCGACTCCAGAATTATCAACATAGACATGCCTAGGACAAAGTAAGAGGTTAGTGTCCTATGGACTTTGGGACTAGTATTCTGGGAATGCGTCAGCTCCCTCCCCTGGGGGCTAGAAGCCGCTGAAGAGACACGCCATTTTGTAGTTTTCAGAGGCAGCTCGGGCTCCCAGCCTACAAATCGTGGGGAGATCCAGCGATCAGTCTTGTGGGGTAATCGCTCTTGCTTTAACCTCCCTGGATCTGGATTGTGATCTAGGGTGGAAGTCGTGGGTGGGTTTACAGCTTCCAGAAACGGAAGTTGCCCCCCACACGTTCAGGACGAAAATTCCTCTAGCTGGCCTTAAAGCCATAGTGTGGCAACAAGCCCAAAAGTCAAGCAATTAAGTGGCAACATGCCAAGGCAAAGGAAACAGAAAAATGCAACCCTAGACTCCTATTTTGGGGGCATAGAGTGGAAAAAGGACTGTGAGGTCAGAAGTCCTGCTCCAAAAGCCCCAGGGGAAAACATGAGCGGGTTGCAGGCCATAGAGGACCTTAAGAAGGACTTTAAAAATCAAATAAGAGAAGTGGAGGAAAAAATTAGAAATGAGAAGGATGCAGGAAAAGTATGAAATGAGGGTCAACAGCCTGACTGAGGAAAACAACACCTTAAAAAATAGACTAGCTCAAATGGCAAAGGAGGCCCAAAAGGGCAATGAGGAGAAGAACGCCTTAAAAAGTCGAATTTGCCAGATGGAAAAAGAATCTCAAAAGCTCACTGAGGAGATTCATTCCTTCAGAGTTAGACTGAGCAAATGGAAGCTAATGACTTTATGAGAAATCAAGATGCTGTTAAGCAGATCCAAACAAATGAAAGATTGGAAGGCAATGTGAAATATCTCATGGGAAAAACCACTGACCTGGAAAATAGATCCAGGAGAGACACTTTAAAAATTATTGGACTGCCTGAAAGCCATGATTAAGGAAAGAACCTAGAAATCACCCTTCAAGAAATTCTCAAGGAAAACTGCCCTGATGTTTTAGATCCAGAGGGCAAAATAGAGGTTGAAAGAATCCACGGATCACCTCCTGAAAAAGATCCCAAAAAGAAAACTCCCAGAAATATTATAACCAGGTTCCAGAATCCCCAGATCAAGGAGAAAATACTACAAGCGGCCAGGAAGAAACAATTTCAATATTGTGGAAACACAATCAGAATAGCCCAGGACCTGGCAACTTCTACACTGAGGGATTGAAGGGCATGGAATATGATATTCCAGAGGGCAAAAGAACTGGGAATGAACCCAAGGGTCACCTACCCAGCAAAACTGAGTATTTTGTTTCAGGGGAAAATATGGTCATTCAGTGGAATAGAGGACTTTCAAGCATTCTTGAGGAAAAAACCAGAGTTGAATAGAAAATTTGACATCCAGACGCAAGAAGTAAGAGATGCCTGAGAAGGTAAAGTTGAACTATTTACATTCCTATTTGGAAAAGTAATATCTGTGACTGATGATATCTTTCTCACTATGAAAATAATGGAAGAAGGGGGTGTGGTCATATGAATACATATGTGAATGTGTGTATATGGTTACAGTTATATATGGATAGAGGGCATAGGTTGAATTTGTTGAGAAGGGAGAATACTCAAGGGATGAAATTATGAGGTGAGAGAGGAAAGTGGAAAGAGGAGATGGGGAGAGACAGGGTAGGGTAAACTATCCCATGTAGAAGAAGCAAGGGGAAGTGGTTGCAAAGGAGGGGAGAATAAGGAAGGCTAAAAAGGCAAAACCACATTCACATTGAATTTGGTTCAGGGAGAAAATGACATACATACTAAATGGGATATCTCAACCTGCATCAGGATAGGGGGAAGGGGGATGAGAGGAGGGATGATGGATGGGAGGGCATCCTTGGGGGGAGGGGAGGTTGGAAGTACCCACTATAGAATAGGGACAGGATCATGTAGGGAATGGACCAGGTGGGGGTGGGATGAGTGGGAGGGAATTATAAGCAGCCTTGTACAATATATCTACTATGGTAATGTTTTGCATAGCTAGACATGTACAATATATACTGAATTACTTATCTCCCAAGAGGGAATGGGTGACAAGGGAGGAAGGAAATGGATCTGAAATTTGAGGTCGTAACATTAGATGTTTCAAATATATATAAATACTATTATTAATACTCTTTTGCCTATAATTGGGAGAGAAGATGTGCAGGCATTGGGACACAAAGATTCATCTTCCTCTAATGGAAAAGTTGATGGGGGTATGGGAGAAGGTATGGGAGAGAGCAGATTGGAGGAAGCGATATCTTGTGGGACTGCTATTCTGGGAGGTTGGGTAGGGGAATAATGGGGGGAAAATGATTGTAACTCAAAATCTGGCGGAAATGAATGATGGAAAACAGAAGTTAATAAAACATTTGTTTAAAATAAAGGAAAGCAACTCAGAGTATGTTAACAATCTAATCAATCAAGCATATCATTTACCTAGTTCAGGGGGAAAGTCAGAACCCTGAACTTCAGAGAATACAAACAGAAGTTACAACAGAAAATAACAATTCAGCAGACAGGGCTTCCAGCTGTCTGACTATTACATCCATACCTAGTTAGTTACCAGAGAGGGAAGCACTAGCATCTGGGTTTTCAAAGCCAGAGGGCTGAAGGGCTGCCCAGAGTCTCATCTGGCCAAATCACACAGCTCTTCCCAAAGTAGTGAGCCCCAAAGCAAAACCTCACATGGCTCAGAGAATGTCATAACCTTCTTGACCCACAGCCCAATCACAAAGTAACAAGGTGTGGGCATTCCTGAAAAACAAGCCTCCCACCACAGGCTCCATGTGAACACATTCAGCCTTTTAGGGGACAGAGTATATTTTCTAATTAGGGAAGATTCTCAGATTCACTTAAGCCTATCAGGGGGCCAAGGGGCAGGGAAGATCTTCAGATTCCCATTACAGGTAACTGGAGGAGGGATCCAGAGAGGATTTTGATGGGAATGGTCTATAGACTGGGGTAACTAGAGGTTGGACTCCTGGAACCAAGAGAATGGGCTTTTAATAGGATCCAGGGTGGGCTATCTGGAGATTACAGACATTGAGAGGCTAAGCTAGGTTAAAGATAACAGAGAATTGGGCATAATGATAATGAAAGGCTCATATATAACCTCAGACTAACACCAACTCAAGTGAGAAGATTCAAGGAGAGTTCAAGGGGGTTTCCAGAGCCTATAACCCCTCAGTGTACAAATGTAATGGAATACTATTCTGCTATAAGAAAAGCCGAGTAGGTGGATGTCAGAAAAACCTAGAAGGACTGAGTGAAGTGAGCAGAGCAAGGAGAACTTTGTACCAAACAGCAGCAACATTGTGCATCTACCATAGTTAATGATAGACTTAGCTCTTTTCAGCAATATGGTGATCCAAGACAATTCCAAAAGACTCAGGGATGGAAAATGCTATCCACATCCAGAGAAAGGACTATGGAGTCTGAATGCAGATCATAGCATACTGTTTTCACTTTTTTTTCTCATGGTTTTTCCCTTTTGTTGTGATTCTTCTTTCACAACATGCCTAATGTGGTAATTTGTTGAACACGATTGTACGTATAAAAATAAATAAACATACAAATGACTTGTATAGGATCACACAGCTAGTAAGTAAAGTGTCTGAAGTGGGATTTGAACCAAGGTTGATCTGATTTCACAATCCAGTGTTCCATACATTACACTACATGGACTTTTAAGTTCAGTTTGTTTTTTAGTCATACTTTGTTTATCTTTTATTATGGGCTCCTTTTCTTGATTTTGTTTCTTAAGAATTTCTGAATTTGTTTATTGTAGTTCTACTCTTACATTGTATTTGCTATATAAAAGTGGCTAGCTTAATGGATGTGTAAGTGTGTGTATGTGTGAGTGTAATCAGTTTAAAAGCCTTTTGATTAAATTTGTAAGTCTCCAGGCAAATACTTTCTTCACATACCTTGTTAGGGGCATTCTATCCCTGATCAGGAGCCTGCCAGGCCTAGCTGTTTTAAGTCATGTTTTCTATTCTGACATAGGCTTGACTCAGGCCAGTTCCCCTAGAAGTTTAGATTTTGCCTAAGAAAGAATGAGACAATTATGAGGCATTTAACAGTTAACAGAAGGAGACCTCTCTGTCCCACCTTCAAAACCGTCACCCCCCATAATAGGGAAAGAATAAATAAGGTGTACGTGGTGGGTAATCCCCTTTGCTTCTGAGTTTGCTCCCTGTGCTCTGCCTGCCTACCCTGAGAGTAAGACTGGAGAGTCTTACTTTGTACTCATGCATAGAGGAAGTAAGAACAACAGCCTGAGGCTTTAGGCTCTGGAGCCAATTAAATCTCAAGGACATTTTCAGTATCTGTTGAGGAAAAACTAGTCTAATTTGTATGTGGGCAGAGGGTTAAGATATCATTCCCACCACAGTTCACAGTCCTGAAATCCAAACCTGTTTTTAGATATCATTCCAAACCTGTTTTTAGATATCATTTTCTTAGCCTGGTATTCACTGCCCACATCTCTCTTCCTCTTTTGGATCTCTTGTCTTCAGTTAGAAATAGTAATGAAGGCGCCACATATGATCCTAAGGTCTTACTCAAGCCTTCAGAAGCTTTAGAAATGCAGTTAAATATCTTAAGGCAGCATGCTCGGTGCCCAAGTTTGTGTGCAAGAATAGAAGTGAGCCTTAGTCATCTGTTTTAGCAAGCCTTTGTACACTTCATAGGTACGTGTTTCCATGTCCTCAGAAGACAGTGTACCTTTCTTTTTTTATTATCATGTAGATAAACAGCTGCTACTATATACCTTATGAGGGAATCACAAACTACTACTCACTCATCTCTTCTGATCATTACTGGATGAACCTTTCACTTGATAACACTTGTGGATACACAACATCACTTCTGTGTCCAGCTTTCTCTATAGGAAAATATTCATATTTTCCCCCATTGTTCAGGGGTCTTTGTCTGGGTTATGTTCTTTTTCTTTTAGACTTCCTGAGACAAATAAGACCAACCTCTTCCTCTTTAGATCCTTTTTGTTTTGTTCCAAGAGGAAGAAATTAGGACAAAGTACATCTTGGGCATGGAGGAAAAATCTGTCCAAAGGCACAGAAATGGGAGCTTAGCATGTTGTATATACTGAACAGGAAGTAGACCATTTTGGCAAGAATGTAGAATATGAAGGGGAGTGGCAGGTAATAATAGTGGACAGTAGGCTGGATGCAGAATGTGAATGCCAAGCAGAGGAGTTTGTGTTGTATCTCAGAGGCATTAGAGAGCCATTGACAGTTCTTGAGCAGGGTAATGACATAGTTTGCGTGGATGATATATTAGAAAGGAGAGAGACTTGAAACCGAGAGACCAATGAAGAACTGTTGCAGTAGTCCAGGTGAGAGCCAATCAAGATTGGAACTAGAGAGGTTGCTATATGAATAGAGAAAGAGGGGATGGGTATGAAAGGTGTTGTGGAGCTAGAATCAAAAAGATTTCTTTGGGAACAAATTGGATATTAAGGATCAAGGAGAGACAAAAGTTGAAAGTGATTCTGAAATTTCAGACCTTGTCAAATGAAAGGATGGTGATGCCCTTGGTAGAAATAGTGAAGTTAGAAAGGGGTATGGATTTATGAGGAAAGATCATTCATTCATTCTGTTATAGACATGTTAATTTTTTCTGCCTTTTTTTTTTTTTTGGAGGGAGGAAGGCAGGCCAATTGGGGTTAAGTGACTTGCCCAAGGTCACTGGGCTAGTAAGTGTTAAGTGTCTGAGGCCAGATTTTTAACTCAGGTCCTCCTGACTCCAGGGCTGGTGCTCTACTCACTGTATCACCTACCACCTCCTAGACATGTTAATTTTAAGAAGCCTTTGGACTGTAGAGTGGGAAATGTACATTAGGTAGGTAGTAATGAAGAAGTGGAGAGAGAGAGAGAGAGAGAGAGAGAGAGAGAGAGAGAGAGAGAGAGAGAGAGAGAGAAGGCTTTATACTTCTTAGTGGCATCTGCAGATTTGATAAGCATGCCATTTCTGCTTTTATCCAAGTCATTGATACTAATGTGAAACAACCCATGGCCAGCCACAGATTCGTGCAGAACCTCTTTCCAAGTTGAACCACTAATGGCTATTTTTGGGGTCCAGCCATCCAATCAGTTCTCTATCTACCTAATTGTAGTATTGTTTAATACCCACTTTTATATCCTTTCCAAGAAAATAATCATGAGGAATTTATTCACTGCATGTGCTAAAATATATGTAAACCATATAGAAATCTACTAGTGTAGAATTGTAAGAAAAGCAAATGAGTTTAATCTGATATGACTTTTTCTTGATGAAACCCTCCCTAGTCTAAAGTTTTCTCAATATTTACTAGCCATCCTTTTAATAATACATTCTAGATTTTTGTCAGTAATTGAAGTCAAGCTTGTTAACAAATAGTATGCATGCTCATTTTCATCCCTTTTTTGAGAATCAGTAAATCCTTTGTTTTTCCTCCAGTCTTCTGATACTTCTCCCATTCTTTAGGAGGGAGTGGAGACAGTGGTTCAGCACTCACATATTCAGATTTCTTCAGTACCCAAGGATGCAAGTTCATCTGGGCCAGGTGACTTGAACTCATCAAGCTAGGTACAATATTTCAACTTCCTTATGTTTGGTATCAATTCCTTATTAGATATCTTTATTTTTGACATTTTTAATCCAAAGATCATTTTCTTTGCTAGAGAAAAGAGATGCAAAATAAAAATTCTGTCTTTTCTCTTTCATCACCTGTCATGGTTACATCCAGTCTGGACAATGGTCCTTTCCCTTCTTTATTCCTCTGATTTTTCCCCTGGGAAAAAGCTTACAAAAAAACAAAAAGTACCTTTTTGTTATCCTTAACTTTCCTTACCCATTTTAGCTGATTCTGAGCTTTGTTATACTTGACATTATTTCACTAAGAATTAGCCATGCTTTTATATTCATCCTCAATTACTTGTCCCAGTGTCAGTCATAAACTTTTCTTAATTTCTTACTATTTATGAGGCACTGTGCTAAGCACTGAAGATACAGAGAAAGGAAAAATGCAGTCCCTTCCCTCAAGGAGTTCACATTCTAATGGGGCAGACAACATGAAAACACCTACAGTCTTACAAATTATATACCACAGATGTGGAAGGTTTTCTTTTATCTTCTATGGTTGTTGTATTCCCTGTGCATCTGTGTGTGTGCTGTCTTTAGACCACTCCCCCTTTTTCTCCTTATCAGAACTATTTCTCCTTTATGTCTTTAGAATTTCATTAATTAAAAAAAACTTTTGTTAATAGCTTTACTTTTATTCCTTAATATCCCTCATCTGCTCCCTTTTCCCCAAATGAAAAAGAAGAGGGGAAAAGCAGTTCTGCAAAATTTAAGTAAAATATCAACATTATGTGCAGAATTCCATGCTCATAGTTTCCTCTTTCCACAAAGAATAAAAGGAGGTACATTCTCCTGTCTTTTCTTTGGTGCCCTCCCTTGGTCATTATAATTTTCTAACTCAGTTTCAACATTTATATCTTATTAACTTACATAGCATTCAGTTTCAGTATATAAGCTTTCAGCATATAAATTTTCCCATGCTTTTCTCTCCCCTTCACATTCATCATTTGATATGGTAATATTTCATTACACAACAATTTGTTGAACATTCATGAATTGATGGACATCGATTTTGTTTCTAATATTTTGCTATTTTATTTTATTTTTTATTTTTTATTTTTTTTGCATTTTGGAGGGCAATTGGGGTTAAGTAACTTGCCCAAGGTCACACGGCTAGGTTTTTGTTTGTTCGTGCATTAAGTGTCTGAGGCCGGATCCAAACTCAGGTCCTTCTGACTCCAGGGCCAACACTCTACTCACTGCGCCACCTAGCCGCCCCTATTTTGCTATTTTAAAAAGATTGCTAGAAATCTTTTGATATATATGGATGGGATCTTTCCTTCTATCTTTGACTTTCCTGACCTGTATGCCTAGCAGTATCTCAGGGTCAAAGGTAACGAACTTTTTAATCACTTTGTTAGCATAATTTGAAATTGTTTTCCAGAATAGTTAGATCAGTCCTTCCAATCTTGACTATTCCTATTTATAGTCATCTTTGCCAGTCTTCTGGGTGTAAGGCAAAACCTCAGAGTTGTTCTTTTTTTAATCTTAAAATTACTTATTTTTAACATTCACTTGAAAAAATTTTGAGGTCCAAATTCTCTTCCTCTCACCCACTGAGGAAGCAAGCAATATAATAGCTATTATACATATTAAAAATATTTCTACATTAGCTATATTTTAAAAAATCAAGAACCATCTGTTTATCCTTCTCTCTCTCTCTACCTTGTTCCTCCTCAAAACTCTTATGCTTCTGACCATTACCTTAATCCACCCTCCCCTTTTATCAGCTCTTCTTTCTCCTATCCTTTTCCCCTCCTACTTCCCTGTTGGGTAAGATAGATTTCTATACCCATTTGAGTGAGTGAGTGAGTGAGTGAGTGTGTGTGTGTGTGTGTGTGTGTGTTATTACCTCTTTAAAACAATTCATATGAGAATGAGGTTCAAGTGTTGCCTGCCCCTCATCATTTTCTCATTTACTATAAAAGCTCTTCTTCACATACTTCTTTTATGTGAGATAATTTTCCACATTCTTGCTCTCCCTTCCACCTTCTCTCTTCTCTCAGTGCATCCTTCTTTCTCATCTATCCATTTTTTTATATCATCCTAACATAATAAACACATTCCTGTGCCCACTGCCAATGTAGAGTTCTTAATAACTACCCTAATAATGATAAAATTCTTTTTTTTTAAAGCAATTGGGGTTAAGTAACTTGCTCAGGGTTACACGGCTAGTCATTATTTATGTGTGGGTGCTCATTTTCTGAGGCCGGATTCGATCTCGGGTCATCCCAACTCCGAGGCCGGAGCTTTTGCTCACTGCGCCACCTAGCCACCCCGATGATAAAATTCTTAGGAATGTAGAGTTCTTCCAACTACCCTAATAATGATAAAGTTCTTAGGACTTAATAGTGTGTCATCTTTCTATATAAGAATGTAAACTGTTTAATCATATTGAGTGCCTTATGATTTCTCTTTCATGTTTACCTTTTTATGCTTCTTTTGAGTCTTGTATTTGAAAGGTAACTTTTCTAGTCATCTCTGTTCTTTTTATCAGGACTGTTAGAAAGTCCTCTATTTCATTAAATAGCCAACTTTTCCCCTGAAGAATTGTGCTCATTTATGCTGGGTAAATTATTCTTGGTTGTAATCTTAGGTCCTTTGCCTTCTGGAATATTTTATTCCAAGCCCTTTGCTTCTTTAATGTGGCAGCTGCTAAATTCTCTGTAATCATGACTGTGACTCCATGGTATTTTCATGCTTTCTTTTTGACTGTTTATTTTCTTTCTGACCTGGGAGCTCTGAAATTTGGCTATAATATTCCTGGGAGTTTTCATTTTGGGATCTCTTTCAGGAGGTAATTGCTAGATTCTTTCAGTTTCTATTTTACCTTATGGTAATATTCTAGAGATAGAATATTAGGGTAGTTTCCTTGAGAATTTCTTGACAGATGATATCTAGACATTTTTTTTGCTTTTTTTTTTAAGAGGGCAATTGGGGTTAAGTGACTTGCCCAAAGTCACATGGCTAGTAAGTGTGTTAAGTGTCTGAGGCTGGATTTGAACTCAGGTCCTCCTTACTCCAGGGCCAGTGCTCTATTCACTGTGCCAACTAGCTGCCCCTAGACTTTTTTTTTTAATCATAGCTTTCAGGTAGTCCAATAATTCTTATGTTATCTCTCCTCAATGTTATTTTTCAGGTCGGTTTCTATTTTACCCTCTGGTTCTAGGATATTAGGGCAATTTTCCTTGATAATTTCTTGAAATATAATGTCTAAGCCCTTTCTTTGATTCAGACAATCTCATAATTTTTAAATTGTTTCTCTTTGATCTTTTTCCAGGTCAGTTGTCTTTCTGATGAGATATTTCACGTTTTTATTTATGTTTTCATTCTTTTGACTTTGTTTTATTGTTTCTTATGTTTTTTGGAGTCATTAACTTCCACTGGTCAAATTCTAATTTTAAATGAATTATTTTCTTCAGGGAGTTTTTGAACCTCTTTTTGTCCATCTGACCAATTCTGTTTTTTAAGGCTTTATTTTCTTCAGTATTTTTGTGCCTCTTTTACCAAGTGATTAATTCTTGTTTCAGAATAATTGTCTTGTATTACTCCTATTTCTTTTCCTAGTTTTTCCTCTACCACTCTTATTTGATTTTGAAAATAATTTTGTAGCTCTTCCAGGATTTCTTGTTGGGTTTGAGTCCAGTTAGGTTTTCTTTTTCTTTGAGGATTCCTTTGTAGCTGTTTTGACATTCTTGTCTTCTTGTGAGTTTGTGTCTTGATCTTCCTTGTCACCATAGTAGCTTTTTATGGTCAGGTTCTTTTTTTGTTCTTTTCTCATGCTTCCAGTCTATTTCTTGACTTTGAATTTTATATTAAAGTTAGGCTCTGTTCCTAGATTGGGGAGCACTGTCCCAAGCTTCAAGCATTTCCTTTCTATTGTTTTTAGGATGAGTTTTGGGTGTTTGGAAGCTTTTGGTGACTTCAGGGAAAAGTGTGGTCACTGCTCTCCTGGTCTGTGATCTAGTCCTTACACAGGAAGGCCCCCAGCTCCCTTGGGACTGAAAGTGATGCTTCTCCTCAGAACCCCTGATCCCTTGTAACTTCATATGCTCCTCTCTTTCCTGGAACTTACAGGGAAGTGGGTATGGACAATGGAGGTTTCAAACAGTACTGTGTTCTGCACCCCGTATTAGCATAGAGATCTCCTATAATCTCTTTCTTACCAGTTTCCAGATTCCCCTTTACTGTCTAACTTGAGAGCTGAGAGCTCCAAAATCCACTGCTGCTACTGTTGTTGACACCTTCAAGGCACACAGCCGATGTTGCTGCCACATGGATTGTAGGCCAGTTCCCATCCATGTCACAGACCTCTCCTTCTGATCTCCCTGACCTTTGTTGACTGTGCTGCTCCAGAATTTGATTTGAGTCATTTTAATGTTGTTTGGAGGAAGATATTAGGAAAACGCAACTACTATATTGCAGCTCCTTTACTGTATGGTTCCCCCCACCTCCCCCCACTGCCTCCCGCATTTGTTTTAATGTGCCTTTCTCTTAGCATTAGTGATTTGGAGCAATCTTTCTTTTGGCGATTTATAATTTGCCCTTTTTTTTTTTGAGAACTGTTCATATTCTTGTTTATTTTTTGCTGTTTGGAGGAAGAAAGGTAGGGCAGTTGGGGTTAAGTGACTTGCCCAAGGTCACATGGCTAGTTTTTTTTGTGTGTGTTAAGTGTCTGAGGTCAGATCTGAACTCAGGTCCTCCTGACTCCAGGGCCAGTGCTCTATTCACTAGGCCACCTAGCCGCCCCAAACTGTTCATATTCTTCAACCACTCATTCAATAGGAAATGGTTCTTGGTCTTTTATATTTATATTTCAATGAGTTGGGTAGCTTGATTATAAAATACTTTTTAGAGATATTTGATGCAAAGATTACCCCCCCACTCCCTTCTTATTCAAGTTGCATTGATTTCTTTTGTTTGCAAATTTCCAATTTCATGGAATTAAACTTCATCTGTTTTATCTTTTGTGATTACCCCATCCCTTGTTTCTTTATCTGTAAAAGGTATGTAATCTGGTTCTCTCTCTCTTTTTTATGGCCTTTAATAACTAGATTGCCTATTCATTTTAAACTTAGTGTAATTTGTAAAATAACATATTGACCTTTAAAAAATACCTAGTTTCTGTCAAATCGCTTTTTTCCCCTTTTTTTGCTTTTTGGATGGCAATTGGAGTTAAGTGACTTGCCCTAAGTCACATGGATAGCAAGTGTGTGAAGCATCTGAGGCCAAATTTGAACTCAGGTCCTTCTGACACCAGGGCCAGTGCTCTATTCACTGTGCCACCTAGCTGCCCCTATCAAATTGCTTTTTAGTTTTCTTAGCAGTTCTTGTCAAATAGAGAGTCTCTAAGTAAATTGTGTTACAGAGTTTATTGAGCATCAAATTACTGAGTTTTCAGATGTTTCTGTTTCTTCTTTATCTGGTTTGTTCCAGTGATCTTCTCTATCTTTTAACCAAGACCAAATAGTTGTGATGATTACTGCTTTGTACTATAATTTGACATCTGAAAATAATACCTTCTCTCAATTCCTGCTTCCCCCTCCCTTATCTCCCCTTGAGATTCTAGACCTTTTATTTCTCCAAAAGAATTTTGTTATTTTTAGTTGTATGAAATGTTCCCTTAGTAGTTTGATACAAAATTGAATTGATACATTAATTTGGGTAGTATTATCATTTTTATATTATATTGGTGTGGCTGAGCAGTTAATACAAAATATGTTCTTCTGGTTATTTAATAATTCTTTATTTTTTTAAAGGGTTTCTGACTGCTTCCGTAGAATGACTCTGGAGTATTTTATACATTTTGTAGTTATTCTTTTCTTTTTCTCTTGTTGCTGTAAGAAATGTTTCTGATTTTGTGACTTTATTTTGTATCCTTTCAGGTCAAATGCAAGTTTCTGTTGTTCAGTCATTTTAAGTCATGTCTGGTGACTTTGGTTTTGTGTTTTTGTTTTTGTTTCTTGGCAGAGATTCTAGAGTGGTTTATCATTTCCTTCTCAAGCTCATTTTACAGATGAGGAAATTAAGGCAAATACAGTTAAGTGACTTGTCTAGTAAGTGACTGAGGCTGACTTAGAACTTAGGAAAATGAGTCTTCCTGACAGACCTCTTATCTACTGTGCTACCTAGTTATCTAATTTCTACATGAAACCTTTTCTATTTTCCTCAAGTGCTAGTGAATACTCTTTCAAAACAACCTTTAATTTACTTTTTACATACTTAGCTATTGTCTCCTCTCCCTAGAATGTAACTCCTTGAGACTTCATTCTTCATGGAGTTATTATGATGAAAACTTCTTAACAATTGGAACTTTCAAATGTAGAATGATTGCCTCAGGAAGTAGAGGATTCCTTTTGGTTGGAGATTTTGGAGAGGGGATTTTTGGTTGTGTTGAGTTGAACTTGATCGAAGTTCTGTGATTCTTTTATCTCAGGAGTTAATCAGTGAATTAACCTGTTTATCTTCATCTTCCTGTTCATTGTCTTATTTCTGTAGATGTTTAACAGAAATGGGAGTAAAGTTATGTTAGCATAGCACACTGTCTCTACTTTCTTTTTTCCTGCTATTTTGATCTCACAGAAATTTAGAAGTATTGGTTAACATAGAAGGATACTAAGAGCCTGATTATGAAGGGTAGTGGTAGGCATTCACTGAATGCTGTTGATTAATCCTCCTACTTTACTGAAACTGTTGTCTCAATTAGTTTCCTTGCTAGTATTCTCTAGTATTTTGTAAGTAAGCTTTGATTTAGTAAGGGAGTAGGAAGTGTCTCCTCTCTACCTCTGTGCCTTCAATTTCTTTTGTCTTTATTGCTATTATATTTCTAGAATTCTAACAAATAAGAGCAAGGAAAGGGGACATCCTTGCTCTTGTATTTATTTGGAAAACTTTTTCCATTGTACAAAGTGATAGCTTTTGGTTTTGTATGTAAATTTTTGTCACCTACAGAGTTTAATTCTTTTTTTTTTAATTAAACAAATGCTTTATTAACTTCTGTTTTACATCATTCATTTCCGCCAGATTTTGAGTTACAATCATTTTCCCCCCATTATTCCCCTACCCAACCTCCCAGAATAGCAGTCCCACAAGATATCGCTTCCCCCAATCTGCTCTCTCCCATACCCCCTTTGACTTTTTCATTAGAGGAAGGTGAATCTTCGTGTCCCAATGCCTGCACATCTTATCTCCCAATTTTAAGCAAAAGA
This sequence comes from Gymnobelideus leadbeateri, assembly GCA_011680675.1. Lineage (NCBI taxonomy): Eukaryota > Metazoa > Chordata > Mammalia > Diprotodontia > Petauridae > Gymnobelideus > Gymnobelideus leadbeateri. The sequence goes on along the minus strand of WOXC01007278.1, from coordinate 207,563 downwards.
GTATTAATAATAGTATTTATATATATTTTAAACATTTAATGTTAAGACCTCGAATTTCAGATCCATTTCCTTCTTCCCTTGTCACCCATTCCCTCTGGGGAGATAAGTAATTCAGTATACATTGTACATGTCTAGCTATGCAAAACATTATCATAGTAGATATATTGTACAAGGATGCTTACGATTCCCTCCCACTCATCCCACCCCCCACCTGGTCCATTCCCCACATGATCCTGTCCCTCTTCTATAGTGGGTACTTCCAACCACCCCTCCCCCCAAGGATGCCCTCCCATCCATCTTCCCTCCTCTCATCCCCCTTCCCCCTATTCTGCTGCAGGTTGAGATATCCCATTTAGCATGTATGTCATTCTCTCCCTGAACCAAATTCAATGAGAATGTGGTTTTGCCTTTTTGCCTTCCTATTCTTCCCCCCCTTACAACCACTTCCCCTTGCTTCTTCTACATAAGATAGTTTACCCTACCCTGTCTCTCCCCATCTCCTCTTGCCACTTTCCTCTCTCACCTCATAATTTCATCCCTTGAGTATTCTCCCTTCCCAACAAATTCAACCTATGCCCTCTATCCATATATAACTGTAACCATCTACACACACATTCACATATGTACTCATATGACCACACCCCCTTCTTCCATTATTTTCATAGTGAGAAAGATATCATCAGTCACAGATATTACTTTTCCAAATAGGAATGTAAATAGTTCAACTTTACCTTCTCAGGCATCTCTTACTTCTTGCGTCTGGATGTCAAATTTTCTATTCAACTCTGGTTTTTTCCTCAAGAATGCTTGAAAGTCCTCTATTCCACTGAATGACCATATTTTCCCCTGAAACAAAATACTCAGTTTTGCTGGGTAGGTGACCCTTGGGTTCATTCCCAGTTCTTTTGCCCTCTGGAATATCATATTCCATGCCCTTCGATCCCTCAGTGTAGAAGCTGCCAGGTCCTGGGCTATTCTGATTGTGTTTCCACAATATTGAAATTGTTTCTTCCTGGCTGCTTGTAGTATTTTCTCCTTGATCTGGGGATTCTGGAACCTGGCTATAATATTCCTGGGAGTTTTCTTTTTGGGATCTTTTTCAGGAGGTGATCCGTGGATTCTTTCAACCTCTATTTTGCCCTCTGGATCTAAAACATCAGGGCAATTTTCCTTGAGAATTTCTTGAAGGGTGATTTCTAGGTTCTTTCTTTGATCATGGCTTTCAGGTAGTCCAATAATTTTTAAATTGTCTCTCCTGGATCTATTTTCCAGGTCAGTGGTTTTTCCCATGAGATATTTCACATTGCCTTCTAATCTTTCATTTGTTTGGATCTGCTTAACAGCATCTTGATTTCTCATAAAGTCATTAGCTTCCATTTGCTCCAGTCTAACTCTGAAGGAATGAATCTCCTCAGTGAACTTTTGAGATTCTTTTTCCATCTGGCAAATTCGACTTTTTAAGGCATTCTTCTCCTCATTGCCCTTTTGGGCCTCCTTTGCCATTTGAGTTAGTCTATTTTTTAAGGTGTTGTTTTCCTCAGTCAGGCTGTTGACCCTCATTTCATACTTTTCCTGCATCCTTCTCATTTCTCTTTCCAATTTTTCCTCCACTTCTCTTATTTGATTTTTAAAGTCCTTCTTAAGGTCCTCTATGGCCTGCAACCCGCTCATGTTTTCCCCTGGGGCTTTTGGAGCAGGACTTCTGACCTCACAGTCCTTTTCCCGCTCTATGCCCCCAAAATAGGAGTCTAGGGTTGCATTTTTCTGTTTCCTTTGCCTTGGCATGTTGCCACTTAATTACTTGACTTTTGGGCTTGTTGCCACACTATGGCTTTAAGGACAGATAGAGGAATTTTCGTCCCAAACGTGTGGGGGGCAACTTCCGTTTCTGGAAGCTGTAAACCCACCCACGACTTCCACCCTAGATCACAATCCAGATCCAGGGAGGTTAAAGCAAGAGCGATTACCCCACAAGACTGATCACTGGATCTCCCTACGGTTCTGCAGGCCAGGAGCTGGAGCTGCGTCTGAAAACTACAAAATGGCGTGTCTCTTCAGCGGCTTCTAGCCCCCAGGGGAGGAAGCTGACGCATTCCCCAAATACAGGTCCCAACCTCTTACTTTGTCCTAGGCATGTCTATGTTGATAATTCTGGAGTTGCCACAGCTACTGGAGTTCTGGGGTTCCTCCAGCTGGCTTCTGGCCCTGCCGCCCTGGGGCTAAAACGTCGGCTCACGGGAACCTCAGCTCTGGTTCGGCTCGGCTCGGCTTCCTGCACTCTGCGCGCTGCGCACTGCCGGCTCCCAGACCGCTGCGCTGGTCCTTCCTGCAGGGCTGCTGGGCTGTCCTCAGTGGGAGGTTAGCTTCTTTGTGTTGTTCTGTGGATGCTGGGGCTCCAGAAGTTGTTCAGAGTCCCCTTTTACATAGTTTGGGGGGAATCTGGGGGCAGAGTGTCTTGGATAAGCTGTTTCTACTCCACCATCTTGGCTCCGCCCCCAGAGTTTAATTCTTAAGAGCTTCCCATTTCTCTTGGAATGACATTCCCTGCAAAATTTTAGCCTTTATAGTATTCCGCTTCTCCTCTTTCCTCTCAAATCCTTCTGCCCAAGTCTGTCTCATCAGATCGTTTTCTTTGAGCTTGAGTCCTTCTCCTCCTTTAGTTTCTACTCAGGTCCTTCCAAATTTACCTTTTCTAAATTACATCTTCTGCCTTTTCCACTTTTCCTTCTCTGTTAGCTTAAATTCTGATTCTTTTACTCCTATCAACATAACTGTTTCCCAATGAGACCAGAAGTAGATTTTAAACTAAACTTGCAGCTTTATATAAAAATCGTAGTCTCATGGTTTTGTTTTTGTGCTAATTCTCCCATATACTAGGCAATAAAGGTTTGGCAAAATTCTAAAATATCTTCTCTGGCTTCAGTGCTCTCCATTCTAAACTTTTCTTCATTTATCTGCCCTCTGATGCCTCCTATCCCCTTGATATTAAATTTCTTGCTCAGAACCAAAACATGCTTCCAGGAAAGGGATTGATAAACTCATTTAACACTAAAATATAAATTTTAGTTTAAAATAGAATAAATAAATATTGCGTTTTATCTGGGAACTACTTTTTTCAGACAGAGGAAATTAATTTTGAGCATCATTGTGTGATCTTTGAGGATTTTATTTTCTTTGGTCAGTGAGATCATTGAGGGTACCTCTTAACATCAGGCCACATCAATGACTTACCTCATTTACCTACTTAGAAGCCCAGCTTCATTTGGCTGCTTCTTCTCTAGGATACAATCAAGAAAAGGAAATCCAATGTTTTCCAGTTCATCTAGGCTAATGCTTATTGTATTGCAAAATATACCAACACCATATTGTGAATGGAAGAATGTTTTTATTATTCAGCTTTAAAGTCAAAGTGACCAACTCCCTCTCCCCCAGCAAAACCAAAACCCTTACTCTTATCCTTTGCATTAATTCTTAGTAGAATTTCTGCTTTTTTTGCATGATAGCATCATGACACTTATGAGAGTGTCATAAAAAATTACACTGACCAGTAATGCATAAAGCAATTGACTTTTTATTATGATTAATTTTAACTCCCACTAGGGGAGTCTCAAATGAAACAACAAAAAAAAATGAGGAAAGGATAAAATTATGGTGATTTCTTGAACTCTGGGGCTTGTTTTCAGGCCCAGCCAGAAGAATGAAGTGAGGCATCATTGATCATCCTTTGGAGGGGCCTCCCTCAAGCTAGCATGTTTAGCTTCTTTGAGCTTCCCTCTTCTCATGGTTTGCAAAGTCCTGAGGCAGCAGAAGCTCTTGGCTTTTATAAGGGGTGGAGTGGCTCTCATTCAGGTGATAGGCAGCATGGTCAAGTGCATACAGTACTGGATTTGGACTCAGGAAGACTACAGGATCAAATCCCACCTCCAGTACTTATGAACTCTGTGATCCTTAGCAAATCACTTGACTTCTATACTGCAGCTTCCTTATATTTAAAATGAAGAAAGATTCTTTATGGTTCTAAATGTACAATTCTGTGATTGGCTTCATGTGTCCAATGTCACAGGCAAGAAGATGCTAACTAGTTGGGGTTAGGGGTAGTCACCTAATCCGATGAGAAGTTCAATTAGCAGACATTTGTCAATCATCTAATATGTGCCAGACACTATACAGGCATGGAAGTTTTTAAAGAAGAGCAGTAACAAGTGCATCAGCGGTCTCTAAAGCTGAGTCAGTCTACTGAAAATGAGCCATCTGGGTCTCTGAGACTCAAAGGCTTCAGGTTTTTTAAATTGTCACAAGCCCATGCCCAGTGAATATTAGTAGCAGTACATAATAACTAGCATTAAGGTTTGCACGGTGCTTAAATTTCCTCATTAAATTCTCATGGCAACCCTGGGAGGTGGGTGCTGTTATCCTCATTTTACAGGTAAGGAAACTAAGGCAGGCCCCTAGGACCAGGAGTAGAAGTTTAGAGCTGTATCTGCTTGTTGCTATTGCTACCTGTGGTCCCTATAAAATGTCTGACTTAATGAAAAGAGGGGGGTGTTGGTCTACTCAGTTTTGGGATTCTGTCCCAGGGCTGAGCTGTCCTAATTTGTGAGTGAGTGGGTGAGTGAAGATTCTTGCCCTTTGTATCCAGTCCCAGACCACACTCACAACACATCCAGTCATCCCCCAGACCATCAGTGCCTCCCAAATGGGCTCTTGTCATCTGCCCTGCCACATCATGCCTCCCCCAACTTTTCATTTGTTGCTTTTGTTTTGGTAACACTGATTACATTATTACTACCATAGGGATAGGGATTAGAACTGTGGATTCTCTGAAATAGGGAACTGCTAAAAAAATCTCTTCTACTGATGCTAGTTGGTATCAGAGCTGCCTAGAGCACTGAAGACTTAAGAGACTGGCCTGGTATCACAGCCAGTCTATGTCAGAGGAAGCACATGACCCCAGGTCTTTGTGGTTTCAAGGCTAGCTCTCTATCAATTTTGCCATGTTACCTACCATAGCTGTTGGCCTTTGTTGTTGTTCAGTTGTAGTTCATTCATGTCTAACTCTTCATGACTCCATTTGGGGTTTTCTTGGCAAACATATTGGAGTGGTTTGTGTTTTCCTTTTCCACTTTATTTTTACAGATAAGGAAACTGAGGCAAACAAGGGTAAGAGATTTGCCTAAGACCACATAGTTAGTAAGTGTCTCATATTAGATTTGAACTTGGGAAGATGAATCTTCTTGACTTCAAGTCTGGCACTCTTTCTATGGCCCCACCCCCACCCCCCACCAGCCACCCAAGTATTGAAAAGGATGTAGTATTAATCTATATACCTCTGGTCCCACTCACAATGCCTGTGACAGTCTACACCAAAATTATCCCAACCACTAGTCTTGTATATTTTTTGTATTCCCCTATTAGAATATAAGCTTCTTGAAGGTAGGACCATTCCACTTTTTTCTTTATATATCTAGTGCCCATCATTGTTATTGACCCATGACAGACTTTTAATAAAGACTTTATTGACCTAGGTTCAAGTCCTAATTCTAACCCATACTGGGTATCTGACCAGAAAAAGACAAATCACTTGTCTCATCAGTGGTGGAAGTTCTATTCCTGGGTTTACCTACCCTGATGAGATGACAGATCATACAATCATAGATTTAGACTTGGAATGTATCTTAGAGATTTTATCCATCTTCCTCTTCAGGTGGAGAAAAGTTAAGTAGCTTGCTGAAGGTCATACAGGTGGATCCAAACTAAGACAACAACAGCAACAGAATGAATGGCTTTTGGGGAGTCTTTCTATCTAGATACTGCTATGGTTAATAGTTAAGTCAGTTGACCGGCATTTATAAAGTACTGACAGTGGAGGAGACAGCATGTAAATTCCAGTTACATGCTCATCACTTCTGCCCTTAACTAGTTACATGACTTTGATCAAGTTGCTTTGAATCTTTGCACCAAGTTTCCTTGTTAGTAAAAGATCTAGAGTGTCACTAAACTCTCTTATTGCTCCAATATTGCATATGGTTCTTTCTTTAATTATATAATAATAGCTAACATTTACCATGTGCCAGGCGCTGTGCTAAGCACTTTACAATTATTATCCCATTTGATCTTCACAACAACCATAGGAGATAGGTTCTATTATTACCCCCATTTTACAGGTAAGGAAACTGAAGCAGACAGCAATTCAGTGATTTGCCCAGGCTTATACAACTAATAAAGTGTCTGAGGCCAGATTTGAACTTCCTGACTACAGGACTGGTGCTCTATTCACTGTACCACCTAGCTAGCTGCCCAGTGATATTATATTGTGTCTAGTGATAGAATTCTTTTCATCATCATCTTACAGCTTAAAATTTAGCCTAAGGGAGTGGTTAGGTGGCACAGTGAATACAGTACCAGCCCTGGAGTCAGGAGTACCTGAGTTAAAATCCAGCCTCAGACGCTTAACATTTACTAGTTGTGTGACCTTGGGCAAGTCACTTAACCCCAATTGCCCTTTCTTCTCCCCTCCAAAAAGAAAAAAGCAAAAAAAAAAAAAAAACCCAAACAACAACAAAAAAATTTAGCCTGAGTTTCAAAGATTTTTACAAGGTGGGGAAAATCTAGTAAAATTAAGATAAGGAAAAAATCAGGGAAAGCAAAAGATGCAACATACATAAGAATTAATTAGAACTGTCTTTATCTGTTAACCTCAGAACACACTTCTTCCCCCCCCCCCAAACTTAATAGTTTTTTTTTTAATCAGATGTAAAGATAGTTTTCTGCATTCAGTTTTATAAGACTTTGAGTTCCACATTTTTCCCTCCCTCCAAGGTGGCAAGCAATCTGATATAGACGTACATGTACAATCATATTAAACATATTTCCACAATAGTCATGTTGTGAAAAAAGAATCAGAATGAAAGGGGAAAACCATGAGAAGAGGAAAAAAAGAGAGAAGATAGTATCCTTCAATTTGTATTCAGAGTCCATAATTCTTTCTCTGGATGTGGATGACATTTTCCATCATGAGTCTTTTGGAATTATCTTAAATCATTATGTCTCTGAGAAGAGCTAAGACTCTCAAATTTGGTCATCACACAATGTTGCTGTTATTGTGTATAATGTCATCCTGGTTCTGCTCACTTCACTCAGCATCAGTTCTGTAAATCTTTCCAGGTTTTTCTAAAATCTGCCTACTCATCTTTTCTTATAGCACAATAGTATTCTATTACATTTGTGTAAAACAACTTGTAGAACACCCTTCTTCTATCTACATTTTACCTACATTTGGGAAACATTTTTCAAGTGACTAGTTTGTGTAAAGCACAATGTTGTAGCCTTCAATAACAGAGTGTCTTTTAAGACAAGGATATCATGGCCTTTCCCCTAGAGTTTTCTCCCTCCTCCAGTCTATCCATATGTTTCTCTTGGCCTCAATGTAATCAGACCTCCCACCTAATAATCAGACCTCAGATTAGATCTCACTGCTATGCCAGGATATTGTTTGCCCCCCCCCCCAAATTTTTTTTTCTTCCTACTACCACAATTTTCAGCAATAATGCCAGTTCTTTCCACTTGAGAGTGACGACCTAAATTTTATAGACTATATTTTTCACACAGATGGCTAGAAATTTACATGAGCATTTGTATTTTAAGAAATTATTTGAATACTGATTTAAAAATTTGAAAGATGAACAGCTAGGTGGCGCAGTGAATAGAGCACCAGCCCTGGAATCAGAAGGATCTGAGTTCAAATTCGGCATCAGGTACTTAATATTTACTAGTCCTGTGAACTTGGGCAAGTCACTTAACCCCAATTGCTCTGCCTTCCCCCATCCAAAAAGCCAAAAAATATATAATAAAACCTTGGAAGAAATGGAGCAAGTGCACTGATCTTTCCTTGCTAACTATTATCCTGTATCTCTTCTATCCTTTGTAGCTAAATTCCTCAAAAGAAAAAGTCATCTATAATAGGTTTCTCCACTGTTTTCCTCTTACTCACTTCTTTTTTTTTCAATACTTTATTAACTTCTGGTTTATATTATTCATTTCCACCAGATTTTGAGTTACAAATTTTCTCCCCATTTTCCCCTACCCACATCCCCAAAATAGCAGTCTCACAGAATATTCCCTCTTCCAATCTGCTCTCACCCATATCTTTCCCCATAACCCCTTCGACTTTTCCAGTAGGGCATGGTGGATCTCTATGCCCCAGTGCCTGTATATCTTATTTCCCAATTACATGTAAAATAGTATTAATAATAATTATATATATGTATATATATTAAACATTTGGTTTTAAAACTTTGAATTACAGATTCATTCCCTTCCTCCCTTGTTACCCACCCTTACTGGGAAGATAAGCAATTCAATATAGGTTGTATGTGTGTAGCTAATGCCAAACATTATCACAGTAGATATATTATAAAAGACTGATTATATTTCCCTTCCTTCTATCCCACTCCCACTTGTTCTATTCTCTACTTTGGTCCTGTCCTTTTTCAAAAGTGGGTACTTCCAACTTCCCTCCCCCCCAGCCAGCCCTTCCATCCTCCCCCCTCTCGTCCCCTTCCCCGCTACTCTCCTGTAGGGTGAGATACCTATTTACTGTGTATGTCATTCACTCCCTGAGCCAAATTCAATGTGAATAAGGTTGACCCATTCCCTTTTGCCTTCCTGTTCTTCCCCTCCATTGTATCCATTTTCCTTTGCCTCTTTTATATGAGATAGTTTACCCCATTTTGTCTCTCCCCATCTCCTCTCATTATATTCCTCTCTCACCTCTTAATTCCACCTTTTAAGTATCACCCCTTCCTGTTAAATTGGTCCTGTGCCCTCTATCTATGTATACCTGTCAACATATATACACACATTCACATATGTATTCATATGGCTTCTATTCCCTTCAACTATTTTCATACTGAGAAAAGTTTCATGAGTTACAATTATTGTTTTTCCATGTAGGAATGTAAATAGTTTAGTTTTGAGAAGTTCCTTATGATTTCTTTTCCCTGTTTACCTTCTCATGCTTCTCTTGCTTCTTGTATCTGAATGTTGTATTTTCTATTCAACTCTGGTTTTTTTCTTCAAGAATGCTTGAAAGTCCTCTATTCCACTGAATGACCATATTTTCCCCTGAAACATGATACTCGTTTTTGCTAGGTAGGTGATTCTTGGTTTTAATCCCAGCCCCTTTGACCTCCAGAATATCATATTCTAGGCCCTTTGATCCCTCAGTGTTGAAGCTGCCAGATCCTGTGTTATCCTGATTATGTTTCCAAAATATTCAAATTGTTTCTTCCTGGCTGCTTGTAATATTCTCTCCTTGATCTGGGAACTCTGGAACCTCGCTATAATATTCCTAGGAGTTTTCTTTTTGGGATCTTTTTCAGGAAGTGATGGGTAGATTCTTTCAACCTCTATTTTGCACTCTGGTTCTAAAACGTCAGGGCAGTTTTCCTTGAGAATTTCTTGGAGGATGATTTCTAGGTTCTTTCTTTGATCATGGCTTTCAGATAGTCCAATAATTTTTAAATTCTCTCTCCTGGATCTGTTTTCCAGGTCTGTGGTTGTTCCCATGAGATATTTCACATTGTCTTCTATTCTTTCATTTGTTTGGATCTGTTTAACAGCATCTTGATTTCTCATAAAGTCACTAGTTTCCATTTGCTCCAATCTAATTCTCAAGGAATGATTCTCAGTGAGCTTTGGAGATTTTTTTTTCCATCTGGCAAATTCAAAAGGCATTCTTCTCCTCATTGCCTTTTTGAGCCTCTTTTGCCATTTGAGTTAGTCTATTTTTTAAAAGTGTTATTTTCCTCTGTCAGGCTATTGACTCTCTTTTCGTAATTTTCTTGCATCATTTTCATTTCTCTTCCCAATTTTTCCTCCACTTCTCTTATCTGCTTTTTAAGGTCTTGATGGCCTGTAACCAGCTTGTATTTTCAAATGGGGCTTTTGGTGCAGGAGTCCTGACCTCCTAGTCCTCCTCCTATTCCATGCTTTGATCCTCTTTGCGCCAAAAAGGAGTCTAATGTTGAATTTTTCTGTTTATTTTGTTTCCTTTGCCTAGGCATGTTGCCACTCAATTACTTGACTTTTGGGCTTTTTGCCACAGTAGGACTCTGCCACCAGACAGGGGAGCTTCTGTCCCAAACTCTGGGGTTTTCTCAGCTGCTGGAGGTATTAGTTGGGTGCTGTCTCTGAAGCCTCCACATGTTCTGGCAAGCTGGTCACACACCCCAAGACCTCCACCCTAGACCACAATCCAGATCTAAGAAGGTTAAAGCAAAAGCGATTACCCCCCAGAGTGGTAGCCCAGTCCCCCTATAGCCTGCAGGCCAGGAGCTGAAGCTGCAGCTTCTTGCCCTGGGGGGAAGAGGCTGACACACTCCCCACTAGTGGGTCCCAAAATCCATACTGTCCTGACCTCTCACTTTGTACTTAGCATCTATGTGTGGATAATTCAGGAAACAGCCACAGCTGCTGGTGTTCTGAAGTCCCTCTAGCTGGTTGCTGGTCAGGCCCACCCTGGCGGCGCTAAAACTTCTGGCTCACAGGGGCTTGGGCTCAGCTCGCAGAGCGCTGTGTTGGCAGATTCCTGCTGGGCTGCCTGGCTATCCTCAGTGGGAGGTTAGCTTCTTTGTGTCATTTTGTGGGTTCTGTAGCTCCAATGTTTGTATAGAGTCCCCTTTTACATAAATTGGGAAAGGTGGGAGCCAGAGCCACATGGAAGTCCTGTTTCTGCTCACCATCTTGACCTCTTACTCACTTCTTAACCCCTTATAATCCAGCTTCCAGTTTTATCACTCTACCAAAACTGCTCCTTCCAAAGATATCAGTGATAGCTTAGTTACTAGATCAAGTGGCCTTTTCTAAGTCTTTATTCTCCTTAACCTCTCTGTAGCCTTTAACACTATTGATTGTTCTCTCCTCCTTGATACTCTTTTTTTCTCTAGGTTTTTGATCACCACTTTCTCCTATCTATCAGACTATTCCTTCTGTTTCCTTTGTTGAATCTTCATCCAGATCACACTTTCTAACTGTTGGTGTCCCTCAGGGTTTTGTCTTGGGCCCACTCCCCTTCTCCCTCTGACACTGCTACCACTCTAGTATAGGCCCTCATCCCCTCATGTCTGTACATGTCTGTATACCTCATGTGCATGTACTGACATGCCTGTCAGTAGGTTTGCCTGCCCCATTCCAATCTACCCTCCTCCAGTTGGCTACTAAAGTGATGGTCTAATACTGTTACTACCTCCCTAATCAATAAACTCCATTGGCTTCTTCTGGCCTCCAGGATCAACTACAGAATCCTCTGTTTGGCATTCACATTCCTTCATGATCTAGTCGCTTCCTACCTTTCAAATCATCTTACATTCTGTACGTCACCATATACTCTTCACTCTAGTGACTGCCTCCTTGCTGTTACAGGAACAAAACATCCCATCTTTTGACTCTCGGCATTTTCTCTGACTGTCCCTCATGCCTCGAGCACTCCCTCTTCAGTTCTTCCTGCTGACCTCTCTAGTTTTCTTTAAGTTCCAACTAAAATCTTATCTTTTATTTTTTAAAATATTTTCCCAATTACATGTAAAAATAATTTTCAACATTTGTTTTTAAAATTCTAAGTTCCAAAGCCTTTGTTTCCTCTCCCCCTCATTCAGAAGGCAAGCCACTTGATATAGGTAAAACATGCAGTCATGCAAAATATATTTTTATATTAGTCATATTGTGAAAGAAATCACAGACCAACAAAAAAAGAATAAGAAAAATAAAGAAAGTTTTAAAAAGTATGCTTCAATCCATGTTAAGACTCCATCAGTTCTATTTCTGGAGGTGGTTACCATATTTCATCATAAGTCTTTTGGAATTTTCTTGGATCATTGTATTGCTGAGAATAGCTAAGTCATTCACAGTTGGTCATTGTGTACTATTGCTGTTACTGTGTACAATGTCTGCTTGGTTCTGCTCACTTTACTTTGAATCTGTTCAAATCAGTTCATGTAAGTCTTTCCAGGTTTTTTCTGAAAGCATTCTGCTCATCATAAAATCCTATCCTTTCTTTACAGGAAGCTTTTCCCAATACCTCTGAATTCTAATGCCTTCCTTGAGTTAATTATTTCCAATTTAAAAATATTTTTGCTTTGTGTATATCTGTCTTTTGCCTCTTTTTGTATCCTCTGTGCTTAGCATTGTGTTTGGCACATAATAAGTACTTAATAGACATTTATTTATTGATTGTGATAATTATCCATCTCACCTACTGTGCAAACTACTTTTCTTTCTTGATATGCTTTTGCTTAGTGAAAGGTAAGCAATTATTTGTAAGTCAAGAAGTGAACTACACAATATATTGTACATTTGACTTAACATCTTCAATAAAGCAAAACAGTGTTATTTCCATGGGAACTGTATTAAAATTTTTATTTCAAATGATTCTCTGAAAATGTGACACTAGGGATTTGTCAGTTACAGTGAGTTTAACTATACTGCATCACTTGTAGCAACATTATTTGGAATGAGCCTATCCAAGAGGCAATGAAAAATATAATGAAGCAGGTATCATTATGCTGGTTGCGGGTTAATGTTATGTAAGTTTCATTTCCTGGAACCATGTCAGAATTATAGGTAGCAAACTATGCTCTACATAAGTGGTGTCAAACTCAAATAGAAACGGGGCTACTAATCTGTGCATAAAAATCCCCATGGGCAGCAGATCAACTTAGTTTTAAAATGTAATGTTATTTATGTTTTATTATATTTTTATTTATTATGTTAAAATTTTCCCAATTACATTTAATCTGGTTCACATTGCTCTTGAGTGTGCTGGCTTGTCTGTGGGGGGGGGGACGTGTTGACATCTCTGCCCTATACCATTTGCTACTCTTGAATTATTCTAATTAAAGCCGATATTCATAGAAGTGTCATTTAGAGACCATGTAATAAACTTTTTTCTTCTGAAGAGGAAACGATCAGACCCAAGTAGGTGTCTTTCTCTTATAGATCTCCAGAAAAAGACCATATCTCACTCTGATAACACTGCTCAGTGAGAGTAGAGGAGAAACTGTGCTTACAAGACGTAAAAAGAAACTGTAGTGGCAGGAGATAAGTATTTATCCTGATGTGCACATTTCTAAGTCATATTGGATAAACCTCAGATATCATTAGCCACTGACTAAAGGCTATTAATAAATTCCTGTATCCTTCAGTCAATCAAACATCTGTTTTGTGCCTCTCTGGGTGCAGATATAAAAGTGAGATGTTTTCTGCCCTCAAGGAACTTGCATTCTGCTTAGGAAATAAAATATGTTCCCAGATGAATCAGTACAGGTTATATTCTAAATAGTTGCACAGTGATAAGGGCTAGCAGGAGAGACACATTGACTATTGGAGGAGTCAGGACACACCTTAAAGTCTCACTTAAACAGAGGGTTCCAAGAAGCAGAAGTGAAGTGGGAAAATGGAGAAGGGTTATATTTAGGAAAAAAGACAATGAATTCTTTTGGGGGTATGTTGAATTTGAGGTGGAGATATCTGGCAAGTAGTTTGAAGTGTAGACAGGAGCTCAGGTAAGAAATGAGGATTAGATATGTTGATTTGGTATGCTATTTGGTATGGTGTTGATATGATCAGAGATGATAGTTTAACAAATGAGAGCTGATATGATTACTGAGAACATCTCCAGAAAAAACATTCTGTCTCACATGGAAAAATACAACTTCTATATTGTCTATTTCTGTCATTATCTTTTAGATTACAGAAAATCTCAATATTGATTGTTTTATAAATTTAAGACCTATATTCCAAGTAGACAAAAAAAATCTGTTCTGGGTGATTTGTTTCAAGAGTGCTTTTGCTCTCTCTGGCTTACAGCAGTTGAAATATTTAAATTCAAACTACAAATAGCAAATATAAGACAATTTTTGAAAAAATCCTACTGTATTTTAAAAACATGAGTTATTCTTAAAAGATGCTCATTGTCCTCTCTTCTGCCTTCCCCCCGGATTCTAGGTACAAGCAACTCTATATACAACCTGAAGGACTTTTTTCACTCAGTCTCCTGAGTATACATTTCTCCAGAAACAAACCATTACATATCTATTAATATTCCTGACTTGTCTCTTTTATCCTTCTCTAGGTTTCTTCTATAATTCTGTTTTTATATTCATTTGTCTTTTATATCTTACATATGAACTTCCTACAAAGGTACCGTGTTTGTTCAAGAAGTAACTGTCTAGAATTTCTTTGTGCAAAATACTATGTGAGGCACTGAATGAGATACAAAGTTTAGACAGGATAGCCCCTGCCTTTATGAAGCTTACAGTTTAATGCAGGTAGTGATATATGGAAATTATTATGATACAGATATATATAATGGCAACATAAATATAATATATAATGGCAACATAAGATCAAAATGCTGTGATCCAAGGAAGAAGATGATATTACTGGCTAGGGACATCAAGGAAGACTTCATGAAAGAAGTGTTACTTGAGTTATACCTTAATAAGGTAGAGATTCAACAGGTTAAGAAGAATGGCAGAGTTATAGAATAGTGTGGCCAAAGCAATGGAGGCAAGAAAGTGAAGAATATTTATTAGGGAGAGTGAGTACTCCAATATGGTGGTTGCAAAGAAGCATGAGTTAACATTGGCAAGATCATGTGGAAGCAGAATGTGGATAACTTTGTGTGTTTGGCTGATGTGTTTGAACTTTACATGGAGCCACTGAAAGGCTTTTTACAGCTGCAAAGGACCTTTCCTTCAAGGTCATCAAACCCAAACTCGGTTTTAAAGATGAGGAAACTGAGACCCAGAGAAGTGGTTTGCTTAAGATCAGATAGAGCCAGGATTTGAATTCAGGTCTTCTGACTCCAAATCCAGCACTTTTTTCCATAACAAGATCTATATAAAAGTGAGATTAATATGGTAGTAGTGTTAAAGTCAAATTAAAGATAGGAGACTAAGAGAAAGCAATTCGAGGATCACCACAGTTTTGAACATGAGAAACTGGTGAGTCTGGTAGTGAAATTTAAAGAGCAGATTTGTGGGGAAAGATAGTTGACTTCATTCAGTTTGGGCCTGTTTAATTTTTGCTTATGGAATGGTAGAGAGACAAAAAAAAATAAAGATACATAGATTCAACCAGGGTTAGTGGCAAAGATAAAAATATGGGAGTCATTTTCATAGAGCTGGTAGTTGAAGTTGTGGGAGTGAATGTGATGATGATGGTGATGACAGTGATGATGATGATGACGATGATAACGATGATGATGGTGGTGGTGGTGATGATGGTGATGGTGAGGATGATGGTGATGATGGCTAACATTATATCACTGATTAATGTTTTCAGAATGTTTTATATATATTTTCCTGATTTGATTTTCAGAACAATCTGGTGAAATAGATGCTATTGTTAAACCTTTTTACATATGAGCAGACAGGTTTGAGAGAGATTAAATGACTTGTTCAGGGTCAGACAGCTAGCTAGTAAGTATCTGAAGTAGGTTTTGAATTTAGATCTACGTGATTCCAAATTCAGTAGTCTATCCACTATGCCTCCTAGTTGTCTGAAATTGCCGAGAGAATAGAGGAATCGAAGCAGGGCACTTTAAGGGATTGACAAGAGGACAAGAACAAGCAAAGAAGATGGAGAGTGTATATTGATGGTGTACATATGAGAGAGAACCAAGTATCTCTCTCTGATATCTTAGAAGCCCAGTTACTTTGTGGATTATGATCTTTTGCACAGGTGAAAAAATGCTATCAGATTTTAATATTTGAGGAAATTTAAAATTCGAGGAAAATTTGAGAAAACTAGGCATATTTAGGTTGCAATTTTAAAGAAGTATATATTACATTTAACAAGAGGCAGCATGGGATAGTGGCTAAAGAGCTGGCCTTCAAGCCATGGCTTCAATTCTTGCTCTGAAATATACTATGTTATCTAGGACAAGTCATTTAACCTGTGGGCAGTTCCAAGACAAATTGCAGAGAAGGTGCTGATCTGCATTGGGAGAGGCAAGTTTCCTCACCTGGGAGTTTCCTATATGAACAAATTCCTAGGTCCCATCATTATCCCCTCATAATTTTAACAAGGTGATAACAAAAATTGTTTTATGTCACCTTTGAATTTTTTTCTTTTTTTCCCCATCTATTTTTAGGTATTTTATTGATATTCTTTTCATTCTTTTTAAAACTATCACTGCTCACTCATTCTGTCCTTCTTAAACCAGGAAAAGTGTTTACTTATAACAAATAAGTATAGTCAAGCAAATGAATTGGCACATTGCTGATGTCTGGAAATATATATTAAATTCTGTATTTTTAGGGTCTGCTAAAAGGGGAATACCCTGTTGCCATGCATTTGAAGTCATGATTAGTTAGTACATAGATTAGAGTTGGTCAGTGTTGTTTTCCTTTCCACTGCTGTAGTCATGTAAATTGCTCTCTTGGTTCTACTCTGCTTCAGTATATGTACAGTATATATTCAGTATATCATCTTTCCAAGTTTCTCTGAATTCTTGATATTTATCATTTTTATAGAATAATAGTACATTGCATTCACATGTCATAATTTGTTCAACTATTTCCCAGTTGATGGGTACAAACTTAGATCCCAGTTCTTTCCTACAACAAGAAATGTTGCCTATTTAGGTCCTTTCTTTCTGTCTTTGACTTTTGGAGGTTATATTCCTGGTAGTGGTAGCTCTGGATCAAAAAGTGTGTATACATCAGTGACTCTTTTAGCATGATTCCAAAATGTTTTCCAAAATTTTTACAGCAATTAATTCATAGATATGTAACTTATTTTTCAGCTATATATTTTGTTTCTGATGAGGGAATGTGAAAAATTGTACAAAACTTCCTTTCTCTGGAAAAATGGTAAATAGCATGAGAAAAACTTTGTTTTTAATTCCAGTGTTACTGAAGGGTGTTGACTCCAAAAGCGTCAATTTTGCTTTTCCTTCGTAGAAAATTGGGTCAACTTTAATCTTTTCCCTCTTACTACTGCTGCTTTTTCATTTACTACTGCTACTATTTTCTTTTCCTGTTTTGGAGAACTTATCTGGAATAGGCTAGTCAAGCACTTATTAATAACCAATTACTGTGCAATGCACTGGGGTTACAAAGGCAAAAATGAGAACATCTGTCTTCAAAGAGCTAATACTCAATTAGAGGAGACATGCATGTGTGTAATCATATAGGACATGATTTGGGGGTGCCATAGAAGACGTGGGGATCATAAAAGTCCTTATGTAGAAGGTAATGATTGAGTTTAGCCTTGAAGGAAACTAGCAATTCTAGTAGAGTTGAGGACTGGTGAATATCAGCCATAGGGCAGAAGCCGGAAACTTGGAGACGGCATGTTATGTGTGAGAAACAGGAGTGTGTGAAGGGAGGTAATGTATAAATAAACATAGAAAGGTAGGTTGGAATCAGATAGTGAAGGGCTTTTAAGTTCCAAACAGAGGTGCAATAAAAATACTGAGAGTAAGTAAACAAGATTTAAAGAAATAGGGAACATCTGAGGGTAAACAATGCAAGTTTGCCAGGCAGCAGTGAGTTAAATTTAAATCTGTGTGGTCCAGGCAGGTCATTCTTTAGTTGGGGCAGTGAGCCAGGCAAGGGTTCAATCTCTCATAATTATATTCAGTTCAGACACCAGTTTGCTTTCCTTAGAATTAATCTCTGGCCAAACACACTAGTCCATGGTCAGAGCTCATAAGTTCCTGAGCTCCCCATTTCTATCTCCCACAATCATTCAGTCCTACCTTCCAGCGTAGATAACTGTACTTCTCATGGGCCCCTTTGCTGATGTGGGGCCACAGAAGCATAAATGATGTATAAATTTCAGTGTTTGAAAACTTTTAAATCTTATGCTTTAAACATAGTATTAATGCTGAAAGGGGTAAATACGTGTTAGTACTTGGAAGGGAGAATGGTGATGTGTGGAGCTATCCATCCCCTTTTCTAGCTTTCTTTATATGTTGTCTTTCCTCATTAGAACATAAGCTCTGGCTCCTGGAGTGCAGGGACTTTCTTTCTACTTGCATTTGTATTCTCAGTGCTTAGCATGGTGTGTGGTACATGGTAAGCTTAATAAATGCTTGTTGAATAACTGAACAACTTCCCAGTATTTTAAGTGTATGGTTTTTATTAATAGATTTAACCAAGCATATTCATAATGGAGTCAGGAAGATCAGACTTAAAATCTGGCCTCAGAAACAGAAGAGCAGTGTGACCCTGGGCAAGTCACTTGACCCTGTTTGCCTCAGTTTCCTCATCTGTAAAAATGAGCTAGAGAAGGAAATGGCAAACCACTCCAGTATCTGTGCCAAGAAAATCCCCAAATGGGGTCACCAAGAATTGGACACGACTGAAATGATTGAACAGCAACAAATAATGTTCTAATTATTTCAAATGCTAACATTTGCCTATATAGATTTTATTCTGAAAAACTGACACCCAGTTTATAAAGCCAAAACTTTCTTGTCTTTTTTATAGCTGTCATGCCAAAGGCTTTTCACTAGGTAATTTAAAAATCTGTTTGAAGTTAACGTCTTTAATTCCATTTTGGTGAATAAACTCCAGCTTCTCAGCCACAGCCCAGGTATACTTTCTTCTCAGGAGTGAGGTAATCAGTATTATGCAAATAACATGACTTGCCTGACAACAGAAGGCCTTCTGTTTTGTCCATAAATGTAGATGTAGGGATTATGCTTGGGATGGTTTTATATACACTGTACCATTTACGTGTTAGGCAAAACAAAACAGTTGAAGCAGATCTCAGTATTACTCTGACTTTGTATTACAGATGTATAGTATAAACTATATATTAGTATGGTATAGTATAGTTTAGGGTTTGTTTTTTTTTCCTGCAGTTTATCAGGGCAGTGGGGCATTTGTTTTCTGGAATCTTCAACTGTTTACGTGTTTCCCTAAAATTTTATCTGACTTCTTGTTATGAACTTTAATAAGGGTCATAAAATAGGTAAGTTTTCAACTGGGGAACAATGTTGATAGAATTGTAATTTTTAAGACTCTGATAGTATCAGACTTACTATTGACATTGAAAAAATCCTGAGGTTACTGACTAGTAATTTTTTATTTTTTAATTTTGGAGGGCAATTGGGGTTAAGTGACTTGCCCAAGGTCACATAGCGTGTGTGTGTGTGTGTGTGTGTGTGTGTGTGTGTGTGTGTGTGTGAGGCCGAATTTGAACTCAGGTCCTCCTGACTGTAGCACCAGTGCTCTATCCACTACACCACCTAGCTGTCCCTGACTAGTAATTTTTCCTTCAAATATCTCTCACCTTTTTTTTCTATACTTAGTGTTACATAGAATTGCTCTCTTGCTAGCATGGTATTCTATATGCTGTGAAAATGAAATTTAATTTAGAACTTTCCCTTTTTGGCTAATTACAAAAGCTTGTGGAAGAAAAATTCACATACCTCTTCTCAACTTTAAGAGTTTGCTATTTATTGTAATAATTTCTTGAGTTGGCAAAAGAATCTCACATATTAAGGTTAGTATTAGCTGGAAAATGTAAATGATTAATATTAGGGAACTATCCTAATCAGTCACAAGTGTTTATTAAGTACCTACAAAGAGCCAGGTACTCTCTTGGGCATTGGAGATACAAATACAAAAAGTGAAACAGTTCTCATTCTCAAATTTGCATTCTAACTGAGGAAATAGCAAACATATAAGCATGCATAAAATAAATATAAATAAAATTCTTGTCTTCCATAATGATGTCTGATATTTTTAATTTTATGGCTGTGTAATATGACTAGATAAAAGCTTTTAAAGAACATACAAATATACATATATTTAATATATAATATATTTAATTAACATACACATGTATGTATATGTAATTCTAATGGGGGAGACAAGATGCAAAAAAAAGTTATATATACAAGATTTATACAGCAAGATTTACATAGCATAAGTGAAAGGTAATGTCAGAGGAATGGCATTGAGTGGAGGAAGACCCAGTAAGGCCTCCTTATGAAGATAGGATTTTGAGTGCTAGGAGGTTGGGATGAAGGGGGAGAGCTTTCTAGGCATGGGAGGATATCCAGAGAAAAGGCATTGAGTCAAGAGATGTGTACAGGGACCTACCAGATGACCAGTGTCAATTGTAGAATGTGTAGAGGGGAGTAAAGTGTTAAAAAGATAGAAAAATTAGGAAGAGACCAGGAAGCCAGAGTGCCAGTAACATAATTTAGAAATGGCTAGGAAGGGAAGGGAAGGAAAGGGGAGAGGAAGAGAATAAGCACTTATTAAAGTACCTGTTGTATGCCAGGTCCTATGCTTTAGTGTTTTACAAATGTTAAGATGAAGGACTTGTTACAGGCAAGAGAAGGCAAAAAGTGTATCTATTAAAGTCCATGATTCACAGAAGAGTAGAATGAGAAACAAGAGGATGACCAGGATTTAGGTAACATGATTTGGAAATTGCCAGGAAGTGATTGGAAGGATTGCTTCTCGTGAGAAAAGATGAATTTTAGCATCATATCATAGATTTAGAGCTGAGAGAGACCTTAGAGACAATCTAGTCAACCCCTTTTATTTTATAGATGAGGAAACTGAGAGGTTGTGGTCACATCAGTAAGTGACACAAGTGGGATTTGAACCAAGGTCCTGTGAGTCCAAATCCAATTGCATGCATGCTATGGATAATAAGAAATCAAGACTTCATTTTAAAGACAGCCTTGATTTGCTCAGCCTGATGAAAGTTGACTATCAACTTTTGGCACTGATCTTGTTAGCTATTTGGTGATCTGTGATAATGAGCTGTATCATATTAATTGACAGGAATTAAGTGGATACAAATACTATAATGTCTAATAGGCAAATATACTTTACTACATAATAAGCACTTAATAAATGCTCTATCTTTCCCTCCTTTTCTTCACCCCCTCTTTGTCCCTCCCTCTGTCTCTAATAGCATGAATAAAGTTACTGTGGAATCAGCATTCTTAATTTTCTATAACCTAAATGTAACATCTTATACATAATTTAGTTTTCTTTTGTGACAATGTAAAATCAAAATTTTTGCAATTTTTTGTTGTGAATTTGGGAGAATATCAGTCCTTAAGTAAAGCCACTCTCTCTTCCCCCAAGGAAATTGTAGATGTAGACATAATGAATAATAGAACTTTGAGGAAGTCTCATCTCTTTTTGACTTTTGTTCTGTTATGTGTGTGTTCTTGTGGTACTTTGTATCTACTGGCCAGCCAGGTGTTTGCTGGCTTGTCAGCAGGCCCTTGACTATCATCATTTATGGGTTATTCATGAATCTTTATTTCTTCATTTTCATCTAGCATCTCTTTTTTTTTCAGTGTAAATTGTAAAGAGAGAAGTTATGAAATTCAAGTATTGAACATGGCTCAGGTGACCACATGTGTCATATTAAATGGAATGTTCTTCCTTTTGCATTATTTAAGCATGAAAATAGCTCCATTGGATTTGTTGAACATTTGTTTCAATGTAAGAGCACTTATACTAAGTGAGGGTGGGGATTTTCTGCCATTACAGGGTTTGAAATGCATGGGGCAGTAGTTGCTGTTCATGATCATACTTTCCCACCTTTTGCTAGTTGGAAAGAGTATAGGATGGGAACAAATGTAGGAGTGGAAGTGGACTTTCTGTTGGACTTCAAAGGAGAAAGAGGAATGAGAAAGCAGTTACAGAATGAAATGGAGACCATGTTGTAGAAGCCTGATGAGTCCAGATATGAATGAGTGGCACTTGGAAAATCAAAGAGAGAGCATGCCTCTGACATATAGTCCTTTTGAGTCCACCCCTTGGTGCTTTCGGACCTATGAGTGTCTACTAATATGCACCTTTTTAAATTGTCTGCTCAGTCTCCTACTTACAGATGGGAGTACCATGCTGTAGCATTATGTTTTCTGAATGAAGTCTACACCGTGCTGCATAATAAACTGCTGTTGAGCTTTTGGGATTATGGATTTAAAGTTGGAAGGAACATTAGAGCTTATCTAGTCCAGCTCCTTCATTTTATAGAGAAGGAAAGTGATTCCCCTAAACAGCTTCAATGACTTGCCCAAGAGAACATGGGAAGCAAGAAGTATTCCTGGTTTTTTGTTCTCTGATTCAAAATCTATATACCTTTCCCACTACACTGAGTAGAATAAAATCTCCTAAACTACAATAGCAGTATGTGCCGGGCTTGGAGTCATGAAGATCTCACTTCAAATCCTGCCCCAAACACCTACTAGCTGTGTGACCCTGGCCCAGTCTCTTAACTCTATTTGCCTCAGTTTCCTCATGTATAAAATAATCTGGAGAAGGAAGTGACAAATCACTCTATGCTATCTTTGCTGAGAAAACCCCAGATGGGTTCGTGAACATTCAGACACAACTGAAACAACTAAACAAACTACAGTAATGTGGTTTTATAGTTGGAGGTGTGAGTTCATTTGGTCAAACCACTATCAGAAGCTGGAATCTCCTTGCTAAGTGAGCATCTGGCTTCTGATCAGATTCCTTCAGTTTATGAGAAGCCCTTTTCATTTCACCACTCCTAGAGAGCTGTGTAGCACAGACGCTTCTAGCCCCTGGGGTCTATTGCAGGTGAGTGGTCTAGTGAAGTTTGGAATCAGTCAACCAACCAACAGGCATTTTTAAGTACTTACTGTGTACCAGGCACAGTGCCAAGTGCTGGGGATTAAAGGTAAAAGTAAAACAGTCCCTTTCCTCAAGAAGCTTATGTTCTAATAAGAGACACCATGGACTTATATAAATGTATGCAAGATAAATACAAAGTAAATACAAGGTTACCTTAGAAACTAAAGCACTAGCAACTGGAGGAGTTGGGGTGGGGATGGAGAGAGACCTAAAATGTCTTCTGAAGAAGGTAGTTCTTGAACTGACAAACCAGGGATTTCAATAGGTGGAGATGAGGAGGGAATGCATTCCAGTCAATAGGAGTTAGCCATTGAGGGGGCAATGGAGACAGGAGATGGAACATCATATATGAGGAACAAGCAGGCCAGCTAGATGACACAATGAATAGAGCACCGGCCCTGGAGTTAGGAGGACCTGAGCATAAAATATTTGACACGTACTAGCGGTGTGACCTTGGGCAAATCACTTAACTGCAATTGTCTTGCCCTCCCCCCTCCAAAAAAAAAACCCCCAAAAGAAACAAGGAGGCCAGTGTGGCTCTGCTATGGAAGATACAAAAGGAAGTAATGTATGGTAGGGATGATGGGAAGGATATAGACTGTAAAAAGTTATAAGTGACAAATAGAGGAATTGATATTTGATCCTAGAGGCAATAGGGAGTCACTGATATTTATTCATTTGAATAAAGGGGTCCCATGGTCAAACCTATGCCTTAGAAAAATTACTTTGGCATCTCTATGGAGGATGGATTAGAGTGAGAGACCCAAAGAAGGCTATTACATTCTCCATTTGAGAGGAAATGATTGCCTGAACTAGATTAGTGGATATGTGAGATGATAAGGGGATACTATATGAGATAACTGGTAATATTTTGCGTCTGTTTGGCTTTGTAGGATGAGGGATCACGAGGAGTTGAATGTGGTACTGAGATGTTATTTTAGTCATGCTCAACTTTTCATAATCCCATTTGGGGTTTTCTTGGCAAAGATGCTGGAGTGGTTTGCTGTTTTCTTATTCAACTTGTTTTGCAGATGAGGAAACTGAGGGGGTACACAACTAGTAGGTGTCTGAGTCTCGATTTGAATTCAGATCTTCCTGACTACTGGCCAGGCACTGTATCCACTGTGCCACCTCACTCCCCCTGTTATAGGATCCATGAACATTATAATGAGATAGATCTAGCCTAGCACAGTGTTGAGAAGTTATTGTACTTGTTCTGTCTCGCCATAGAAGGCAAAACCAGGAGCAGCAGGTGGAGGTTACAAAGAGACAAATTTAAGCTTGCTATCAGAAAAACTTGCTAACAATTAGAGCTGTCAAAAAAGGGACTGCCTTGAAAGCTTGCGAATCCCCTCCTCTTTGGCCACCTTCAAGCAGAGGCTGTAGGTCTCTTTGTCAAGTATGTTATTGTGGGGTTTCCTTTGGAGTATGAGTTAGACTAGATTGTTCCTAATGGCCCCTAGAAACTATGAAATTCTGTGATTTTGTGACTATGGTAATGGTTAGCAGACCAAAGGGAGTTAATACTGTGAGAGATCAGTCATTTAGCTCTGGGACTTTGGTGGAGACTTGAAAGAAGTCAGGAAAATCCAGAGATAGAGCTGAGGAAGAATAGAATTTCTAGCATATGGGAAGTCATCCCCCCCACCCCCACCCCGTCAGTGAACAACTATTTATATTGAAGTAATTAGATAAATATCAGTATGGTGGGGTTTGGCTCAGTTAATCAATAAACGTTTATTAAGCAGCCCAGTGTGTGCCACGTACTGTGCTATGCATTGGTTATAATCTATAAACTATTATTATAGAGAAATTTGGTTATAATATATTACTGCTATTATTGTGAAAAGCTTTGCTTGAGACATTGTGATATGTAGGTAATGGATCTAGAATGTGAAAGTATGATAAATAAGTGTTATGGGAATTCAGAGAAGGCAACGGTTACTTCTAACTGACATAAGAACAATACAGTTTCATGGAGGAGATGACATCTGAATTGGATCTTGAAGAATGAGTAGGAAATAATGTTTGAAGGGAATGGTGGAAAGGGAATTTCAGGTAGAATGAGTGCTTAGCAAAGGCATAGATTTTGGAAAAATTTGAGGGTTTTTTTTAGTGAATAGTGAGTTTTACAGTTTGATTGAAACATGGTGAATGAAAGGTAATAATGAGAGAAGTGGGAAAGTAAATCAGCCATTAGAGCTGATTCTTGAAAAGAATTTTTGAATTATGCTATGAAAGTGAATTAAATGTTCATACTCTTTGACCTAGGCGTGGTACAACTAGCCACATATCCTAGAATGAGAAATCGTGGTAATAAATGCAATGGAGTATTGCTGCATTAAAATAAACAAGAAATATTAAGAAAAATAGAGAGGTATAGGAACAAATATATCTATATGTAAACTGATGCAAAGTGAGGTAAGGAGAAATAGGAAGAGCACTTATGACTAGAACATTATAAATGGAAAAAAGCAAGGCTGAATTCTGAGCAGTTTTAATAACCAAACTTGTCCCAGAGAAGAGCTATGATAATATACCTTATGTTCTTTGCATAAGAAGAGAAATCTAAGTGTAGAATACTGTATACAAAATAAGATTTCATTGCGATGATCTGTTTTGCTGAGCTGTTTTTTTTTTTTCCGCTTCATTATAAGGAATGGCTCTCTGGGTGGTAAAGGAAGGGATATATTGGGAAATGTAGATAATGTAAAACCCAAAAAGTATAAAAATTTTTTTAAAATATTAATGTAGAGGTAATAATGGGGAAAAAACTTTTAGGAATGAAGAGTGCCTAGCATTACCAGATCTCATATTATATTCTTCCCATTCTGGGAGGTGTCCTCCCCCCAACTTGCACTTGTAGATTAGGTCTCCTAAAAAGATAATTGCTATTTTCAGTTCAAAGTACTCTCTGGGCTCGCACCACTGAGAATACAACTTACCCCACCTGGTACATTTACTATTAAGAGTCAGCCATTAGATATAATTAGCTCAAAGTAAAATCATTCACTAAGGTGTTATAATAAGAACAATAGTTATAAAATATTTCCTTCCCATAGACTTGGGACCTACTTTCTCACAAATCCACACAGTGTCATTAGGAAGGGAGGGCACATATAAAGGAGAGTAAACTGATAATGATGCACACATATAGGGCCAAGACAACTCATGCCTCTGTAACTGCAGGACCTTGATGACCTTTCTCTTCCTATGGTGTCTTCATGTTCTCTCTCCAGCCCCCACCCCTGGGCACAGCATCTCTCTTAGACAGGTTACTCAGCTGGAATCCCTGAGCTTTATCTTCACCTCATCTGGGCTCCTGACTGTCAGAGATAATTTTCTTGAATTTATATTTGACTTTCTTCTCTGCTGTCAGGGGCTATAGCCCACAGATTCACCTTTCCTGACTCTATTCTTGACCCTTTGGGCCTATTCCCTGATGGGTTTTCTCAGTCCCCCACTACATGAATATTAGCTCCATTGGAAGAATGCTTGCCTGAATTGGAGAGAGGGGAAGAGAAATCTACCCTCCATTTCCCCCATCCCTCACACTGCTCTCTGATGATGGTACATAGAGAAAGTCAAAGAATGATCTTTTCTCTAGAGTTGGATTGTTCCTCCACAACTGACACTGCTATAAACATCCAAGTGTCAACTTCTACAAAGCTTTCTTGCCTCAGTTGCCTTTGTACTTTATTTGAAAACATTTATATCTGATTGTCAGGTTTCTGTGACTACATAAATTGGACCGAGGGCAGGGGATAGAAATCATTTCACCAAGGGTGTCCTGATTAGTTCCCTCCACCTCTACTGCAATTATAAAGCAGTAATTACCAAAATTATTTTGTACAAATTTTAAAAAATACAAAAGCATCTCATAAGCAAGGGGTAGGAACAGTTTGATACTGAAGCATAGTGTTTGATAAACCCAACAACAAAAGCTGCTGGAGAAGAGATCGTTTATTTGACAATTGCTAGAAAACTGTTTGGCAGAAAACCTCATACTATAATACCACATTAAATTCCAGATGGAAAAATTATCTAAATATGAAAGGTCATATCATAAAATAATTGAGGAAAACAAAAGGTTGTATCTTTCACAACTCTGGGCAGAGAGAAAAATTCTGAATTAGACAATAGATGGAGATTATAAATGACAAAATAGATCATCTTGATAATAAGAAATTAAAAAGCTTTTGCATAAGGTATTAGCCTTGTGTAAAGGTTATACCCAGGATCAGAGGAAAAGTTATTGATTGGGGGAAATCATTGTATCAAATATCTCATAAAAGTCTAACATCTAAAATCAGAGAATTGATCCAAATTTATAATACGAAGGATGCTTCCTCAGTAGTTAAGTAGTTAATAGCAGTAAATAATTATCAGAAGAAGAGATGCCAACTATCAATGAGTATATGAAAAAGTGTTCCAAATCACCAGTAATAAGAAAAGCAAATCAAAGCAATGATCAAGTATCATTTTAACCCATTAAATAATTTAAAATGTAAATAATTGTTGTTAGAAGGTGTGTTACACTGTGTTTATTGATGCAGTATTAGTGGGAACTATAAAATATTCCAACTGTTCTGAAAAACTTTCTGGAATTATGTGAAATGTATTAATAAACTTTTTTCCTCTTTTGATCTTGTGATCTCCCTACTTGTTTTATATAGCAAGAAGGTCATCAGTAGAAATGTGTCCTCTGTGTACCAGAACATTCATAGCAACACTGTCTGTAATAACAAAAAGCTAGAAGCAAAATGTATCCATTGATTGGGGAATAACTGAACAAATTGTGGTTTATAATATGTAACAATAGAATATTATAACCAGTGTGCTGCTGCTCAGTGGAATTGGAGGGAGTCATGCAAATGTGTTAACCAATAGGGATTCATTCCTCATCTACTGTGGTCCAAGTTCTGTGCTGAGTATTGTGCAAAGACAGAAGCCCAACAGTCTCTACCCTTATGAAGCTTACTTTTTAATGGAGGAGAAAACATAAAGACATATAATTATATCGTTACTTTGTCATCTAGTCTCAATTACACTCTTACTGCCACAAAATCATCCTTTTATTCTTTTCTAATTAATTCTCTTTCTGAGTTCCCACAGTGATTGATCCAGACCTTCTCTCATCTCACTGCTCTCCCACATCCTTCTCTCACCTTCTCAAGTAAAGACTTTACCTCTTAACTTTACTAAGGAAACAGGCCAAATTATGTTGTCCAATTCTCCTCTTCTCCCCTTCATCATTAATCTCCTTCCCATTGGCTTTGCCATTTTATTTCTAGGTTCATCTCTCCCTCACACCCTTTTAGGGCTAGGTAACCCTTGGAATTCTGATTTCCTTTCTACTGAAGTGGGGATTTCGTCCATGGAGGCAGAACATGCTTAGAGAAGATGTAATATCCCATATTCTCTTCACATAATGGTTATTTTTTACTGGACTGCCTTTATTTCTTTTTCTTCTAAAATTTTATGTTATAAAGGGCAGTTTAATAGGTATGGATGAGAAGTATTTTCATGAATGAATGGAGAAACATTTGTTAAATGCTAATTATTTACTCAATGCTGGATTTACAAATGAAAAAGTGAAGGCAGTCAGTCCACAAGCATTTATTAAATGCTTAATATTTGCCTGTGCTAACGGGCAGGAAATTATTCCCTCTCCTACCATGTAAAAACATAGTCCCAGGCTTCTGGGAGCTGATATGAGACACAATGGGCAATTACCTGTGTTTACATGAGATATATATAATATAGGTGAAAGGTAATCTCTGAGAGTGGACAGTGGATAGAGCACCAGGCCTGGAGTTAGGAACTCATCTTGATGAGTTCAAATCCATCCTCAAACACTTACTATGTAACCCTGTACAAGTCACTTAACCCTGTTTGCCTCAGTTTTCTCATCTTTGTAATGAGATGGAGAAGGAAATGGCAAACCACTCCAGTATCTTTGCCAAGAAACCTTAAATGGAGTCACAAAGAGTTGGACAAGACTAAAATGACTGAACAACAAAAATCTGAGTGAGGGTACTAGTTGGGGTGGCAAGTGAGGATGCAGCTGGAAAAGACCTCCTGGAGAAGAAGGTAGGATTTGAGCTGAAGCTTGAATTAAGCCAAGGAAGGAAGGGAGTTAGATGTGGGGCAGGGCAGTCTAGTCATAGAAGACTGCTGATACCCAAGGCAAGAGTTGAGACATGGGCTGTCAGGTGTGAAAAATAGAAAGTATGCTGGATTGTGGAAGGAAGTAAAGTATTAAGATGATTGGAACATTAGGAGACAGTTGAGTTGTGATGGGCTTTATATGCAAAATAGGATTTTATATTTGGTCCTGAAAACAGTAAGGAGTAACTGGGAATTGTTAAGGAACAGGACAACATGGTTAGACTTGTGCTGTAAGAAAAATCACATTGGTAACTGAATAGAGGATAATTTAGAGTGAGGAGAGATTTGAGTCAGGGAGGTCAATTTATTTAGAGTCCAAATGAGAAGGGGAGCCATCTCCAGTCATCCTGATCTATATCTTGCCACCGGACCCAGATGACTCTAGAGGAGAAAGAGAAGCTGGTGACCTTTCACAGCCCTCCCTCACTTAACTGCAATTCACTTGCAAGTCATGGCATCATCTTCCTGATGTTATGGTCCTCTTCAAAGAGAACAAAGGACAAACAGTCACCACTGCCAAATGAAATAGTAGGAAAAAAAGGGAACAAACATGTGGTAGGTGTTGAATGCTTAGAAACAACAGATATGGGGTGAGAGTGATAGATTGAGGGTGACATTGTGTTTGTAAGCTTGGGTATGACTGTGAGAATGGTAGTGCCCTTGATAGTTATTGGAAAGTGGGGAAGATGGGAAGACCTGGAGGAAAACAAGATTAGTTCTGTTTTGGACATGTTCAAGTTGAGTCAACAAGAAGTTCTGTTCTGTGCTAGGTGTTGTGTTAACCACTGGAGATACAAAAAAAGACTGAAACATCTCTGCTTTCAAGAATCTCATGACATGGAAAGAACTATGTACAAACAAGATATAGATAGGATAAATTGAAGATGGTCAATAGAGGAGAGGCACTAGCATTAAGGGGAACTGGAAAGGCTTCTTGTAGAAAGTGGGATTTTAGCTGGAGAGAAGGGAGAGACATGGGGAACAGCCAGCAAAAATGCATGGAGTCATGGAATGCATGGAATTTCTTGTCCAAGGAATAGAGAGGTGGCCAGTATTCTGGATCACAGGGTACAGGGTGGGGGAGTAAGATAGGAAGAGGTCAGGTCATGAAGGACTTTAAATGCCAAACAGAGTATGTAAATATACATATATATGCACGAATATATGTGCACACATATAAAATTTGAAGGTGGAGACAAGACATAGAGAGGAATGTTAGACAGGTAGAGATATTTTGGTTTGGAAAGTTACTGGTATGATGAGTGAAGCCAAAGGGGATTAGTCTGGCACTCCCTTTCCTTGAGCAATGACAGACATTGATTCTAGTTCCAAAACTGGAAAGTAGGTGGGAAGGCAGTCTAAGTTAGACACATCAGCATTATCGGCTGGCAGAGAAGACCATATGTAGAGTCTACCAGGTTCATAAATGGGATGTTATCTTTGACTTCTCACTTTTTGTGCTCCCCCCCATATAAAAAAATCAGTTGCATAATCTTGCCATTTCTACCTTTACCACATCTCTCATATCCATTTCCTTTCTACTCACACAGCTACCACTTTAGTTCAATCCCTCATCAGTTATCCTCTAGATCAGTAGCATCAAAACTCAAATAAACACTAAACCATACATAAGGATCTCTGTTGGCTGCATATTGACATAGAAAACGACATATTGACACCGTCTCTATTCACTGAATTTTAATTTATTTTGTTAAATATTTTCTAGTTATATTTTAAAACCATTGGAAGTGTTTCAGCCCTCTGATCAAGTGCTTGGCATCTCCACCAGATTATTATAGTAGTCACCTCATAAATCTCCCTGCCTCAAACCTCTCCAAGCTTTTGTCTGTCCTCTACACTGCTGCCCTAGTAATTTTCCTTATGTTTAGATCTCATCATGTAACTCACCTCCTCAGCAAACTCTAAAGGCACATACTAAGATCAAATATGAACTTCTAAAGCTCTGCAAACTCGGATCCCAACCTATCTTCCAGTCTCATAATACATTATTCCCCTTTCTGTGCTAGATGATAACAGCCAAACTGGCCTTCTCTTTATTCCACTTTTGCTCCTGTCTCCATGTCTTTGTACTGGCTGTTCTCCTATGCCCACAGTGTCCTCCTTTCATCTCAATTTCATAGAATCCCTCTCATCCCTTTAAGATGTGAAACAAACTACCACCTTCTACGTAAGTTCTTTACCCCCTCTCTCCAAGTGCTGGTACCCTCCTACCCAGACTGTCTTGTATTGAACTACTTTTATTTATATTATATATGCACATATATTTAAATATGTATGTATATTCTGCATATACTTACATATACACCACTGTAGCCTCCCTAGTAGAGGGCACAAATTGACTGGCACATAGTAGGTTTTTAAATAAATGCTTGTTAATTGATTGATCTATAATTCAAGGAAGTTAGAGACTAAAAGTAAGCTCCTATATACACAAAAATACTCATAACATCCTTTTTGAAGTGGCAAAAAATTACATACTAGATACCCATCAGCTGGGAATGCCTAAAGAAATTGTTGGTCATGTATGTAATGGACTATTACTATGCCATGCAGAACCATGAATATGAAGAATTTACAGAACCAGACAATCAGCAAGCATTTATAAAATGTTAACTTTGTTCCAGGCACAGTGCTAAGCTAGATATATATAGGAAGATGTATAAAATGAGTCAAAATAAAATAAATGGACCCCTCAAAAATAATAATACAATGATTACAGTATTATAAATGGAAAGAATATGAAGAACAAAACACCTGAATGTTATGCATTATAATGACCAAGTTTATCCCCCAAGAAAAGATGAGAAATTTTATCTTCCTTCATTCTTTGTAAAGGTGGGTAACATTACATATACTTTTTTTCTGTCAGTTGCTGTGTTAGTTTTGGTAAACTGCTTCTCTCTCTCTCTCTCTCTCTCTCTCTCTCTCTCTCTCTCTCTCTCTCTCTCTCTCTCTCCTTCCCTCCCTCCCTCCCTGCCTCCCTCCCTCTCCTTCTCTCCCTCTTCCCCCCATGTCTCTGTTTCTTTGTCTGTCTCTTTCTTCCTTCCTCCCCATCTCCCTTCCCTCATGTTTGTCTTATGAGTTTGGTTGCCAGGTACCAGAGGGCCAATGTTTGGAAATAAAGATTAGAATATCAGAATTAAAAGGGTCAAAAATAAATTTAAAAATAAATAAATAATTTTAAATAAAAATAAATATATAATAATAAATATAATAAAAATATATTATATAATAAAAATATATTATATAAAATATAATAATAAAATAAATAAATATTTAAAATATAAAAAAGAACAGTGGGTGCACATTTTATAAAGAACTCCAGAAGCATCCAGTAATTTACCAAAGTTTTATCAATTTAAGACTGTTTGTCTATTGACTTCTAGCTGGAGACCTAGCAGGAGTTGACCAAATAACTGAAAAGGGTAATGAATATTATCCCCAACTTTAGACTTAGCAAGGAGGTATTGAGGGTTTTTGGAGTACTCAATTCTCAACACCATGAATTGAGGAAAAAGATGAGTGGAATTCCATTGTTTAGAAGAGTCCCTTATAGCTATCTGAACATCATTTTTGGTGCCCTATTAGCAGCACTGAGCTAACAGTAGAAAGGAAAATATGTTGACCATCCCCATCCTTATTGTTCTCAGAAAGAATGACAACACTTTCTTGAAGTAGGAGTGGCTAGAGCTGTAGGAGAAGAGAACCTATAAGGAGGCAGAGCTTCAGAGGATGAATATGAGAACACCACAGAGAAGTCATAACCAGCAGCTTCAGATGTAGAAAATAGTGACACAGGGCTAAGTTTTGGTGGGTGGCAGAGGCTCATATGCAAAGGAGAGTAGCAGAAGCAGGGAAGTAGAGTTGGGACTATGCCAAGGAGCTGTTGGAGGCAGGACTGAGAAGTGGCAAGGTAGAGCTGGTTGCTGGGAGACAGAGCCATAAGAACTCTGTAATACAACTTTTCCTAGCAGCACCTCAAAGCACAAAGCTCTGAAGCCAGAACCCTTTCTCATTTCACAGCCTGAGTTTTCAGGGAATAGAATCTTTCTTCTACCAAGGCATTAGTATGTGGAACATTGTACTCGTTTTATGTATTGGGGTCCAGAAGTCATCCTGCTACATGATTTTTCTTTTTAACTATTAAATAGTGTTATATTGCTGTGCTTTGAATATTTAATAATATTGCTTTACTGTTCTGTGCCAGTTAAATACTTTACTATTTGATTTATAGATTCTACTTTCTTGGTAGATCCAGGTACTAGAGAGTGTCTTGAGCCATGTTTCTCCTCAAAACTAAATGCTAGTAACATGAGCAGTGATACTCATTACTTTGTAGCAGGCTAAGAGATTGATCCAGGTAAACTCCCCATCAATAAAGGCCCCCAGTCTTTTTGATGAAATTATAGGGTGTCAGATTTTTTAAAATTATTTACTTTTGTGAGGGATAACTTGCCATGAAGTTTCTCCATTCTGAAACATCAAATTTAGAGTAGCTTCAGCCACTTCTAAACTAGGCCTAAATTTAGAAGTTACCTGACCTTACTGAAATCTGGGATTTAGAGCAGTGGAGACCCTCCCCAGGGCCACCCCAGCACAAGATATTCCAAATGAGGACAAAGCTGCTTTCCTGGCCTTGCATTGGACACCCACTTGTTTCTGTGTTCTTTGTCTCTGAGATAGATTTTCATGCTTAGATTGTGAGCCCGCCTACCCACCAATGGCAGTGAAGGCCAATTGGGGTTTGGGCTTTCTGCATTAGGGGGTATATAACCATGGATTTGGCTTCCACATGTTGCTCTCTCCCTGGCAGATACCATTTGAGTGACAGGGGCAATGCCCTTTCTCATGAGAAAGGATAAAGACCTTATCTGCTCTCAGACTCCAAACTCTTTCATTTCACTCACTTTTAGTTTATAACATTCAGTTTCACAAGTTTTTGAGTTCCAAATTTTCTTCCCCTCTTTCTTGTCCCTGTGCCCCACCATGGCAGCATGCAAATTGATATTGAGGTATCAGATTTTAAGTGTTCCGTTTGCTAATTGTAGGCATTTCAGACTCAGATTTTACATTAGAAATGTTTACATTAGAAGGGTTAAAATAGTGGCTGAAATTGGTAGAGATAATAGATTGCCTCGTGGCATGATACCTTTGGTGCATCAATTTTTGTGAATGACAAAGACTGAAAGTTTAAGAAGTGAGAAACTGACTCTGGTCAGGTCAGTATAGAATGAGCCTCAGTAGTGACTGAGCAGAAAGAAGGACTCAGTGATTGAGGACTAACTTGTCTCTTGTACAATGCAGAAGGAGGGTAGGGGAGCTTTCTCTCTCTTCTCCCACCTTCCCTATTCATTGTGTTTGGTGTTCAATGACAGAAGCATCTGGTCATAGGAGACATGCTTATATTCAGATTGTGAGGGGATTCTAGGACATTGTTTCTTTCCTTCCTTCCTTCCTTCCTTCCTTCCTTCCTTCCTTCCTTCCTTCCTTCCTTCCTTTCTTTCTTTCTTTCTTTCTTTCTTTCTTTCCTTTTAGTTTACAACATTCAGTTCCACAATTCCTTGAGTTTCAAAATTTTCTCCCCCTACCTCTCCTCTCCCCCTCCCCATGGCACCATGCTATCAAATATAGGATCTACAAATAGCTTCACATTAAACATTAATCAGGTTGTAAAGAAGGATTGTAACCAATGGAATGAACCATGGGAAAGAGGAAACACAACAAAACAAGGGAAAGAAAGAGAACAAGTAGTTTGCTTCAATCTGCATTCAGACTCCGTTGTTCCTTCTCTGGATGTGGATATCTCTTTCCATCATGAGTCCTTTGGGGTTGCCTGTAACGCTATGCATGAGCAGCTTTCCAGAAGAATGCTACTGTGAACAGTTTTTAAGGTTCTGATTACACAGTATAGTGAATGCTCTATTCAGCAACAAAGCAAAGCAAAACATTCACAGAAAATCAAGGTATAGCATTCACAATATTACAACTTATCACAGAAAATCACACTATAGTATTCACAACAGCTTATCATTAAAATGGCCACATAATTTTCACCAAAGTGGTCACAATATTTAGAACAAAGAACAATAATCTAAAAGTACAATAGTCAAAGTCTTCCACTCACAGGGCACACTAAATTAACTCAATCAGTCACATATTCATCAATCAATTACTAAGTATCATTAATCACTAAGTACAGTCATTAGAAAATACACAAACCCTCCAACCCTAGGTCACTAGTAAACTACAATTTCATCATTACTCAGTACCCACAGAGAGGTCTTTTCATCTTGACTTGGGGCCTGTTCTCAGATTCCCTGGATCCCCTTCCATGGTCCCAGATAATGTCTGGATTTACCAGACTGTCACCTGGGTTCAATGGCAGACAGCTCCCAGTTCCTTGTCCAGCTCTCTGGGTAGGTCCTCCTCCACACTGAAGTTTACAGGGTCTAGTCCATCTCAAATTCTTTATAATTTCTGCTCCCAGGAATTCAGGCTCAACCAAGCCACAAACAGGCAAAGTTCCAGTATACCGGTCATGCTTCCTCAGTCTTCTGCAGCTGGGTTCAAAAAATCATAATCACCTTATATAGCCTGGGGGGAGGGGGCTCCTGGGTTCCTGGCTTCCTGTTCAGAAGAAGCTCCACCACCACAAATTCTCAGGAAATTCTTGCTTAGTTCTCAATTCTCTCTTCTGTAGCTGCTCTGCTTCCAGATTCTTGTCCTAAGAAATTCTGACTGTGCTTCTCTGGGGCTTTTCTTATATATACAGTATTAGTTACTTCCTGTCTCAGCCAACCCCCTCCTGTTATGTCAGGAACAGGGGTTCATACCTTCTGTTTCTTTCACAGAGGTTTGATTAGTTACTAAGTGCTAAGTACCTGCTTACTTGCCAATACAAAAAGGGGTCTTCAAATTCAAATTACATTACCATTACATTGTCTTATAACCTTACATTGCTGAGAGGATCCCAATCTATCAAAGTTAGTCGTAGGACATTGCTTCTTGAACTCCCATGTAGACAGAGTTGAAAGTTGAAGTTCTTTCTGTAGAGCTTGGGACCCAGAGTCAAGTTTCTACTGCTTAGTAGATGGCAGACCTTAGTCAAGAAACATTTATTAAGTACCTACTGTGTTCCAGGCATTGTGCTGAAAAACTGAGGATTACAAATAATGGTAAAGACAGTCCCTACTCTCAAGGAGTTCACACAGTCTAATGGGGAAGACAATATATACACAATTCATGTATTTGAAAAAAAAAAGATATACACAGAGTAAATTGAAGTTAGGGAAGGTACTATGATTGAGGGGAGCCAGGAAAAGCCTCTTTTAGAAAGTGACATTTGAAATGAAAGGAAGGCAGGAAGCAGAAATGAGGGTGTTCTCATTGATGAGAGTTATTGAATTATCTGTGAAGAATCTCATCTCTTTCCAGAATATCATTTTTGAGTTTGTCTTACTTTTCAGGCCCTTTCCCTCTTCATAATCTCAGGTACCTACCCCTCTAGGGGTTGTCTCTTGGGTCTCCCTCCTTGTGCGCCATCTTCTTTGGCCCCAGCTATTTCCACAATAGCCTTGCCTCTGCAGAGCCAGCCTGCAGCTCTGGGTAATGCCCACCAGGCTGCATCTGGGTCCCATTTTCCAGGCTGAGGCCTGTTCTCCCAGTTCCTATCAAATTCCACAGCTGTGAGTTGCATCAGGATGATCCTATGTGCAGCTGGGAGAGATGGGACAGGGAAGTCTTGGCTTTCAAGCCAAGACTTCAAGAGATCACAACTTTTTATCCTAGAATGAACATTGTGCTTTATTCTGCATGCAAGTGCCTGCAGTGTCCTGGCCAAAGATTTCTTCTTTGCCAGATGCTGGAGGCTCAGAGACTGATGAAGAAGCTTTGTGGAGAGAGAAAGTTCTTTGAAGAGAAAATTCAGTCAACCCTGGTAAGCAACATACCCAGTGAACCTGGGAGAGCAAAGGACCTAGGCAAGATATCTTGCCCCTCAAGGAGCTGGTCAGGGCCATTATAGGAGGGCATTAGAGGCGCTGTAGTTTTGGAAGTTTGAATTGCCCATGTTCTGTGTAGGCCCCTTATGTATGATCTCTGCACTTGGCTTGCTTTCTTCATTTGTGGTTGTATGTTAGTGATAGAATGTAACCTAAGTTTATTGGGTTGGAATAGAATATATTTTTTTAGTCTTATTATATTATTATAATCAAAGTTGTTTTGCTATCAGCTAATTGTGTTTTCTGGATGACTGTTGAAAAGTAAATACAATGCTAGAGACTCATGATCTATAATTTTAGGGCTGTACTCAGAGTACCTTCAGAGCTTCAAAGCGGAAAATCATCTTCCAGGCCACTGCTGTCAAACTCCAGAGACACAACTCTCCTGTGCATGAGGAAATTGATTTAAAATATAGCTGGGAAATGTGTAATAAAAATATACAGTATAAAATAGGTAATGTGAATTTGTAGTTTTCTAAGTTAATATGTAGCCTATACATTGAGTTTGACACCACTGTTCCTGGAGGCCCAACTAACATGATAGGGGGAGTGTCTCTGAAGTACTACTCATAAATATTCTTATATGTGTATTCCCCAGAAATAAAAAACTATTGATGGTGGTGATTAAAGCAACTATATCTCCCCTGAATCTCATGAACAGCTATCCTAAAGGATAGCAATCTCTATATATGTGTGTGTGTCTATTATATATGTATATACATATATATAATATATATATAATTTTATCTAAATTTTATGGCTTAGCCAAAATTTTGATTCATGTTCTATAATTTATTTAGTTTTTTTTAATAAAAGAAACATGTATTTTTATGATCCTTTCTAAGTTCCTGAGTAATCTCTTCTTAATGAAATAGAACCCTTGTATTATCTTTACAAAGTTTATTCTTAATTTAAAAATTGGCCAAATAATTGTCCTTTTTTTCTTAAATCTATCTTAATTATTCCTTCACCCTAATATTATAAGAGTTTAGATGCAGTAATTCTCACAGTGTTAAGCTATTTTGTTCTTACTAATCTGTTACTAATATAAACTTTTACATAAGTTTGTTTTATTGTTGCCTTTCATTCACTTTGCATTAAATTATGTTGAAGGAATACTTATTTACAACTATGGAAATCTCTCATTTTTAAAGAATAAGGTATTTCCAAATAAGTTAACTGTAAAGTCAGTGATTCAAATTCAATATCACATTTATTTCCATTATAGGAGATCTATATTACTAGAAGGGGAGACCTTCATAAAAGAATAAATTAAAAATTTAATAAGAAAGGGTACAAATGGGACCTAGGTCCACACATGCTAGCCAGACAGTATGAGTGATTTTGTGGAGATCGTTCACAGCACTTTTGGATTTTTTGTGCTTGCTGCTAATTAGAACTCTTTATGCTGCCATTATTAGCACCATCTCCCTCAGCTCTTCTCCACTCCACCTCCTACCCCCACTCCATAAGACTGAAAACCATTATGGTACAGTGAAAACAGTGTTGCATTTGTAAATGACATGAATTTAATTCCAAGCTCCTTTATTTATCACCAGTATAACCTTGGGCAAGTCCCCTACACTCTATTGGGTCCTGCTTCCTCATCTCTGAAATCAAGAAACTGCATTGGATGAGAGCTTGAAGGTACCTTCCAGCTTTAAAGCTGTGATCCTATGACCTATGACCTATGATCCCAGAGTACCTCTTCTCCCTTGTCTTATTAATAAGCATTTATTCAGAGCTGGGCAGGGATATGCAAAGGGTCAAAGATACTGTCCCAAATTACTGATAATCTAGTTGGAGTAAAAGATAAATGCATAGGCATGAAATAACTAGAGAATAAAGCAGTATAATTGTGTTCACTTTTGTGACACACTGTCAGTTAGTATAATAGGAATTCAGAAGAGTGAAAGATCATTACAGACAGAAGTATTGGGTAAGGCTCTGCCCTCATCCCTTACATCCAGTTTGCTAAGTCCTTTGAATTCTGCCCTTAAAATATTGCTCCTATATACTTACTTATTTCCATTACACTTTTAAAAATTAATTAATTTATTTTTAGTTTTCAACATTCACTTCCATAGGATTTTGAGTTTTTAATTTTCTCACCATCCTTCCCCTTCACCCTCCCCAAGACAGCATGCAATCTGATATAGTCTCTACTTATA
The DNA here is from genome assembly GCA_011680675.1 of Gymnobelideus leadbeateri. Classification (NCBI taxonomy): domain Eukaryota; kingdom Metazoa; phylum Chordata; class Mammalia; order Diprotodontia; family Petauridae; genus Gymnobelideus; species Gymnobelideus leadbeateri. The sequence continues at coordinate 168,548 of WOXC01007278.1, read as the reverse complement.
CATTCATATTAAACATTTTTTACATTCTTGGTGTTGTAAAGAAGAGTGAGAACCAATGGGAGAAACCACAAGAAAGAAGAAACAAAACAAAATAACAAAAAGAGAGCAAATAGTATGCTTCCATCTGCATTCAGAATCCAGTTCATTCTTGAGATGTACTTAGCATTTTCCATCATGAGTCTTTTGGAGTTGTCTTAGATCCTTGCGTGCTGAGAAGAGCTGAGTCTATCCGTTAGCGAGCTCAAAATTTGGCTGTTACTGTGTATGTTGTCCCTGGTTCTGCTCACTTCACTCAGCATCATTTCGCATAAGTTTTTCCAGGTTTTTCTGAAGTCTGCCTGCTCATCATTTCTCATAGCACAGTAGTATTCCATTACATTCATATACCCCATCTTCTTCAGTTGTTCCCCAATGGATGAGCATCCCCTCAAGTTCCAATTCTTGGCCACCACAAAAAGAGCTGCTATAAATAATTTTGTACATGTGGGTCTTTTTCTCATTTTTATGATCTCTTTGGGATACAGACCTAGAAGTGCTATTGCTGGATCAAAGGATATGCACACATCCCACTTTTTAAAAGTTTTATTTTGTTTCCATATACCACAGACATTTCCTGATTGGAATTCTCCCCCACCCCCTACCTGAATCCTACCTTGTAACAAAGAAAAAAAAATTAAGCAAAACTAACTGATACAGTCAGCATATCTCATAGTATATGAAACATTATATCCATGACTTCTTAAGTAAGAGAGAGTAAGTATATTTAATCATCTTTCCTTTGGAACCAAGATTAACTGTATTTAAACTGAATTCATAACTTTTAGTATTATTTTCACTTACATTTTATAAGTATTTTATATATTGTTCTGGTCTGCTCTTTTTCCTTGGGTATCAGTTCTTACAAATATCATCATAGTGTAACAAGGTTCATGCCTCTTCCAACCCAAATGTAAAATATATGCTGGGCTAAGTGGGTATAGGATATCTACACAATGCCATCCCTTGCAAGAGGCTTGAGACACCTTCTAACTCTCAGGATTGTCTAACTCAAACCTCTTTTCACACTGGCAAGTCTAGATTCTCAGAGAAGGGTCACGGCACATTACACTCCATATTCTCTCAGAGTATGCATTTATTTTTACAGAAACAACCATTCATAATAATGATACTCTTAGATTTTAAATGTAAATATTTACTTAAGGCAAAATAAGTAAACAAGTACTCATTTATTAAGGAAAATGCATAAATAATAAATACATCAAAATCTTCACTCAAGACATACTCTCCCTGAAACACCTAGTATTGCAGAAGAGTGGACACACACACTTTAAAGGAATCTGTTAAGGAAGCTTGTAAGGTAGGAAAACACATATGTTTTGGGTAACTCATAGCTCTGGATTGTAGGTTTTGATATCATTCATCCATTCAGCAGCATCTATACCACACTAAAACTGCTTCTCAAATTTTCTCTTATACTTGCATGTGACATTTATAAGCTCTTTCAATTTATTGTTATTCTTTTTTTTTCCAATTGAGAAATTTATTTAAATCAAATAGATGTCTCATTGTCTCTAAACTTAGAAGAATGTGTTGGGCCTCTTGGTAGTAAAGTGTGGCTTGTGCTGTCAATGAAGAACTCTGTGGGGCAGAGGGAACTTGATTTTGGAGTCGTGAAACTGCTTGACTTCGGGCCGGTGGCATTTGCTGGCAGGAATTTCTTCCACTTTCATTATCTGGATAGAGTGGGCCCCGGGCACGCTGATGGGCTCCCATATCTCGGGAGCACTGAGTGACAACACCAGCAGTGGTCAGGTCCCTGTACTCCCTGTACATGTTGTGGGTCCCACCCCTGGAATCATAACACAGCCAGATGCCAAAGTTCTTCACTCTAAGAGGAGACTTTTCAAAGACCTGGCCGCAGTACACTATCTCTCCAGAAGACTTCTTCATCTTCTTCAGCTGGGACACAAAGTACCAGAACCGGCAACTGGCCACAACATGATTAGGAGCAAAGATCCGCATGTGATAAAGCCGCGGCACTGGGCTCTTGGGAGTGGGAAGGCAGCGCCCAACTACCTTATATTCTCTCAGGGTGCCTGAGGCCTTCATGGTGCTGCCGCCTCAAGCCCTGCCAACCCGCAAAAGCATTTATTGTTATTCTTAAGTGGGCATTTATAAAGTCTTTCCCTTTAATGTGAATAACAGTTCCCTTTAAGTCAGAGAATTTCAGAATTCATATGATTGGCTGTCTCTGGATTATACAGACCAGCCCAACCAGTTAATCACTTACTTGGTTGAAGCCTTATTCAGTCAGAAAAGAGCTCACAGAAAAGTAAACAAACTCAGGTTGACTTTCTGGGAAAGGCTTGTTTAACCTGTCTTATTTATCTTGCCTATCAAACCAGCAGTAGTACCTGCTTTTGCCTTTTCCACTTTTCCGTCTCAGAAAACCTTTAGGTGCTACTGAAGGGCAAAAACTGAAACTAAGTCTTCATTCAGTCAGTCAGAAACTAGCAGCCAAAACCTTGGTCTTGCTCTTGGTATCTTCAGACAGTTCTGTCAAACTTTTTCTGATCATCTGCTATTTGTTCCTCACCTGTCATTCTTTAAGGTTCAATCTTAAACTCTTTACCTGTCTCCTGTGTGTCTGGAACTTCACTTTTTGGGGAAAAAAATCCCCACCACCTTTCAATGGCTCAAATCAGAATCTCCAGGCTCTCAGTGACTCAACTTTTACTACAGAAGTGAAAATGTGGGTAGCTACATTGTGAAGTGGATAAAGTTTTGGACTTGAAATAAGGAAGAGATTTAAAATCCTACCTTAGACACTTACTAGCACCCAACTTCTTTTAGCCTGTTTCCCCATGTTTAAAATGGGGATAACAATAGCACCTATTTCATAGGGTTGCTGAGAGGATCAAATACTGATAACATATGTAAAGTACTTGCAAACCTTAAAGTACTATCATCAGAAGTTAATCAACTCAGCAGATTTCCCCTATGTAACCAATTATCCTTTTTTTTTTTTTTTTTGCTTTTTTTTTTTTGGAGGGCAATTGGGGTTAAGTAACTTGCCCAAGGTTACACAATTATCCTTTTAAAATCATACCTCATCTTTAAATATTTATTTATATGATTTCTTAACTGCCCTCTTTAGTCCTAAAATAATATGTAAAAGAACTAAAGAAGTTTAATGCTCTTCAGATTCAATATTCTTCTATCTGATTCTGTTTCTTCATAGACATATTTCCCAATTTTTAATTTAAAAAAATTATCTGCCTCTTTAAGCAATACAAATTTTTACATATTCATGGAACATCATCCTGTACTGTACACAAGGTGATTTGAGTCTTTATGTTTTCGCCACAGTTCATTTTACTTCAAAAAACTGCTCAGTCCCACCAGAAAGTTCTATTTCTTCATATACATATTTTAGCAGTTTTTATTAAAGTAGGATTTTTCTCCTGTTCTTTTAGACATCTAAATGTTCATCTGCAGTATCAACAGTAGCTTATATCATAAAAGAATTGATTTCTGTATTTTCCCTTATAAAATTATTTTTCTTTCCTTTTCATCACTATTGAAAAGTAAGTTTTTAGAAGTTTTAGGATATGTTTTAGTTCTAATTGATGACTTCCTGGTTTTTTTCTTTTTGAATTTTTATACAATAAAATCTCATTATGCGGGAAAATATCTGTAAATTTAATCATTGAGCTAAACTGTGTTCTCATGTTCTGACCTCAGATACTCATTTCTAATTTTAGAATGAAAAGATTATTTAGTAATCTGGACTAAGAGCCAAAAGGTTGTTTGTCATCTTTTTGGCATTGGTTTGATAAATAAATTTTACAAAGAAATTCATTATCCAATATTAATTTTATAACTAATCAAAAATGAAAAGAATGATGTGGTCTCTTCTGACGCAATACTAATAGTACATTAATTAAAAACAAAAACCTTTGACCTAGTCACTGAGAACTAAAATCCTCTGTATTAACATATTAAAATAATTTATGTGAATCTTGCATCTATCACCATGTTAGGGTATTGTCACCTTAGTAAATTTCTGGAAGAATTAGGAATATTTGGGTTTATGCCCTACCTATGGAGGGGTTAGAGAAGGGGAAGTTAATCTTGAGAGATAATAAAACCAACTATATAATTCAAAATCTAAATTTTAGAGCTCAAGGAAGAGTAAAAAGAACCCAGGATTTGTAAGTAGAAGGATTAAGTTCTAATTCTGCCACAACCACTTACTACCTTTGTAGATCATAAGCAAATCACCTTAACTCTTTAGGTCTCAGTTTCTTTGTAAAAGGAGGGGAGTAGAGTAAATGACCTGAGTTTCCTTCCAGCTTTAACTTTCTATGATTATATGACCTTCAAGATTATCCAATCTAACCCCTTCGTTTTATAGAGGTGGGAGAGGTGGAGTGCCTTGTCCCAAATCAGATATCACATATCTTAGTGGCAGACCTGGGGCCACAACCTGAATTTCTAGATTCTTTATATTTTACATGCTATCCCTTCCTCCCCACATTGAAATATAGTAAAATTTTCATTATTACACGTGTCAAATCTCACCTTCTTAATACATTGACACGTGATTATAGACTCTAATTAACATCACCTATACCATTAGGTATATTATGTCCCCCAATCCCAGGATTGTTACATGATTGAAATGAGATTACAAATATGAAATTGCTTCATAAATTTTGAATATGAGATACTCTTGTTATTATCAGTCTGGTGGAACTTTGTTTATTGCTTTAGGCTTCCTTGAATACCTGAAGAAATAATTTTCCTCCTTTGTTTACTCAAAATGCAAGATCTTGTTATTGAATCATGTGCTGTTTTGACACATATACTTGCTTTATATGTATTCCTCAACATTTAAAAAATTACATAAACTCAAAGGCTAACTAAACTTTCCTTTAATGGGACAGGTGTGATTTTTATTACAGAACTGACAAAAAAGTCCCAGGGATTATCTGAAGAACTTTAGCAACATGTGCAGCAATAATTCATTTATATGTGTCTTTAAATAGAACAGATCCCAAACTTTCCAGTAACTGAGATGGTATAAAATAAAAGCAAATGATAGTCACTCAGGTTCTGAGTCTGTCCTTTTCCTCTGTAAATTCACATCACCATTGACTTTTTGGTTGACATTTCTAGAAGATACAAATGGTACCAAAAAAAAGGAGCTACGTCGATGCCATATTTCTTACATGTGGATATACTTACGCTGCTTTGGTTCTCATGCAGATGGAGGGAGCGAGGAGCCACCAGATCAGAGACAATCAAGTGTAGACTCTCGCCAAAGCCGCTCTGGGCAAGGTAACTTCTTATTTAATTTGTCACTGAATTAACACACTCTCTCTCTCTCACTCACATACACAGCCACTTACTTTTTTGTGTTGCTAAAGTGGTTGGTTTAAACTATAGGGCTGCAAGTCACTTAATCAGTTTGAGTTTTAATGGCATAGTCTAAATGCTTCATACCTAGGAATCTGATTAAGTCGTATCTTTTTTTTTTCTTTTTGGAGGGCAATTGGGGTTAAGTGACTTGCCCACCGTCACATGGCTAGTTTTTGTCTTAATTGTCTGACGCCGGATTTGAACTCAGGTCCTCCTGAATCCAGGGCTAGTGCTCTACTCACTTTGTCACCTAGCCACCCCAGTTATATCATGTTTTTGAAAACATGAGCTAATATAAATGACAGAAAAAGACGCTATAAAAATTGGTGTTATGGTGGCAGAAGCCGTGGAACATTTCATTAAAAACTTATTAGCATTTCAAAATCGTATAATGAATAGTGCAAGTTCTCATATGGTTACATGTTTGAAAAAAGATTTCTGGAATGTTATTGAAGTTAAATTTTTAAATAGTACTGCCAGTTATTTTCTAAGATCATCATGCTTTTTGGTTTTTCCACAGTAGTTTTCTAAAACTTTAGGACATGATAGAAATTATGATTGTATTTTTGGGGTTTTTTGTTTGATTGTTTTTGGTGGGTTTTTTTGGGGGGTGGCAATTGGGGTTACGCAACTTGTCCAAGGTCACACAGCTAGTTAGTGTTAAGTGTCTAAGGTCGGATTTGGACTCAGATCCTCCTGACTTCACTGCCAGTGCTCTATTCACTGTGCCACCTAGCTGTCCCAATGTGGTTGTATATTTTTACTGTTCTGTTTTAGGGTCTTTTGCAGTTATCATCAATAGTCATTTTAATTTCTTTTTTACTTTTCTGAATCTGTTGTTAACAAGGACTTCTCAACGGTATATTTAAGTGATGATGGTTTAGAAGCAAGTTCTCCCCGTTCTTTGGATGTGTTCCAGTAGTACTTGGGGGATGTTAGTGGTTTAAAAACATTCTGAATGGTTAAAGTCTTTGGAATTTTGTAAAGGGATGAGAATTGAAAACCAAAACTGATGGACATTATCAAATGTGAACAGTTGTTGGATGTAGTTTTGTTTGTGGTAGTCTTTTTTATAATCATGCTAAGAGTTTAGAATAATAGAAAAAGAAGTCAGAAAAGCTTTTGGTTGTATATGTGCATTTCTATAGTAGTGTTCAAAAATAAGTTCCTTGATTGCTGAATTGACATATTAATTATTCATTTACAAACATTTAATATTTTCCCTATTGCTTCAATCTCTTGTGGGAATAGATTTTTTAATAGAAAACCCTATTTGGTTTCTATAAATCTTTTTTTTTAAAAGAAACTCTTGTCCTTAGTTATGGACTTATTTATACTTATATTATACTTATATTTATTTTTTTCTTAAGTCAAATGTTATAAAAGTTAGGCTTGATGAATTATCTAAAATATCTCTCTTCTCCGGGACTTGACCATTTTAAAAGAGCCTTTGGAAATATAAGGAGGGTACTGAATATTAAAAGTGAATTTTTATTAATATCCTTTTTCTTACATCAATAAAATTTTTACCAGTACCCCTGTACCCTCTGCTAGAGATCTATCCTGTATAACAAATGATATCTTAAAGATTCTTTTTACATTTAAAAAAGCAAAGGCTGAATGTCATCAGATAATACTGTTTGCCTGAAATATGTCTCATTACCATACTTTAATCCAAAGCCTGCTCAGGTATAAAAACTGTGAAATTATTTAACAAAAAAACATAACCACTCTGATGATAAAGTATAACGAGATAACATTGAGACAAAAATTACATATAGATTCCTTGATTCCTTTGAACTCTCTTTTTTTTCCCTAGAAGAATGAAGCAGTTTGCTGGAAGCTGTACCCTTCAGGCTGTTTTAGGGGTCAGATTAGTTCAGGGCTGGTTACTGGAGAGAGCATAATTGGGCTCCACTACGTCTTCTATAACATAGTAATTTCAGTAGCTGATTTTTATGTAATTTGATATATTTTGTGGCTAAAAATGAGGTATTTAAAATGCTTTGCAAAAATGTTTTTCATCATTTAATAATATGTTTTGAGTTAGTTCATATCTAGTTAAAAGAAAATGTTATTCCAGGAATTTGGGATCAAACTCATAACATCCGAACCTTTTATCTTCTGACATTTAAAATTGAATGACTAGAGATTTGAGGATAAAGCTCTTAACCACCAGAAAGTGTTCCAAATAACCCATAGCTTAATTTAAATGTGACTGAAATAGTAAAAAGTTCAACTCAGGTACACATGGCAAATGTCATAAATTGGTATGTTACTTGTCAACTTCAGCAAAGCAAGGTTTTCACATTTCAAAATGTTGTGTGATTTTTAAAGATAATTTTGCAATGTGTAGTGCTGAAATTGGAGTCAGATATAACATCTGTCTTTCTGTCTCTAAGTTTTCCTCATCTGTAAAATGAGGATGACAGTAGTAACCATCTCCCAAGGTTGTTGTGAGGATAAAATGAGATAATTTTTGTAAAACACTTTACATACCTTAAAGTTCGTTATAAATGCTATCTTCTATTATATAAAGCCTCAGTATCATGTAGGAATATTTTTGTATAAGGGAGTAAAATAAAATAATGAAATGGTCTCCTTAGGGTGTCTAGAATCCCTTAGGAAATGAGACCTTCTATCCTAAGATAGCTCAATGACTTTTTCCCCCTTTTCATTACCCTGTACCCCATTTCTAGGAGTATCTAGCACCACACAAGGACCAGACATGCAAAAAATGTATTTACAATTTTTCTTTCAAATAAAAACTTTGATTCTTTCTCAATTTTATTTGCCTTGTGAATTAAAAAAAAATAATGCTGTGTCCATTCCTGTAGCTTGTTGCTTGGAGTCCTTTTCTAATGATTGTATTCATAATTTAATCCTCAGGATTAATACTTACAATATTAGGAACTGAAGTTCTATATCATTTTCTTCAAAGTTGATAAAGTTATGTGTTGGGGTAGATGTGGCATATGGGGAGGTGTTGATAAAAATATGTTTTTCTGGGAAAGTCCTTCAAACTTAGTGGTCTGAGGAGTTCAGGTGTAAGTAGTTGAAGTGGACTTTGATGTGCCTTTTATAACCTGGTAATTTCTTTGTCTGATATTTAATAATTGGTATGTTTTGTGGCTGCAAATGAAGTATTTACATACTTCATGAAAAGATTTTGATCTTTTTGTAACTTTTTTATTTAAAATATTATTCAGGCCTTTCAGTTGTGTGCAATTTCATAACCCCATTTGGGATTTCCTTGGCAAAGATACTAGAGTGGTTTGCCATTTTCCTTCTCCAGCTCATTTTACAGATGAAGAAACTAGGGCAAATAAGGTTAAGGTACTTGGCCAGGGTCACACAAATAGTAAGTGTCTGAGGCCATATTTCAACTCAGATCTTCTGGACTCCAGATCTGGTGCTCTATCCACTGCTCCATCTAACTGCCCTATTTATTTTAATTATATCTAGTTAAAAGAAATGGAGAGACAAATGGTGAATGCTAGCTAGTATCCTGTAGTATAATTCCGCTGATGACCTGGGAGATGAAATTATACAAGAGCATGGGACACTTGGTGTCCCTTGCCCTTGTCTTGCAGTCAAGAATCCATCCAGTTTAGACTTGGGCCCTGGATTAAGGTTCTGATCTGAATACAGTCCTTTATATTTAATAGGAATTCAGTAAATATTAACTGAATTACTGGGTTACCCTTCTTAGTCTAGGGAAGTTTTAGGAAGTTTGAGGCTAATTTATACTAGAACATAAGTGGTTCTTAGTATATATAAGGTCACGTTTGTTCTTAATTTGATCTAGAAGTTTGGGTTAATAGGTGGTTGAACTCAGTTTGAATCTCAATTCCCTTTAAAGACATTGAGATTTGAAGGGTTGCTTGTTATTTCTTTCTCATTAGACTGTTGGCAGTATATCATCATACATATACATCATACAACTGCTTTCAGTTGCTTAAATAAATTTGCCTTTCTAGGTCTCAAACATTCTTGTGTTTTTAATTACAAAGCTCCTAGTCAGCTCTGATCTTGTCATCAGAAATGCTTGAAAGTCTTCTGTTCCATTAAAAATCCATTATTTTTCTTGTAGGATAATACTCAGGTTGTCAGGGCAAATTATTGTTGGTAAGCCTATCTCTTTCACCCTTTGTAATGGTGTATTCCAAAATCTCTCGTTTATAGTAGAAGCTGCCAAGCATTGTGTGATCCTTACTGTAGTTCTTGAATTGCTACTTCCTAGATAGGTACAGAAGTGTTACTTTTGCTAGAATTCTACATATACGCCACAAAAAAGCATTATGCTATTTAAAATTGTGCAGTAAAAGCCATAGACCTTATGGGGAAGTGAAGGTAGGGGCATAACATTCAAAAATTTGTGAGTAACATAAAAAAATGTACCAGACAGTACCTGACACATAGTACATAAAATTTTTATGTAATATAACATTAACATAATATAAAATAATATAATGTTATATAAATCTTAGTCACCATTATTATTGTAGCTTAAATAAAAATGGTAGCACAGTTTTATACATAATAAATGGCTAAGAAATATATAAATGCTCCAATAAATAATGACCAGTCCATGGTTTCATGCTGCTGCTCAGTCTGAATCCTGGGATGTACAAGGACAGACCCAACTGCAGGTCTGAAGGCTGTAGTAGAAAGGGGTTCAGGTAGGGGTGGTGTAGACCAGCCCTTCTCTGTTTACAGCCCCTACTTCAGCAGAAGATATATAATAAATACAGAACTTTACCTTGATAAAGATCTGAAGTTTACTTATAGATGGGGTATAGGAAGTTTATAAGTTATTGTGAAGTGATGCAGTTTTCTGCCTTCTCATTGTTTCTCACAAAAGAAGTTGTTCAGAAGTAAGCTGGAAATGTGTTTTGTGCTTGAAATGTTCCCTAATATATCATTTGCTTTGGAACAAATTTGTGTTTTTGAAATATGTGTTACAGCAGAACTTAACTGTTTTTTTTTCATTAATATAGGAGCTTTAAATTTTAAGTTAATGATATTCCTGCAACTTTTTCTTTTGCAATTCCTCTTGGGGAGTGATTAGCACATTCTTTCCATCTTTATTTACTTTTCCTTCTGATTCTAATGAATCTGGGCAATTTTCATTTGTGATTTCTTGAAATATAGGATTAAGTAAGCTTTTTTAAAGAAATGTATTCATGGTTTATAAGGAATCCAGTGTTTCCCATTTCTGTTGTCCACGGGGTTCCAGGTCACTTTTTGTGCAGTTCTGGAGTGAAAAAAGTCACTTACTATAATTTCTCACTGGAATTCTTAACCATTATTTAGTTTGGTCTTTGGGTTCTTTCCTGGAATAGGTATAGAGGAATTGGGTGACCAGCTTTCCCTTCATGTAACTGTTTTATCCTTGGGAAGTCTGGAAAATGCAACATGGTATTTTAGGCTTATTCTTCAGAAGCAGGCACTTTGTGTTCTGTATTTAGCATATAGCATACTTTAGCTTGGTTGGTTCTAAATATATATTAGGCATGCATTCCTAAAGGCATTATAAACTCAATTTCCAGTGTATTGAATATCACATTGTGAAAATTCACTCAGGTTACAAATACTTTTACAGCTTAGTGTCAATAAGGATAAAATAAATAGAGAAAAATAAACTGTTTTAGAAGGTGATTACAGATAAATATTTAGTTATCAAGAGTAAATCTGTCAAGGGCAGAGGCAAGATGGTGGAGTAGAAACAGCACATCCAAGGCACTCTCCCCCCAGATTACCTCCAAACTATGTAAAAGGGGACTCTGAACAACTTCTGGAGCCCCAGCACCCACAGAACGACACAGAGAAGCTAACCTCCCGCCGAGGACAGCCCAGCAGCCCTGCAGGAAGGAACAGCGCAGCGCTCTGGGAGCTGGCAGCACAGCACTCAGAGACCCGAGCCCAGGTCCACGAGAGTCGTGGTTTTAGCCTCAGGGCGGCCGGGCCAGCAGCCAGCTGGAGGGACCCCAGATCACCAGCTGCTGTGGTGATTCCAGAATTATCAACACAGATATGCCTAGGATAAAGTGAGAGGTTAGTGCCCTATGGACTTTGGGACCAGTATTTGGGGAATGTGTTGGCTTCCTCCCCTGGGGGCTAGAAGCTGCTGAGGAGACACGCCATTTTGCAGTTTCCAGTGGCAGCTCCAGCTCCTGGCCTGCAAACTGTAGGGAGATCCAGCGATCAGTCTTGGGGGTTAATCGCTCTTGCTTTAACCTCCCTGAATCTGGATTGTGATCTGGGGGGGAGGTCTGTGGTGGGTATCCAGCTTGCCAGAAAGCTGTGAAGACCCCAACGTTCGGGACTAAAGCACCCCTGTCTGGTGGCAGAGGCCTACTGTGGCAACAAGCCCAAAAGTCAAGTAATTAAGTGGCAACATGTCAAGGCAAAGGAAACAAAATAAACAGAAAAATGTAACCTTAGACTCCTATTCTGGGGCAAAGAAGATTGAAGCATAGAACAGAAAGAGGATTGTGAGGTCAGAAATCCTTCTCCAAAAGCCCCAAAGGAAAATATGAGCAGGTTACAGGCCATAGAAGACCTTAAGAAGGACTTTAAAAATCAAATAAGAGAAGTAGAGGAAAAATTAGAAAGAAAAATGAGAAGGATGCAGGAAAAGTATGAAATGAGGGTCAACAGCCAGACTGAGGAAAATAACACCTTAAAAAATAGACTAACTCAAATGGCAAAGGAGGCCTAAAAGGGCAATGAGGAGAAGAATGCCTTAAAAAGTCGAATTTGCCAGATGGAAAAAGAATCTCAAAAGCTCACTGAGGAGATTCATTCCTTCAGAGTTAGACTGGAGCAAATGGAAGCTAATGACTTTTATGAGAAATCAAGATGCTGTTAAGCAGATCCAAACAACTGAAAGAATAGAAGGCAATGTGAAATATCTCATGGGAAAAACCACTGACCTGGAAAATAGATCCAGGAGAGACAATTTAAAAGTTATTGGACTACCTAAAAGCCATGATCAAAGAAAGAACCTAGAAATCACCCTTCAAGAAATTCTCAAGGAAAATTGCCCTGATGTTTTAGATCCAGAGGGCAAAATAGAGGTTGAAAGAATCCACTGATCACCTCCTAAAAAAGATCCGAAAAAGTAAACTCCCAGGAATATTATAGCCAGGTTCCAGAATCCCCAGATCAAGGAGAAAATACTCCAAGCAGCCAGGAAGAAACAATTTCAATATTGTGGAAACACAATCAGAATAGCCCAGGACCTGGCAGCTTCTACACTGAGGGATCAAAGGGCATGGAATATGATATTCCAGAGGCAAAAGAGCTGGGATTGAACCCAAGGGTCACCTACCCAGCAAAACTGAGTATTTTGTTTCAGGGGAAAATATGGTCATTCAGTGGAATAGAGGACTTTCAAGGATTCTTGAGGAAAAAACCAGAGTTGAATAGAAAATTTGACATCCAGACACAAGAAGCAAGAGATGCCTGAGAAGGTAATCGGGGAAAAGAAATCAAAAGGAACTTATCAAAGTTGAACTATTTACATTCCTACATGGAAAAACAATAACTGCAACTGATGAAACCTTTCTCAGTATGAAAATAATGGAAGAAGGGTGTATGGTCATATGAATACATATGTGAATGTGTGTATATATGTTTACATGGAGAGAGGGCATAGGTTGAATTTATTGGGAAGGAATGATACTTAAGGGGTGAAATTATGAGGTGAAAGAGGAAAGTGTCAAGAGGAGATGGGGAGAGACAGGGTAGGGTAAACTATCTCAGGTAGAAGAAGAAAGGGGAAGTGGCTGCAGGGGAGGGGAAGAATAGGAAGGCAAAAAGGCAAAACCACATTCTCATTGAATTTGGTTCAGGGAGAGAATGACATACATATTAAATGGGATATCTCAACCTGAAGCAGATTAGGGGGAAGGGGAATGAGAGGAAGGATGATGGATGGGAGGGCATTCTTGGGGGGAGGGAAGGTTGGAAGTACAACAGATACTGAATTACTTATCTTCCCAGAGGGAATGGGTGTCAAGGGAGGAAGGGAATGGATCTGAAATTCGAGGTCTTAAAATTAAATGTTTCAAATATATATAAATACTATTATCAATACTCTTTTGAATGTAATTGGGAGAGAAGATGTGCAGGCATTGGGGCACAGAGACTCACCTTGCTCTAATGGAAAAGTCGAAGGGGATATGGTAGAAGATATGGGAGAGAGCAGATTGGAGGAAGGTATATCTTGTGGGACTGCTATTCTGGGATGGTGAGTAGGGGAAAAATGGGGGAAAAATTGTAACTCAAAATCTGGCGGAAATGAATGATGTAAACCAGAAGTTAATAATGCATTTGTTTAATTAAAAAAAAGAGTAAACCTATCTAAAGTAAGCTTCAGCATGATGAAAAAAGACATTTCTTTAATTATTGTTTATTTATTCTCAAATAGAATATTTAAGAAAAACCTTTAACTTGTAGTAGAGCAAATAAAAATAGTGAAGAATAATAATTTTCATTTCAGAAACATTAGTTACTTATATATTGATAGTATTGGCAACTTAAGTCTCCCATCTTTTAATGACCGATATTTAGTTCACGTTGGCATTATACATGACCTAGGAATAATAAATATCCATTTGTTACTGCCCTCTTTAATTCAGGCCTTTCATCATGTTCTCAAAGTTATGTAAGGGATTCCTTTATTTCTTTACAACTCTGACACATGGTCTATAATAGTTGTAAACTGTCTCCTTCATCTTTATAAGTTACTTCAAAACAGTTATTTAGGATCAAAGAGTTAATGCTAAAATTAGTTTCAGAGACAATCTAGTCTACCCTCCTATTGTATAGATGAGACTAAGGCCCAGGACAGTGACATTCTTGCTCTGATTCACATAGGGTAATAAGCATCAGAAGAGGGATTTGAGCCTTTGTCCTCCTAATCCAGAATCAGTACATATTCTCAGTTGGATGATCAGTCAGTTTTCTAAAAATATGCTTCTTGACACTTCCCATTAAGATAACTTTCAGATTTACCAGTTCCCACAGCACTCCAGCAAAAAACCCCAAATCATCCTAGACTGGAGAGTGATCTAGAAGTCCAACAGTAAACTATGATAATTTGCTTCTTCTCTCCAAGAACTGTACAAAAAGTAAGCCAGGATTGAAGTGGTATGAATGCCTTTGCAGTCAAGAAGGCCTATAGCCTTCCAGCATGACCAGGGATTGACTAGAGACATATGTAACCTATAGTCTCTGCCTCAGGTGGTAGCAAGAGAGGAGGGCTTCCCCAAGAAAGCTGAAGGGTGACCAGAAACTCATTGTTATTGCCCTGGAAGCCACTAAGAGTAGCAGCCCAGGAGCTTCAGGACTCTTAGCACTCCCTTCTGAGATACCGTAGGGGTTCCTAAAAATCTAGAATTGTAACCTAATCTTAGGAACCCAGAAATCCAGAATGAGACCAAACAGGGCTGACCCCCTCACCTAAAAGCATTTTAGTGGGGGGAGGGCAGAGAGGAATGACAAATGTAGTGATACCAAGAAGAAAAAAAGAGCCACTGAAACTTCCCTTCTTTTTTTTGTTTTTGTTTTTTGGAGGAGGGAATGCAGGGTAGTTGGGGTTAAGTGACTTGCCCAAGGTCACACAGCTAGTAAGTGTTAAGTGTCTGAGGCTGGATTTGAACTCAGGTCTCCTTACTCCTTGGGTTCAGGGGTGCTGGGCTATCCCATTCAGGATCTGAGGGGAGATGGTAGATGATGATCTAGGTGGTTGGTTTGACTTGGCTGGCACACGTTGCTTCTCCCTCAGGGCACCTTAGTGTTTCAGCTAGGTTGATTTGCCTTTCCTGGGTGTGGCAACCAGTTGGCAATAGGTCAGGATGGCTAGCCCTTTCTCCACACAAGTTGTTTCCCAGGATATGGCTGTGAGAATTGGGCTAGATGCAAGAATGGTGATCTGGGGAGTACCGCCATGCTTAGAGTTCCTGTATCTGTCTGCCTGTTGGTGGTAGTTGATCAGTAGTTGTTGCTAGTGGTAATAAGGAAGGGAAATCTCCATCACTATAATGATTTCTCCCCTTAGTGATGCCTCTGGGGAAAGACTAGAAGCATTTCTGCCAATTTGAGGGACATTGCTATTCCCAAAATTCTTAGGTTCAGGGTCTTAAGGGAAATGGTGGCCAAAATGGTATTGGTAGTTTGACTTGCCTTGTGCATGCTGCCTTCTGTCTTCTGCTTCAGATTGCCTACCATGTATGTGCCAGCTAGTTGGCATTTGGTATAAATGACTGACCCCTTTAACACAGGAGTTGTGTCCCCATACAATGGCTGTGCAGGCAAGGCTGGGAGCAGGAAATGGTCATAATAAAAACAAATATTTCAAGTTAAAAAAAAAGGACATCTCAAATTAACTAAGCTGGTCTTTCAACTTCAGGCACACAAGTCTGTTTTCCAGATCAGTCTCTGTCTTTCCTATGTAATACAGCCTTTCAGAGCTTGCACTTTATTGGCACAACCTTAAAGAACCAGGATCATTTTTGTGGGATTATGAGGCATTAGGATACAATTTTAAGGACATACACATATAATATCCTTTCTACCCCCTCCCTACCCCCCCCCCCCAGGGAAGGGTGAGGGAAGAGAAGACAGACCTGTGATGTTTTTCAGGTTTGGGAGGTAATGGTGATCTGTACCTTCTCTACTAATGTAGATCTGTACCTTCTCTACAAAGTAGTGGTTAGAGAGTTGCCTGGGGGAACTGAGAGGTGGTGATTTAGCATCCAGCCCAGGTTACAAAACCAGGCAAATTGTCTATCCACTATGCCACTTTGCCTCTTTATTATTATTAGCAACAGTGATTGAAATGTTATGCTTTAAAATGTACAAAATGTTTTCACGTACATTGTATCTCATGGTCTTTTGATTTTCTAATAGGAAGGGACCTTGAGGGAAGGATATTTTAGTCCAGTTTCCCTCATTTTACAGAAGTAACTGAAGTCATGGGAGATGAAGTGACTTCCTTGAAATCACACAAATAATAAGCACAAGAGGCAGAATGTGAACAAGGTCTTCTGCCTCCGGAATCAGTGTTTGTTGTTTTTGTTTTGTTTTGTTTTTGCTTTTTTGAGGGGGGAAGGCAGGGCAATTGGGGTTAAATGCCTTGCCCAAGGTCACATGGCTAGTAAGTGTTAAGTGTCAGGTCGGATTTGAACTCAGTTCCTCCTGACTCCAGGGTCAGTTCTATTCACTGCGCCACTCAAGCCGCCCCCAGTTTGTTTTTATTGTACTGTTTTACCCCTAATTATTTTTACAACAGTTCTATGAGGAACGCTGAACAGATAAACCCTGGCACTTTAGGTAACGTGGTTTTTGCTTAAGGTCACATAATTGGTAAGTGGTAGAAATGAGAACATTTGGTCTTTGGGTCCCCAGCTCATTACCCGTATTGTCCAAAGCCAACAAAACAAAAATTGTTTGTTTGTACCAGACAGTAGGGTGGTGGTAAGGTTGGTAGTAATTGGGGGAAGGGAGTCAGATTCAAAAAACTTATCAAAGGTCCTTTGTAGATGTTTGGCATGGATGCATTACAAATCTAGAGGGTTTCAGTAATAATCAAAGCACCCTTTGTAATATCAACCGATTTCTGAGATTTTCTTCAGAGATCACAAGACTCCTTTTCATTGGAAGATAAAAAATAGTTAATTTTAAACTAAATGCATTTGTCTTTTTCTTTTTAAAAATTATTTTTATTTGTGAACTTAATTATCAGCAAGCAGAAATATCAACAAAAAGTTGTCAAGTACAAATATTTTAAGATAAAAGATAAACAAGAAAGAGCTGCTTGAGAAATAGTAAAGCTTTGTTACACACTTTTTAACAGTAGTAAAAAAATTCTTCATATGTTCAGCTTTTGTCAATCTTCACTACTTCTTTAATTCTTGAAGACAGTGGGTCTTTTGAGGAAACAATCTTCTTCCCCCCCACTTAGGACATAAACACTTCGTCATCATTTATTTAGCCCCTTCAACTTGATGATATACAATTACTTTTCTAGGTTTCCCTTGTCTTTTGTTTTTATGTTTCAGAGATTTTACCCAGCTCAGATTTTCTCAACAGAAATGTTTAAAGTCCTCTATTCCAAGTCCATTTTTATTTCTGTGTGAGGTATGCTCATTTTCTCAGTTATTCTCATCTACTGCTTTCTTCCCTACTGCTTTTAAATCTGCCCAAATATCCCCCATCTTTAATAAAATAGCACTAACCACAATTATCTCTTCAACCCATCTTCTTATAGTTTTCCTTTTCCTATCCAAAGTGCTTAAAAACTGTATGCACTCACTGCCCTCCACTTTCTGTCTTCTTACTGTTCAACTCATTGTAATCTGGTTTCTTACCTCACCACTCAACTGGAGCTAAGCCTTAGAATTATCAATATGAGTAAGCCATGAGAAGTGAAAAGACATCTTGGCCCTGCAATGACTCAAGGTGTGAGTTCCCTTGGCTACATGTGTTCCATTCATATGAGTCTCTCTACTAGTATATTCTATATACGTGCTCAGTCTTCAAACTGGTATTTTATGTATTTGTAGGAAAGCACATCCCAGGTTTATATAGGGAATGGTTTTTAAAAATTTATTTAGATTTTTTAAACTGTAAAAACAGTTTTTAGCATTCATTCTTAAAATTTTTTGTTCAAAACTCTCTCCCTTCCTTTCCCCACTCCTCCCATTGAGAAGACAAGCAATTTAGTATAGGTTATTTAAGTATAGTCATGCAAAGCACTTCCATAATAGTCATGTTGTGAAAGAAAACATAGCCACCCCCCCAAAAAAAACCCTCAAGAAAAATAAAGAATTTTTTTAAAGTATGCTTTAGTTTGCATTCAGACACCATCAGTTCTTTTTCACTTTGCATCAACTCACATAAGTCCAGGTTTCTCTGAGTGCATCCTGCTTATTATTTCCTGTGGTACGATAGTATTCCACCATAATCACATACCACAATTAGTTCAGCCATTCCCAGTTGATCAACATCCCCACAGTTTCTAATTCTTTGCCCTCAGTAAAGAGCTTCTATAAATATTTTTTACATATAGATCCTTTTCCTTTTTTTAAATGTCTTTTGCGATGCAGATCTAGTGGTGGTAAGTCAAAGGGTATGCATGGTTTTATAGCCCTTTGGGCAAAGTTTCAAATTACTCCACAGAATGGTTGGATCAGTTTAGAACACCAACAGTGCATTAACATCCCATTTTTTCCACATACCCTCCAACATTTGTCATTTATCATTGCTGTCATATTAACCAGTCTAATAAATATGAGGTAGTAGTACCTCAGAACTATTTTAATTTGTATTTCTCTAATCAGTAGTGAGAGTATTTTTTTCATACGCTGTAGATAGGCTTGATTACTTCATCTAAAAACTGATCATATCTTTTGATCATTTACCAATTGGGGAAATGGCACTCATTTTTATAAATTTGTCTTAGTTCTCCATATATTTGAGAAATGAGGCCTTTATGAGAGAAACCCGCCTCAAAAATTTTTTTTCGCAGTTACTATTGCTAACTATATTTCCCTCCATACTGTTTCTCCCCTCTTTATTCTATTCTCTCTCTCCTTTCAACCTGTTCTTCTTCAAAAGTGTTTTGCTTCTGACCAGCCCCTTCTCCCATCTGCCCTTCCTTCTATCAACCCCCTTTTTTCTCTTCCCCCCTACTTTCCTGTAGGGTTAGATAGATTTCTATACCCAATTGAATATGTATATTATTCCATCTCTGAGGCAATTCTGATGGAAGTAAGGTTCACTCACTCCCTCTCACCTACCCACCCCCACCCCAAAGGCTTTTTCTTGCCTCTTTTATGTGAGATAATTTACCCCATTCTACCTCTCTCTTTCTCTTTTTCTCAGTACGTTTCTCTCACACCCCTTAATTTTATGTTTTAGATATCATCCTTTCATATTCAACTCACACTTATGCCCTCTGTCTATATATACTCCCAACTGCTATAATATTGAGAGAGGTTTTATGAGTTACAAATATCATCTTCCCATGTAGGAATGTAAACAGTATAATTTTATTAAGTCCCTTATGATTTATCTTTCCTGTGTTTACCTTTTTATGCTTCTCTTGAGTCTTGTATTTGAAAGTCATATTTTCTCTTTAGCTCTGGTCTTTTCCCAAGAATGCTTGAAATTCCTCTATTTCATTGAATGTCCATTTTTCCCCGCATGGATTATACTTAGTTTTATTGGGTAGATGCTTCTGGGTTCTAATCCTAGCTCCTTTGCCCTCCAGAATATCATATTCCAAGCCCTCCAAACCTTTAATGTAGAAACTGCTAAATCCTGTGTTATCCTGATTGTGACTCCACAATATTTGAATTGTTTCTTTCTGTTTGCGATAGTTTCTCCTTGACCTGGGAACTATGGAATTTGGTTGTAATATTCTTGGGAGTTTTCATTTTGGGATCTTTTTTGGGAGGTGATCCATGGATTCTTTCAATTTCTATTTTGCCTTCTGGTTTTACAATATCAGGTCAGTTTTCCTTGATAATTTTTTGAAAGGTGATGTCTAGGCTCTTTTTTTTTGGTCATGGCTTTCAGGTAGTTCAGTCATTTAAAAATTTTCTCCCCTGGATCTACTTTTTCCAAGTCAATTGTTTTTCCAATGGGATATTTTACATTTTCTTCTGTTTTTTTCATTCTTTTGGTTTGTTTTATTATATCTTGATTTCTTATGAAGTCATTAGCTTCCATTTACTCCATTCTAATTTTTTTTTTTTTTTTGGTTTTTGGAGGGCAATTGGGGTCAAGTAACTTGCCCAAGGTCACATGGCTAGGTTTTTTTTGTTTGTTTATGTGTGCATTAAGTGTCTGAGGCCGGATCCGAACTTAGGTCCTTCTGACTCCAGGGCTGGCACTCTACTCACTGCGCCACCTAGCCACCCCAACATTCTCTCTTTTTTTGTTTTTGGAGGGGAGAAGGCAAGCTAATTGGAATTATGTGACTTGCCCAAGGTCATACAGCTAGTTAAGTGTCAAGTGTCTGAGACCGGATTTGAACTCAGGTCCTCTTGATTCCAGGGCCAGTGCTCTATTCACTGTGCCACCTAGCTGCCCCTCCATTCTAATTTTTAAGGATTATTTTCTTCAGTAAACTTTTGGACTTCCTTTTCTATTTGTTCAGTTTTTCTTTTTAAGGCATTCTTCATTTCATTGACTTTTTGGACCTCTTTTTATCATTTGACCTAGTCTATTTTTTAAGGTTTTATTTTCCTTGGTATTTTCTTGTGTGTATCTCCTTTACCAAGCTAATGACTTGTTTTTCATTATTTTCTTGCATCACTTTCATTTCTCTTACCTCATTACCTCTGCTTCTCTGTCTTGATTTTCAAAATCCTTTTTGAGCTATTCCATGGCCTGAGAACAATTCCTATTTTTCTTGGAGGCTTTGGATGTAGGAGCTTTGACTTTGTTGTCTTATTCTGAGTGTATATTTTGATCTTACTTGTCACAACAGTAACTTTGTATGGTCAGAGGTTTTTGATTTTTTTTTCCTGTTTGCTGATTTCCCCAGTCTGTTGCTTGACTTTTTAACTCTTTGTTAAGGTAGGGCTCTGCTTCTGAGGTAGAGGATGAACTGTCCCAAGTTTCAGGGGGTTTGTACAGCTGTTTTCAGATATACTTCTAAAGACTTATAAGTTTTCACTTCCTCAAAGGTGGTATGATCTAAAGAGAGGTGTTTATTCCTCTCCTGGCCTGTGCTTTGTGAGTGACTACAAGCACTCTTTTCTGCCCTGGAACTTTGAGGACAGTCCCCCCTTCACTGTGGCCATAAGCTCTGCTGTGCTAATACTCCTTCTCACTCTGGGACTACCACCCACTATTGCAACCTGGATTCAAATATGGGCAAAACAGCAGTCCTGCCCCAGTGCTATCAAAAAGACCTCTGTAAGCCCCTTGGGACCTCTTGTCTGATCCCCTTACTGTCTGTGGGCTAAGAGCTCCAGAAGCAGCCAGTGTCATTGCCACTGTTGATTCATTCACTCCTAAGGCCTGCTGGTTTGCTGGGGCTAAGGCTGTGCCTAGCTCATAGTAAGCACTATATCAATGTTGACCATTATTATTATTTTTAGAAGGCACTCCCTTCAGGTGCATAAATCCACTTAGGAGACAAATTATATAACCAAAAAGTTGCTTGGGCATAGAACTAGAACTAGTATAGAATATACAATAACCTAATGCCATATTCTTAAGGGTATTCTTAGGGTAACTGACAAATCTCAAAACCATTGGTGACTTAGGGAGTTTCCTACACCATGGATGTGAAGACTTCCCCTGTCAGAAGAAATGGATCAGAACAATTTGTTCCAATAGCCAGGAAGGCAGCTGAAGCAAGCAGACATTGAAGACACCAAAGTCATCCACTGCATCTTAAGGCAATTGCCAGTCATCTTGACTTTTGTCTTGCCTCTGGACTTTGATGACTCTGGAAGAGAGAGTGAGGCAGAAAACTTTGTGCAACTCTATCTTACTTAAGTCCAATTCATGCACAAGTCAAGACATCAACCCCTGGTGCCACTGAAAATGAAGGACAAGCAACACACATCATTTGTAGGCTGTCTAGGAGAAGCCAGTAGAGTAGGAAGCAAATGAGGAAGGTGAAGATTAGAAAGTAGATTGCAAAAATACAAGGAACATGTGGAAATCAATAAGATTCACACCAAATTAAAATAGGGAAACTTTTAGCCAAGTTGGCCATTTTGAGGGAATTGTAATAAAGCTGCCTCTAGTCCCCAAATTCTCATTTCTTTATAGGCCTTACTGAATAGCAGGCATGTCCTAATTGAACTACACAGTCTGACTTTAACTACACCACAGGCCCCCAGACTCAATTATAGGCCTCAGGGAGCAGCAGGCCCATTGTCCCTACCTAGCTGCTGCCCCCCCCCCCCCGACTCAATAACCTAATTTCCTCATATGGGCCTCTCTGCCTCACAAGAATAGCAGGTATGTCCATACACTCAACCACAACCACATCCATCTAGTCTCAGGACCACAATAGTCAGCCAATCAGAAAACAGCACCATCAGGATGCGCTAGAAGGATGTGGACCCCAAAACAATAGAAGGAACTTTCCCTAAGTCAACAACTTTGCAGAAATAGTAAAGAACAAAACTATAGTAAATATCATACACACATGCTGCCCCCTCCTCCCTCAGCAGATTTTTCTCTATGTATTGTGAGTAATTGCATGTGCAGTTCCATGGAGGCTGGGACCCCTCCCCTATTACCTAATCCCTTAACAAGCCATGCCCTCATTACCTAAATCCCTTAACAAACCCCTCCTTCCTTTTTCATATTTATAATTTCTGTTGTGTAACCTGCATCATTACACTATAAAATGGCCTGATTTCTCCTACTAAGTTGCTGGTTCCTCTTGGAACTTAGCCTGCTAAAGGCGTCACTCCCAATAAATGCTTTCCCTTGGATGGGAGGTGGTCTAAGTCTGAATTCTTTAAGAAGGACCCCACAATACACCACAAAACAATTTGAGTAGGCTTTTTCGGTTATGTGGTTACTAACACTATGTCCTAAGATGCAAAAAGAGGGAAATGAAGACAGCATTCTCCAGAATCCAGCAGGGCTGAGCCCTGGGAGGTAGAGGTCCTCATAGGAACTGGGAAACCCAGATCAGTGCCATGAAGGGCTGACCATTTCTCCCAAAAGTAGAGTAAGGGGTGGTACAAAGCCTCAATTCAAGATGGTACACCTCTGGTTGTTAAATCACAGAGTACATATGTAGAACCTTTGGATAGAAGACCAAGACCTGTTTACATTTACCTGGTAAGTCATGCAATATACTTTTCCAGTCCTCTCATGGAGAGAGCTTAATAAGGCTGCAATTTGCTGCCATTTGATGGTTTAGAGTCTGGCCAGACTCCAGCTTCCTCCTGATGTGAGGGCAATAGTTATATAGATATCACTTTGATACTTTGATGGGCATGCAAGGCATTGCAGAAACACCATTCCTGAATCTGTGGAGTAGTACAGTAGAAACAGTGGTGTTCTTTTGAATTCTTTTGAAATCTTTTGAAGTTACAATAGGGTAAGATGCAGCAAAGTAAATCAGCAATTCCAATACTTTATCTGCTGGAAATTTGTCCTTATAAATGATACTCATCACAAAAGGGGAACAAACCATGAATACACATGAAATTAATTAAAGATAGGGATAATCATGTGCTGATGCTGTATTGTGACAAAACTGGAAATATGTATTGCCACTTAGAGATAATTACATCATGCTGGGTACCCCCAGTTCTAACTCATACATCAACATACTGCTAACCAATGCAGGTCAACTGTTACAAATAACTTCAATTTCTGAGCATAGGTTAGACAGAATGAGAAATGAAAAAAAGTAAAATCTGATGAGGGAAAAGTTGAAGAAACTGAAATCAAAGGATATTTTCAGTTAATATAAACTGTAGAGCTGCGATTTAGTAATGAAACAGACTTCTTCCTCCCCCCCCCCCCCCGCCCCTGGCAAAAAAAGGCAATGTCTCAAATGATATTGAGAAGGAATTGGCATACTTAGGCCAAAATTTCATTGTTGTTAGTTTGATAGATTGAATTCAACTAGCAGATCAACTATACCAATGAAGATACCAATGGTATTAGCTTTGACCATCATGAATAAATATATTCTTTTAGTTTTTAGAAAAATAAAAAGTGGAAAAGCATTTTAAAACCCTCACAGACCAGTATATTTGGCAACAATTGCAATGGTAAGACCTGTTGGTGGAACTTTCAAAGCATAACTAGTCCAATAGATGTCAGACATCATTATGGAAGAAGTGACTTAAGAGAACTATTGAAGAACTTCAAAAAAGCCTTGTAGATTAATCGCATTGTGTAGATGTCACTATCTGATCTACACAGAGTAGAAAAAATGAACACTCTGTTTTCCAATTAAAACAATAAAACAAAACAAACAGAGCAGAATTTGGAAAACAAGAATGTATCAAAAAGTCTGGTTTCTCTTAATGAGCAATTAAAAGTAAGAGTCAAAGCAGCACTAAGAAAATAATCATTTATTAAAAAGTTTTAAATAGATGCTTGAGAAGTGGAAGAATCAGGAAGGAAAATACCCAAAGGACAACGTGGGAAATTTCTGATCTTCCATATGGTTATAAGAAGTCTTACGGGAAGAAAAATGCAAATCAGATCAAACAAGAGACAGTACATGCATCATTAACATCATAAACAAAACAGTTACATCAGTGGAGATGACTGCAACTCTAGATTCTCTGCAAAACTGGAAGGCTGTAGGTCCAGTTAAGATCCAGAATTTTGACTTTAAACATTTAACATTTGTTTGCAAATTACCCTCACAGTACTTCATTTGCTTTCTCTCAGACCAAGTCTGATCACACCTTTCTTAATGGAAGATATCACTTACTAAAAGACAAGGATGATAACTATTCTTCTAAACATAGTTCAATTACTATTCGAGTTTGTTATACAAAGCATTTACATCCTGTATCTTACAAAAATGCATAAACACATGAAAGCAAAAACATCTAAGGAGCAAAATGCATATGCAAACATATACCAGTAGTGTGAGGAACAACTTATTATTGACTCAATAATTATTGGAACAAGCCACACAAAAGCACTATAACCTTTATACTTCCTTTATTATAACAAAGCCTTTAAACTAATTTCCACACTCATGGTTTATTCATTTATTGCACATATGTAAAATAGATACAAGTATAGGAAGAACAATAAGGTACTTGATATGCTCATGGAAAATTGTTCCCTTAGCCACCAACAAAGTTATATTGAGGAAAATTAATGTAAAATGTAGCTTTTTGGGGGGAGACAGTTTAATTTTTTATGTTCTCCCTAGTCTAACATCTGTTATCATCTCTCCTAAATTGAAATGTTTAGTTTACAAATTAAAAGAGTCAAGCCAGAAATATAATATTAGCTATTAAATATGGGTTCACCTAAATTAAACTAGCCCCCAAACCTACAGAAGACAACTGTTTTAATCAATTCACAAGCATTTATTTAGGGCTTATTATGTGCCAGGCGCTGTGCTAAGTGTTAGGGTTACCAAAAAATGCAAAAACAAAAACAGTATTGCATACTAATAGAGAAAATATCATTTAAATAAATAGGCACATGTATGATAGAGAATAAAAGGAAAGCAACCTTAGAGGTGAATATTCAAGTGACTGGGGGAACTAGGGAGGTCTCATCAGGTGGTGTTTGGCCTGAGTCTTGAAAGAAGTGAAGGATGTCAGAAGGCAGAGGTGAGGTCAGAGAGCATTCCAGATACGGGGAATAGCCAGTGCAAAGGCATGGGGATGGGAGATTGAGTATTGTGTTTGAAGAACAGCCACATAGGCTGGTATTGTTGGATGTTGATGTATGGAAAGGAGTAAAGTATGAGAATACTAGAAAACTAGAAAAAGGGTAGATTGTAAAGAGCCTTAAATGTCAAAAAGAGGACTTTATATTTGATCTTGGAGGTAATAGGGAATCATTGGAATTTAATGAGCAATGTATGAAGTGGTCAGACATCTGAATAGCAGGTAGGCAGCAGTAGGAAAAGATGGAGGGAGGAAGCCCTATTCCAAGGATATTGCAAAATTCTACAACCTGCTGAATCTTTCCCTAACAATATCAAAATATCATTTGGACTTAATAAATGTAAAATTCTGTGGTTATAAAAGGTAAAAGTCTTAAGGCTTTAAGCTTAACTCTGGAGGTCAAGCTGAACCAGTCAATAAAGAAGATATTTGCAAATAATTTGGTCTCTTTTAGACAAGACACCCTTTCTTGAAAGACACAGAATGCTGTGCCTTTGTATATTAGACTTATTGGCATGTTGAAACCAAAGTTGAGTTAGAAGAATATATTTAAAGTGGTTAACACCTATGTAATATGAATCTTCACATACTTTCTTAATTCTAAAATGTACTTCAACAGAGTAAAAGTATTATAACAAATACTTGTAATATTTACAAAACAGAGGGCATGTCATTCTAAGAGAGATATTTGTAGTTTACCACTTGTATACAATAAAGGAAGAAGAGGATTGGTCATTACAGTCCAGGAAAAATAGATTTAAAACAAACAGATATACATTTGGAATAAGCAGACATCACTTCACCAAGTATCAGTAAATGCCAACAACAGTTATTCTTTGTTGGATCTGTCTAATGTAATTGAATGTGTTTTACTTCCAGATGGATCCTGTGCAATGTCCAATATCCAAGAGGTGAATCAAAAGATTCTCCATAGGCTATATCTACATGAACTCAACAACCAAGATATTGACAAATATGCATTGAACAAAAGGCTGTCATTGAATTTTTTAAAAAATTGAAATGATGGTTCATGAAGCTAATCCAGGAACCAGATCATCAACACTAGAAATTACTGGTCCTTAACAAACCCAGACCTGCTGTCTAATGCAGATTATTTGAGGAAATGCTAAAAGCTGTCTAATATATAATTGTAGTCTGTAAAAACTTAGCATCTATCCAACACCTACCTAGAAACAACCTAGAAGCTAAAACTATAAATCAGAAACTCAGTATCTTTCATCAGCTAATAGATGGCAATTACAAAATCTGCACAAAAATAAAGATGGATCTGAACATTTGATGAAATATTAATGGATCATGAGTAAGCTGAGCCAATATAATAGAAATGATGACTACTTAATTTGCTTACTCAGTGCTATACCTATCAAACTACCTAAGAATCACTTTATAGAGCTAGAAAAGATAAATTGATTTGCTGGAACAAAAGGTCAAGAATATCAAGAGAATCAATTTTTTAAAAGTGAAGGAAGGGGACCTAATAGTATCAGATCTCAAACTGTACCACAAAGCTGTAATCATCATAACAGTTTGTTACTGGATAAGAAATAGTTTTTGATCAGTCAAATAGATTAGGTACATAATACATAGAAGTAACTGGGCACAGTAGCCTAGTTTTTGACAAACCCAAATATGCTAGCTATTTGACAGAAACTTCTGGGAAAACTGGAAAGCAGTCTGGCAGAATGTCTGCATATACCAACATCTTACACTTTATACTAAGATACTTTTAGAATGGGTATGTGATTTAGACATAAAGGGTGATATCATAGGTAAATTTGAGGAGCATGGGGAAAAATTACCTGCCAGAGATATGTATAGAGGAAGAGTTCACAACAAAATAAGAGACAGAGAGGATTAAGGGAGGTAAAATTGATCATTTTGATTACATTAAATTCAAAAAGTTTTTGCACAATATAAAACAACAACAGTGCAGCCAAAATTAGAAGGAAAGCTAAAGGAACCAGGGGATTTCTTTTTAAAAACAAATTTCTCAGCTAAAGATCTCATTTCTCAAATATATAGAAACTGAGCCAAATTTATAAAAAGAACTATTCCCCAGTTGATAAGATGGTCAAAGGATATAAACAGGTAGTTTTCTGAAGAAGAAACCAAAGCTATCAATAGTCATAAATACATGTTCTAAATCACTAATAATTAGAAAAATACAAATTAAAACAAATCTTAGGTACTACCTCACAACCATCAAATTGGCTAAGATAAAAGAAAATGACAAATGCTGAAGGGATATAGAAAAATAGGTATACCAAATGCACCGTTAGTGTAGCTGTGAACTGGTCTAACTATTGTGGAGAGCAATCTGGAACTGTGCTGAAAGGGCTGTAAAACTATGTATACTGTTTGGCCCAATAATACCACTACTAAGTCTGTACTCCAAAGCGGTCAAAGAAAAAGGACCCATATATACGAAAATGCAGCTCTTTCTGTGGTGGCAAAGAATTGGAAACTGAAGGGGTGCCCATCCATTGGGGAATGACTGAACGAGTCATGGTAAATGATTGTGGTGGAATACTGTTGTGCTATAAGAAGTAATGAAGGGAATGTTTTCAGAAAAAAAAAAAAACCTAGGAAGACTTATATGAACTCATGCAAAGTGAAGTGAACAGAACCATAAGAACATTGTGCATGGTATCAGCAATATTGTAGGGATAATCAACTGTGTAAGACTTAGCAACTCTGAATAATACAGTGATCCAGGACCATCCCAAAGTATTCATGATGAAAAATACCATCCACTTCCAGAGAAAGAACTGATGGACTCTATGAGTGTAGAATGAAGCATCTTTTTCCCCCTCTTTCTTTATTTTTCTTGCTTTTTTTTCTTCCCAACATGGCTAATGTGGAGACATGTTTTCCATAACTTCCTATGCATTGTGGTTATTGTATTTCTCCCTTCTTAAGGGCTGGGGGGAGGGCCATGGGAGAGAAAGAATTTGGAACTGGAAATAAAATTTTAAATAAACTAATAGATGACAACCTTGTCTTACAAATATAGACCCCAAAATATCTTTGAGAATTAAAATATATTGTACCATATTGTCTCAGGTTACTTTGTTGCCCCAAATTATTAGGATGTATCAACGATATATAAAAA
This sequence comes from Gymnobelideus leadbeateri, assembly GCA_011680675.1. Lineage (NCBI taxonomy): Eukaryota > Metazoa > Chordata > Mammalia > Diprotodontia > Petauridae > Gymnobelideus > Gymnobelideus leadbeateri. Next base: position 139,616 of record WOXC01007278.1, on the reverse strand, counting down.
TTTAAGATTTTAATAGAGGTTGCTTTACTAAATATTCATAATTTCCAAGCTACATGGATTGAAAAGCTTTCAAAATAGAGAACTAGAAGAGAAAAAAAAATGCTATACATTTTATCCCTGTTATCTTATCTGGTTCTTTGTGAATGAAGACTCTTTTATTGAACCTGTAGAAGATGAACTTACATGGTAATTTTTTATTCAGCTTCAAAAAGCAGGTTTTTTGTACATCTATGTTCAGTATTTTGCATAATTAATTTTTTTTAAAAGTAAGGATAGGGTAGCTAGGTGACACAGTGAATAGAGCACCGGCCCTGGAGTCAGGAGGACCTGGGTTCAAGTATGGCCTCAGACACTTAACACACAAAAAAACTAGCCATGTGACTTTGGGCAAGTAGCTTAACCCCAATTGCCCTCCAAAAAGCAAAAATAAAAAATAAGGATAGGTAGGTGGCACAGTGGATAGAACACCAGCCCTAGAGTCAGGAAAACCTGAGTTCAAATTCATTCTCAAAACCTTGTATGACTTACTAGTTAAATGACCCTTGGCAAGTCAGTTGCCTTGCAAATAAATAACTAAATAAAAAGGATAAGACTTTATCCCAGGACTATTTATATCTGAACTCCATCTAAAGAAAATGGAAAGAACAAGATGTATAATAAGAATAATCAATTGAAATGGTATCACAAATACTATCCATAGGTTGCTAAATTTAGTACATACTGAATGAATGATTTGTTCACTAGAATTATACAACCTTGGGTAGTTCTTCATAGACCTACAGATGACAAATAACCAATCTAGAAGTCCAAACCTTTAAATATCCTTGAATGTTCAGAAAATAATCTATTGGTACCTGGAGCATGCCATAAAAATCACTCTTAATCAGACATTGACCAACAAAGATTTAAGATTAATCAATAAGATTATCAATATCTTTAATGGATGTAATGGATTTAATTTCATAGATAATTGCCATGCTAAATACTGGTATTTGAAGTCTACATAAAAAATAGTTCTCTAAAAAAACTACCTATACAATAATGTCATGAACACTTCATATGAAATATGGTATTTTTCAGGGAGATAGATTAAACTTGTTATAGATTTTCCTAAACTTAAACTAATTAGCATTTCTCTAAGTAGAACTAAGAATGTTTCCAAATAAAAGATGAATCAAAACATTTTATTAGTCACTAGCTGTATATGAATCACATCAAGTTATATGGCTTCACTGAAAAGGGAGAGTATAAGCATTTATATAATGTTATCTCATTTGATCCTCACAACAACCCTGAGGTACATGCTGTTATTATTTCCATTTTACACTTGAGGAAATTGAGACAAACAGAGCTTAAGTGACTTGCCCACAGTCACCCAGCTATTAATTGTCTGGGGTTGGATTTGAACTTGAGTTTTCCTGGCTCTAAGCCTAATTCTCTATCCATTGTACCACCTAACTAACTCTGCACTGAGAAACAAACTTAACAGCTCCTTCCTCTCATAGAATTGTTCTCTAATAATATCAAAATGTGATTTGTACTTAAATGTAAAATTTTAAATGCTTGCTAATGAAAGAGACTGAAATTCCTAAGCTTGAATTGGACATCACATTGAACCAATGGATGAAAGCATTATCTACAAATACCTTTTTCTCCTCTTGGCACAACACAATGAGCCTAAAGATACTGAAGAGAAGATTTTGGCTCAATATGTTGAGACTTACTAGTATTCTGAAATCAAAACTGAATCAGAAAACAAAACAAAACACATTTAAAGCAATGAACACCTACCCAGTAGCAGTCTTACTATATATAACTTGGAATGGTGAAGTTAATGACAGGTTTAAAATATGTCCCAACAAAATTCATACAATATTAACAAAACAAAGAGTCCATTACCAAAAGGTAGCCTGGAAAAATGAATGCTTCTGAACTATCAAGGAGTATGAGGCATTCTTAAAATACATGATAAATATGTCAGACACTTCCTGAAATACTTTTGGAGAAAGCAGACATCAGTTGAATGAGCAGTAATCGAGAGACTGATAACGGGTATGCATTAGATTCATCCAGTGTAACTGAAGATGATTTAATTGGAGTTTCTTAAACTTTGTTGTGTCATGGACTTATTTGGCTGTTTATTAAAGCTAATTTATTATTTTATTAATTATTATTATTTTAATAATAATAAATTATTTTAATAATAATAAATTATTATTATTAAAGACTCATTCTCAGAATAATGTTCTTATTAGGATTACAAAAGAAACCAGTTGTGTTGAAAGATAGTTATCAAAATAGTTTAAAAAATTAAAAACAAGTTCTTGAATCCCAAGTTAAGAACACCTGCTCAAATGGAGCTTATGATTTGACTAAATCCAAGAATGGCATTAAAAGGCTTTCTATGGACAATATCTGTATGAACTTAGCCAATGATATGTTCAAAAATAAATAAAGAATGAGACACAGATAGGTGAAGTGTGCAGATTTGTTTGTTGAAGTGAAGGGATTTATGATGGGAACTAAATGCCTAGACATTGCCAACTAGAAATTACATAAGGGGTGTACTTAAGAATCCCAGATAAATGATACATATTGATTATGAAAGAAATGGTTGAGATAATGCAACATTTTGCTGCATGCTTGTAATGGGAATGGGAATTTGAAGATCTTCCCTGCCCCTTAATAGACCTAGGGGGGAGATTGAAGACCTCCCCTGCTTTGAAAGTAAACTCTGCCCCCTAATAGGCTGAATGTAATCACATGGAGCCTGTAGTAGGAAGAATTTTGCTGAAGGGAAGCAGAGCCCATAGGAAGCTGGTGTTCAGAGGTAGCCAGATGGTGGAGGACAGAAGAGCTCAGGCAAGGTGATAGAGTTTTGTGAGTAAATACTGATCTTGTATTGGTTTGTGGGAAGGCTGAAGGATTCTGTGGCTCTTGGCATTATGGCTTCTGAATATCTTTGGTACTATGATGGAATCAGCTACTGGTTTGGGGATTTGGTTTTCTGGTGTCTAAATAAAATCTTCAGTTCTATCCTCTATCTGGAGAATCTGATATATTTTGCAATTGAACATCATGTGATACTTTATAGTCACAGTCTTTATCATGATCATGGGCGCTATAAATATTGCATTGGCACTATAATGCTGCAAAAATTTAGCACCTACTGAATATCTAGTAAGCCATGACCTGGGGGCTAGGAGTATACATTAAAAGCTTGCTATCTTTTATAGACTTTTAGGTGAAAAATCCCCATTCTACAAATATAGACCTCTAAATATCTAGAAGACTTCAGCTAATAATAAATTGACCTGGAACTATACTATTATCATAAATTGAACTGTTACCAACAGTTGCCTAGATATGAATATTGATCAATAAAAACTCTAGAACAACATCTTTAATAGATGTCACTTTTCCACCCCAAATACTTTTAACTTTTAAGGTTCATCAGGGAGGAAAAAAAGCTTTTAAGGTAGAGAGAACTCATTGAGAAACATAAAAACTTGTGGGAACAAGATGAGGATTGTGTGTGTTTGTATAATCCCTGTTGTCCTCTCACTACTAGAATTATATCAGAGAAGCTTTGAGTGAGGGTAATGGAAACTAGTTTAAATTCTAATACTTTTATTTTTCTTCAAAATGTAATTATTTCATCTACCTGTACGATAGTCCATAGACCATTAAGAAAAGAATAATAGTAGGATTATAACTTCTAACAAGACCATTTCTATATATACTCTATTAAAATGATAAGAACAAGATGGCAACAGAAATTTTGTGTGGGGATATTGCTGGTGGGAGCTGGACTAGATCCCATGATATTTGGCTGCAAATATATTAGTCTCATACATTGAATGAGTTTAGCACCTGTTTTACCCCACGTTGGATTATGTAGTCCTTGGCAAGGATTCAAGATCAGGTATTTTAACCTTCTGGGACATGAGGAATAGTGTTTAGTGCACTAGAGCAGTAGTTTTTGCTAAAAATACTACACTTGCAACCTTTGAAAGAGTTAATGCCCTTCCTAAAGTTTTTATGCCCAAAATATCTACAATCATGGAATTCATGTCAACAAATCTCAAGCAAAAGGGAATATGGTAGTATACATATTTATTTTTATAAATGTTTATAAATTTATAAGTAAATTTATTTACATTTTAAAAATGTTTTAAATTAAAAACAAAAAAGCTGTTTAATGATTCCTATGTAAGATTGTTTATTATCGGTTATCAGTTATTGTTAGTTATATCAGTGATCCTAAGGAGATGAGATAAAATTTGCTAAGACAAGAAGGAAATCTTATTAGCCCCTTTGCTTCATTCCTTTATTTATCTTAGGTGGCATCTCCACAGAAAATGACTGTACTTTTGAACCAGACTATGCTATCCCACCACTTCCAGTGACTGAAGGTATGCAGCACATTCGGATTATGGAAGGCATGTCCCGCTCTCTTCCATCCTCCCCCTTACTCACCCATCAGTCTATCAGTGTTCGGCTCCAACCTGTGAAGAAGTTAACTGGTAAGGACTTTGACTATAAACTCAACTGGGTATTTTTTTTAAGCAAGTAATGTAAAATTGTAGCTGATATCACTCTCTGCGTGTGTGTTCAGGTTTTCCCTCCTTGGCTTGCTAAAGTTACAGACTCTTGTGACATCATACTGGTATTTGCTGTAGAAAATGGCTTTAGGGAACCTCATTTTGACAGATTGAGTTATCTATTTTCTAGATGATCCATCTGTTGTGGACAGATTTTCTAGTATTTCAGGAAATTCCTAATATTGCCAGAACATACTGTAGCTTTGTTCTCATTTATCAGCTTGTTCATGTCAGATTAACAGATTGAGACATTTTGATAGTTTAAGTAATTTTCATTTTAGCTTTAGGATAGTAGGATTGGGAATTCAACAAAGGTATATTAGTCATAGTTTTATATGAAAGAATGACTTTTGTTTATTTCATGTCTGTTTTTAAACACTATTTTAAGCACTCTGGTTTCTGTTGTAGATTATTCTGTCTTCTTAGAATACTTATTTTAAAATAAAACTGTTTCCAACATTATCTCAAGGTATACTGTTAATCATAGCAAGTGACTCATGGGGGAATTACATCTATATAAAATCAACTCTCTTCTCCCACTGTAAACTTAACATATGGTTTGTTTAATGAGATAGTTTTGACCATTTTACAGAATTTGTCACATTTAGAAATGTCTGGTGTTAATGTGGCTTAGTTATATTTCCACTAAGAATATCACTGTATTAAAATGTAGATACATTTTTCACATTCAAAGGAAATATTCAAAGTAAACAAAGGTTTGACTTTTAACAAACTCCTGAACAATATGGTAAATGCTAAATTGTAATAGTGATTACAAAAAATGGCAGAAACAAAGCACGGGATTTCTAAATTCTTTCATGAATTTAAAATGGAACTTTAATAATGTTGTATGTACAAAGTGAGATGCTGAGATAGAGTCCTGATTTGGGATTGTAGTTTTACAAAGTAATAGGGATACCTGTTGACTTTGTTTTTACTTTTAATCATCTTGTTATCAAAGCAGTTGACCGGGATCAGAACCTACTTTGTTATGGCTGTTTGTTGTCTTTTATGTCATAACATGAAATCAGCTCGTCTCATTTGCATTTTGCCAAAATCTCAGTTTTAATCTTCCTTATAGTGGAAATATGACAGACTTGAAGGAAGATCTGGGCTTTGACCAGAAATGTCAGTCTTATGAAATATGTCCCTTTGAAAGTTAAAAGTGTTCTTGGTATTTCTCTTGATAACACAAAGCAGTTATACTTGTACTTGTCAAATGGTACCTCATCATAATATACACTGATGGGGATAGCAAGGGAAAACTAATCTCCAGGTGATTAGGATACCTATTACCTTCAGTTCAGGAATTCTTATTCTGAATTTTTGACATTTTAACATACACAGCTATATGTAGACTTTTTAAAAAAGGAAATAATGCTGTCAGAGTCAATGAGAGATATACTGTTGCTAGTGCATTAAGGGTTAACTTTCAGTGAGGTTCCAGATTGCCATGTGAACTGCTGAATTCTCCTTGTGAAGTGGTTAAAGTATGTTTAATCTGTCAAATAGTTTTGTCTTCCTTCATGCAAAGCCTGTCATGTCAAATTACTTCAAGACTAATAGTGAAATCCACTACATAAAAGAAAAATGTCTCCTTTAAAAGATGATGTCATAGATTACTCCATTATCTTGCATCTACTTTTCTATCAACTGAAGCATGAAGCAATTCATGAGTATTTTCTCTTTTTTAGTTAGGATTTGAGGTAAAGATTGGTGTTAGTCAACTTATTCAGTTATGTACACAGTTCTCTTCCTTAACCTGTTTATTATGAATAAGCCAAAGAAAATGGAAGAGTGATGGATTGATTGACTATAGATTAATTTCCTGTAGGAAAAAAAATTTTTAGATGGCATTATTCATTAGATTGCTATAGCTTTACTTATTAAAATACCTATTTTTGTGCTTCTAAGACTTGTGGTTATGTGGTTGTGGTTTGTCCTTCATTCTTGAAGAGGACCATCATCAGGAAGAGATGCCATGACTAGGATTTGAGTGAGAGAGAGCTGTGCAAAGTCACCAGCCTCACTTTCTCCTCCAGAGTGGTCTGGGTCAAGTAGCCAGATATAGATCCAGACAATTGGAGATGGCCCAGGATGCAGTGGAAGACCTTGATCTTTTTAAGTTAAGGTCTTTCCAAGTTATCACTTTGCCTGAGGCAACACCCATTTAGTGATTAGGCCTGTTTAAGAAGTGAGTCAAGGGGTGACCGCTTTAATCTCAAAAAAAAAAAAAAGAAAGAAAGAAAGGAATCAAACTGGGAGGGGAAGACCCTCAGGGTTGCTAGCTGAAAGAGAAACAATTACTGTTTGCATTTACTCTGCAGATGCCATATATTCCATGTGCCCTGTCTAACTGCTCCAGTCAAGGAAAATATGAATACTCTGCCCCGTTTTAGAATTATCACAGCTGTTAACCTTATTTTGCTTCTTTCTGTGTGATTCACTTGTCTTATTACATGTTGTCTCCTTGTCCCATCTTTAAATTGCATATGTCATCCCAGTGTGTGAAACAGCCTTCACCTCTAATCCAAAAGGATATATGTGTGTGTGTGTGTGTGTGTATTAATAACTTTCCATCTTTTAAAGTGTAAATAGGAGCTAATCTCCTCCTTTCCTGATTATAGCTAAGGGACTTTTGCTAATTTAGCATATTTTTTCAGTACTTTACATATATTAAACCCTCACACAGAAATGGCCTATTTGCAATTAGGTCAGCCCAACTTTAGACTAGGAAAAAGAATCTGCCTAAGTGCAAAAGAAAAAAAGAGGAAGATTTAGGACTTAAAAGCAATAGAGTACTTACAGTATTTTTAGTACAAAACTAAGTTGGTAAAGAAGCCTCAGAGCAGTGGAGCAGTGGATAGAATGCTCTACTTGGAATCAGGAAGACCTGAATTCAGATACTTTACAGTAACTTTTCTTTGTACTTGGGCAGTTTTAATTTTTTTCCTAAAGTCTGTGGGTAGATATTCTGCAGAAAATGTAGGAGTAGAGAAAAAGATAGTAGTCCTAAGGAAAGAAAAAAATATTTGAAATAGCTATTGTAGTGAATGGAATAATCAATTAGGGAGGTAAAGTAGGATTGCTTTGCTATTCTGAGGGCCTAGAAAGTTGTATGGACCTAGTTGTTATTTTATCTCCCTTCTTCTCTCTCTCCCTTCCTCCCTTCCTTCTTTCCTTCCTTCCTTCCTCCTTTGCTTCCTTCCTCTTCTCTTTTCTTACAGATTTTTAAAATTTTGAAGTTAAATGCCAAAAAGATATTACACACAGAAAGGAAAAAAATTATTAAGGTGATGAATATTCATTTTATGTTCAGGTCATATGATCAACAAGTGGAGGACTAGACTTTTTTTCCAGTCCCTGTTAACTCTTAAAAATCCAAAGAGAGGAATTATATATTAAAGTTGTAGCAATTGCAGTTCATTGTACGCTACAAGAAAACAAGATGCCTTCTAGTTATGAGTAAACACTAGAGAAGGCTTATTGAAACATGTTCATTTAGTACCCTCCCCCAGGTTACCATTCCCTAGCAGGTCATACAATCTGGGATTGTGCATTGGAACCTGTTTGGTAATTTTCTTCCTGCTGCAGGGTCTACCAGTGAACCCTACTCCTATATCACATTTCCCTGTTGCAACAAACAAAATATATATACACACACAGGCATACATACATACACACACACACACACACACACACACACACACACACACACACACACACACACATACACACACACACATTCTTTTTTTTTGTCCCCAGTCACACAAAGAAAAGGGAGAAGTAGAAGGGAAGAATTAGGTTTCTTGCTGCCTAGAGATACCCTTAAGTGGACTACAAAAAACATTAATGTCTTAGAGAGCGTTTTGCCTCTGAGGATGACATCTTGACTCAAGATAAGAGAAACTGTAGGTCTTAAGGGCAACAGACACCCAGGAGGATGAAGCTCTGAGGTAAGATTTACATGGCAAATGGGGAAGCCATCATGGTGAGAGTACACATTATCTTTTCTCCAGAACCTTTCCCTTTCCTAACTTCCTTATTACTGTGGAGAGTACCACCATCCACCCAATAACTCTAGATCACTACCTAAGTGTTGTCCTTGACTCCTCACTTTCTTACTCCTTTTCCTTCTCCATATGTAATCAGTTTTCAAGTCCTGTTATTTCTACCTTTGTAACTTATCTAGTATGTTTTCTTTTCTTCCTTGATGCTGCCACCACCTTGGTTTAGACCCTTATCACCTCACTCTTGAGCTATTGCAATATTTATCTGTTGGGTCTCCATACTTAAGGTGTCTCTTCATTCCAGTCTGTCTGCTCCTCAGCTATCAAATTGACCCTCCTTTAGTGCAGGTCTGATGAAGTTACCCCATATTAAGTAAACTCTAGTGGTTCCCTGTTGTCTCCAGGGTGGAATATAAAAGCTGTTGTTTGGCTTTTAACCCTTTATTAAACTGGTGCCTTTCTTACTTTCCAGTCTAAATATATACTTTACTTTCCTGCAAATAATTTGTGATCCAGTGACACTGGCTACCTTGCTGTTCCTAGAACAAGGCACTCTATCTAATGACTTGACCATTTGTGCTGGCTGTCCCTCATGGCTGGAACTCTCTCCATCCTCATGACATCCTCACTTCCTTGAATTTCTTCAAGTCTCAGCTGAAGTCCCAATTTTCCCAGTCCTTCTTAATGTTAGTACCTTCCCCCTATTGATTAATCCAATTTATCTTGTTTGTACATTTTGGTTTTGCATAGTGTCTCCACCATAAGATTGTGAGCTCCTTGAGAGTAGGGACTGGTGTGTTTTGTTTTGTTTTTCCTTTCTTTGTATCTTCAGCACTTAACACAATGTCTGGCATATAGTAGCTAGAAACTGAATAAAACATTAGGTAATGCATGATGAGAGACATAGAGATTTCAGTCAGGGGGTGATAGCTTCTTTCTCATTCTTTATCTCATGAATTTTGTTTTTAAGTGAGAGGCATAACAGAAGACAAAGCCAAAATCTACAAAGACATAGCATAGAAATTCTCTAGAAGAGGGTATTAAAACTTGATACTTCAGAAGTTTTAATTCCTTGAAAAGAAAAAGACTAAAGAAAGAATAAATATACAGACTATGAATAAAAGAAAAAATTCAGAATCAATGGAAAGGGAAGAGCATTAATGAACCAAAAATGGTAAGGAAATCTTTCTCAGAAAAAGGCATAGAAAAATTGGAGAAAAGGAGGAGATTTTGAATTACCCAGATAGCTCAGTGGAGGAAAAAAGAAGGGGAATAAAGAGGGGAAAGAATTGTGACTAAAATCAGTTCTTTGCCTTTGGTTTCTTCTGAATTTCCTCATCCTCTCTTTTATGTGATTTAAAAAGTATTACAATGGCTTTTTTGTTTTGCATTTTCATTGTTAACTTCTTTCTTGACAATTCCCTTTCAAATTAATTGGGAGGAAAAAAAATCCTTGTAACAAATAAGCATAGTCATATGCTTAAGCAAAATAAATTCATAAATGGCCATGATCAAAAATATGTATCTCTATGCTTTGTGTCCATTACCTCTCTGTTAGGTAGTAGATGACATGACTCATCATAGTTTCTCCAAAGACAGGGTTGGTCATTGCTTTTATCAGAGTTCTTAAGCTTTTCAGAGTTTTCCCTTGGTTCTACATGCTTCATTCTTCATCAGTTCAAACTACCCAGAAATATCTGATGCCATCTCTTTCATCATTTATTAAAATTCAATAATATTCTGTTGTTTACATGCCACAATTTTTCTGCCATCCCCAAATTTTCTAAGCAGCAGTCTAAGGTATGCTTTCCCCCATCCCTCTTAGATATTAATTTTGCGTTTTACTTCCTTCCCTACCTTTTAATTCTCCCTTCAGGTTGAGACAGTATGTTTTCCATGACTCTGCCCCCCCCCCATAATCATTTTCCCCTTTTAACATCCTTTCCATATCATTCACTGCTTGCTTCCCCACTTTAGTGTGATGTATTTCTACACCTGGGGTGGGAAGGGAGAACAGCATTAAGCTCTTCTATCTATGAGATTCCTTTGATACCAACTTCCCCCACATTTTTCCTCCATGTTTGTTTCTTACCCTAGTTTTGAGTAATAGTGAGTCCCTTTTTCCCTCCATTCTTGTGTTGGTATGTTCTTTTTACATTCCCTTTTACCTCTAAAAATTCTTTACTTAAAGTGCAATTTGTGTAATAAGAATTTATGTAAAGCAAGAACTTTCTGTATATTGTTAAGTGGTCTACAAATTGTGAATACCAAACCCTTATCAGAGATATTCAGGAAAAAAAAATTTTCTTAGTCAACTTACTTCATCTTTCTAGATGGATTCATTTTATTTGTGCAGAAGCTTTACAATTTTACATATTCTTAAAACCCTTATAGGAGAACCAATACTTTCCCAATACCTCTTATTTAACTCCCTCATTACCATTTGAATAGGTCTTCTTTCTTCATTAGAATGTTAACCCAACATCATCATACAGCTCTTTACCTCTCTCTCTCTCTCTCTCTCTCTCTCTCTCTCTCTCTCTCTCTCTCTCTCTCTCTCTTTCTTTCTTTCTCTCTCTCTCTGTTTGTCTCTGTCTGTCTGTCTGTCTCTCTGCCTTTTCTAGATTTCTCTGGGCTATTATGTTTATATTTCAAAGTTCCCATTCAGCTCTTGTCTTTTTATCCAAAATGCTTGAAAGTCCTCTGTTCCATTAAAGGTCCTTTCTTTTGTTTCCCTATGGGATTATACTCAGACTTTGTAGGCTAAGTTATTCTTGGTAATAAGCTTAAATCATTTGCCTTTTGTAATGCTGTATTCCAAGATGATCTCAGGTTTTAATAGAATCTTAGTACAGTCTCTTCTGGGTATAATACAATCTTCCAGGTCTTAGAAGATCCTGATTATAGTTCCTTGGTACTTGAATTGTTTGTGGCGACATAAAGTATATTTTCTTTAGAATGTGAGCTCTGGGGTTTTGGCTGTGACCTTCCTTGAATTTTCTCTTTGGGATCCTTTTCAGGAGGTAGTTGATAGATTCTTTCTGTCTTTATTTTGCCCTCTTATTCTAAGAGATTTGGGCTGTTTTCAATTACAGTTTCTTGAAATATTGTGTCCAGGTTTTAAAAAAAAAAATCATGGTCTTCAGAAAGTCTAGTGATTGTTAGATTCTCTCTCCCTGACCTGTTTTCCAGGTCAGCTGTTTTTGATATCAAGTATCATCTATTTTTAAAAATCTTATCATTTCTTCTAACATGTATTGCTGTGTCATGGAGTCATTGATTTCTCTTTGGTCTGTACTAGTTTTCAGAGATTTCGTTTCTTGATTCATTCAGGTTTACCACTTCTGAGCTACTTAGTCTCCTTCCAATTCTTTCATTAAGAGCTTTTATTTCATTATTTTATTTTATTTTTAGCTTTTGCTTTATTTTTCTAGGTATTCTTATAGTCCCTCTGGAAAATTAATTTTTTCCTTCAGATCTCCACTTCCATGTGTTATAGAGTTAGATTGTTAGATTTACATCTTTGATTCCCATCTTTTCAGTTTTAGTTCCTGAATTAGCGCTATATGCCAAGGCTAATAAGATCTTTCCCCTGCTATGCTTTTAGGTGGGTTATTTGGACCAATCTCTTGGGTTTCCTGGGTTCTTGTGCTGACTGCCACCTTCTGAGATTAAGCTACTTTAATCTTTGAAGTTTAGAGTGCTCTATCTTTCAAGCTCTCTCTGGAAATTCAGGATAGGGCATTTGTGATCTCAGAACACTTAGACAGTCTACAGGTCATCAGATCACATCATTCTGCTGGGTTCTGTAGCTTCCCACTTGAGGCTTTCTGACAAACTTGAGACTTTTTTCAGGGAAGCCCTCTGCTTTTGCTTCTTCTGGGTATAGAGCATTATAGACTATGCATGTCTCTGACAATCACTGATCATTTGGGGATGCTACCCTGTTCGAGCATTAGCTGTGCTGTTGGAGGGGCCTGGAAGATTTTTTTGGTGCAGTTTCAGGGTGGATGAAATTACTTACCATAGTTTCTCATCAAAGTTTTTGATCATTATTTGTTCTGGTGCAAACTTAAGGATTTTTCTGGAGGTAGGTAGGTGGAATATGAGTGAACTACCTCCTATTCAGGCAACTATTTAGTATGGAAGTCTGTATGTGTGTGTATGCACATATATACATATACATACACACATACACACAGGTAGAATATGTACATATGTGTACATATACAATGGAAAAAGGTAGGCATTAAGGGAAAAGAGCACTACTAGACTTCACATTACATAATCAAGCAGCAATTATTTTTTAAAAAATTTTATTTTGTAAAATATTTCCAAATTACATGTAAAAATTTTTAAATCATTTTTAAAATTTTGAGTTCCAAATTCCCCCCCACACACATCATGAGAAGCAATTTGATAGCAATTTTACATGTGAAGTCATACAAAGCATATTTTTATATTAGCAATGTTGTGAAAGAAAACAGACAAAAATAAAGAAAAATGAAGTAAAAAAGTGTGCTTCAGTCTGCATTCAGAGTTCATCAGCTTCCTCTCTGGAGGTGGATAGCATTTTTCATCACAGATCCTTTGGATTTGTCTTGGGTCATTATCTTCATCAGAATAGCTAACTTGTTACCAGTTGATCATCAGGCAATATTGTTGTTACTGTGTATGGTGTTTTCCTGGTTCTTCTCACTTTATTTTGTATGAGTTCATATAAGTCTTCCTAGTTTTTTTCTGAAACCATTGTGCTCATCATTTCTTATAGCACAATATTATTCTGTCACAATCATATTCTATAGCTTGTTTAACCAATCCCCAATTGATGAGAATCCACTGAGTTTTCAGTAGATGCTTCTTTGCCACCACAGAAAGAGCTGCTATAAATATTTTTGTACAAATAGGTTCTTTTCCCTTTTCTTTGATCTATTTCAAATACAGATCTAGTAGGGGTATTACTGGGTCAAAAGGTATGCACCATTTTATAGCCTTTTGGGCATTGTTCCAAGTTGTTCACCAGAATGGCTATACTTATTCACAGCTCTACCAGTAGTGCATTACGGTCCCAGTTTTCCCACATCCCTCCAACATTTGCTATTTTCCTTTTCTATCATATTAGCTAGACTGATGAGTATGAGGTGGTACCTCAGAATTGTTTTAATTTGCATTTCTCTGATCAGTAGTGATTCAGAGCATTTTTTCATATGACTATAGAAGCTCTAATTTCTTCATCTGAAAACTGCCTATTCGTATCCTTTGACCATTTATCAATTGGAGAATGATTCATATTTTTATAAATTTGACTCAGTTCTTTGTATATTCGAGAAACAAGGCCCTCGTCAAAGAAACTTGCTATAAAACATTTTCCCCAGTTTCCTGCAATCCTTCTAACCTTGGCTACATTGGTTTTGTTTGTGCAAACCTTTTTTAATTTAATGTGATCAGAATTATCCATTTTGCTTCCTATGATCCTCTCTATCTCTTGTTTGGTTAGCTACAATTATTAAAACCATTTGGTTTCGTTAAAAATGAAAAAGAGGATCGATAGAACAGAGGACAAGGGAGAATCACAAAATAATGGAATTTAACCTGAAAACATAACTTAAGTAGGAAAATACTCCCTGTTTGATAATAACTACTAAAAAACTGGAAAGCAGTCTAACAGGTATTAGGCATGTACTAATATGTTACAGCATATTTCACAATAAATTCAAAAGAGATATGGTCTGAATATTAAAAATAGTTATTAAAAATTATAAGTGAATAAGAAGATATACTTTTAATAGCAATAGGTAAGATGAATTTTTAACCAGGGGGGCAGAAGCAATTACAAAAAATAAAATGGATAATTTTGAATACATGAAATTGAAAATCTTCTGCACAAATAAAATGAATGCATCTAGAATTGTGAAGCAAGTTGACTAGGAAAACTTTTTTTTTTCTCTGAATATCTCTGATAAGGGTTTAATATTCACAATTTGTAGACCACTTAGCAATATACAGAAAGTTCTTGCTTTACATAAATTCTCATTACACAAATTGAACTTTAAGTAAAGCATTTCAAAGGAACCCACATTCCAAAAAAAAATTGTGAAAATTCTTTTTGCAAATCAGGGACTGTGCAATAAAAGGCAGTATGACTCAGGCAATGTAAACATGATGGGAAGCTGAGAAACCTACAGCATATCCCTAGGATCTGTAGGTAGTAAGTGGCATTGTGCCTCTCCCCGTGTTCAGTAGTAATCCATATATTTCCACCGTGGTTGGTGGCAAGCATGCTTTTGAGAGGAAAAGTGAATCATCTCATAAGTGTAAACCAATAGGCTTGAAAATGAAAATACTAAGAAAATATTAAGGAGGACAAAAATTGTCATTCATAGCCCATGAACTTAATCTTGTTTATGAACTATGAACACCATAGTAAAAGATGCTGCCAGGATAAAGGAGTATACAAAAGGCAGTGCTTGCATGAAACCTACTTATTTTTCAAAACAAAAAGAAGGTCTTATTCTAGAGATGGGGAAACTATTAACTATGTGGATAAAAGACCAAACTCAGAAGAAAAATCCTTTAAGCTTGATGGCAATTCAAGCCAAGGCTCAAAGCTTCTTTGAAGATTTAAGTAAAGTATGCTGAAGGGGTTGAGATTTAGGTGCTTGGGACACCGAAACAGCAACACACTGGGTGCTGCCCGAATAAATTTGACCCAAGCCTTCTTTCAGCCAAAGAAAAACAAAGTTTATTAAAGATCCACCATACTGAGTAGACTTTTAAGAAATCTGGACATTTGTTTCACTTCTTTTGACAAGCAGGCCAGATTGAATCTGAGCTAGATGGAATCTGAAGATTTCATGGAAACAGGATGGATCTTATATACAGAAAGACTGAGGGAAGAATCCAAGTATTCTGGGACATCCAGGGATGGTCTTGATGGGAGTGGTCAGTAGCCTGGGGTGCCTAGGAGTTGAATCTTGGGAAGATCTTGTTGGGAATGAGCAGTATCCTGGAGTGACTAGAGGGTAGAATCTTGATGGGAATGATCAGTATTTGGGGGTGACTACAGATCAGATCTAAAGAGGATCTTGATGAGAATGACCAGTAGCCTGGAGAATGGGATTTTGATAGGATCAAGGGTGGGAAGTAGCTGAAGGAAATCCGGAGGCAACAGAGATTTGGGCATAGCAATAATGAAAAACTTATGACCTCAAGGGAACACCAGATCAAGTGGAGAAATCCAAGGAGATTTTCAAGGGGGGGTTCCAGAGCCTGTACCCCATCAAAGGAACACAGGTATTTACAATAAGCAGTAATTTTAAAATCTTGCAGGATTTCATAATGTATAAGTGAGAGGAGAGATTGCTAGTGCATATATTGAAACAGTAAAGAAGCTCCCAGAGTTCCTTCAAAAAAATAATAGAAAAAGGTACTTACTGGCTAGAGCAAATCTTTAATGTAGAAGAAACCAGCCTCTTTTATCAAAGAATGCCATCTTGAACCTACATCTCAATAGAAGAAAAAACTTATGTTGGGGCATAAAGCTTCAAAATATATTACTCTTCTGCTTGGAAGGAATGTTTCTGGGACTTAAAAATCAAAACCTGTTTTTGTGCACCACTCAGAAAATCCCAGAGCATTGAAAGGAATCAGCAAGGCTACACTTACCTGTACATTATTTCTCTTACCCTAAGGCGTGGATAAACCTTATCATGTTTAAACAATAGTGCATGCACTGCTTCATTCTAAGAAGTTTTGTAATGATAATGGTATTATTTTCAAGATTCTACTTATTTTTGGATTATTTCTCAAGTCACCTTCCTCATCTGGATGATTCTGATGAAAAATGTAAAAGTGATCTGCCCATCCTAAGTATGCCCCATACAATGTGGAATATTGCTAAGGCCTGAGAAGATGTAACAGAAATATGTAGAGTTGGAAGAGAGTTGGAAAAAAGTGTGCGCATAGTTCATTCCAGTGGATTTGATCAAGATGAAAGGTTTGAAGAGATAAAATCAGCACCAGAATTGGAGCTCGAAGTGAATAAGAATGATATGGAAGGGCTGATTGAGTCTCATGGAGAAGAGCTGTCAACTGAGGATTTGATTGACCTGCTAGATGCAAAGATTTCAGAAGAAGAAAAAGAAGCTTCCAAACTGAGGTTGAACCAGAAAGGTTCACAATGAAACAGTTGGCAGAAGCATTTCATTGTTTGAATGAATTTTTTTTTCTTGTATTGAAAAGAGATCCAAATACTTCAAGATGTTTAAAACTTCAAAGACTAGTTGAGGATAATATTGCATGATATCATCAGATACAGGAGGAAAAGAGGAGAGCCATTATCCAAACTTCTCTCAATAGCTTCATAAAAAAAAAGAAAAGTTGGGGCGGCTAGGTGGCGCAGTGAGCAAGAGCGCCGGCCTTGGAGTTGGGACCCGAGATCGAATCCGGCCTCAGAAAAACGAGCACCCACACATAAATAATGACTAGCCGTGTATCCTTGAGCAAGTTACTTAAACCCCAATTGCTTTAAAAAAAAAAAAGAAAAAGAAAAAAAAAAAGAAAAGTTGTGCTGCCAACAACTGGTGATAAAAGCTGGGCACAATGGGTGGGGAAGAGGCAATATATTGCACAACCGTGTTTACTGTGCTTTATCATCAATGTCACCATATATTTACCTTTCACTTAATAATTCTGTTTATTGTCAGGCTATTGACATGGTTTCTGGTTGCTGGGATCCCTGAAATTGTCAGGGTACTAGGAGTTCCCTGGAAAAAAATTCACACTCTCAAACTGTTTTCCAGTCAAGTGGAAAATTTATTGTAACTTCAGTAAAGTGGGGAGAAGTTCTTTAGGAACCAAGAAACCAGCAAACTAATGTGGATGAGGCTGATGCTTATCTGCAAAAGGGACAGGAAAAAGATCTGGGTGAGATTAAGGAGTGGTAAATAGTCTGGGGTAGGCTAGGCAAAACTGTGAAAGGAATGTCAAGTAAGCTAATTAAGTGATCTAGGTGGGATTAAGGAGTGGTCTGTATATGCAAGTGGTCTGGGGTGGGCCTAGTGCCTTGAGAGGCACCAGTGATCTGGGCTGCTAGAATGTATGGGAAAATTCAGGGACTGGGGTTGTTTCCAGAGACATGTTTTTTTTTTTTCCTTTAGGGGTCCAGATCCCATCACCCCATCAGTATGATATTTAGTATGTCTACATTTGGGGGGGGGGTTGGAGGGGGAAGTTAGGACTGTTGGGGTTAAGTGACTTGCTCAAGGTCACACAGTTTGTAAGTGTTAAGTGTCTGAGGCTGGATTTGAACTCAGATCTTCCTAACTCCAGGGCTGGTGCTCTTTTCACTGAGCTACCTAGCTGCCCATTATGTCTACGTTTTAGTACATTTTGTTACTTGCATAAAAGTATTGTTTGGCTTATGCCTTTGTTATATAGGCTAATTGAAGTGTGTGGGTAGGGGCAAATTTTCAGTTTTGTAACCGAGAACCCTCTATACAAGATCAAAAGCCATATTATACTAGAAAAGTGGTTAAAGGATATATGAAAATGATTCTCAAGTAAAGCATTGTTAGCTGTTAACAACCATGTGAAAAAATACTTTAAATCACTAATAATAAAAGAAATGCAAATCAAAACTATCCTAAGATGTCACCTCACAGACAGCAAATTGGCAAAGATGACAAAAGGTGAAAATAGTCAATGTTGGCATGGCTGTGAAAAACAAGTGCACTAATGCATCATTGATGGAGTTGTGAATTAGAACCACTGTTCTGGAAAGTAGTTTGCAGTTATTCAAATAAAGGGCTAAAATGTCCATAGCTGTTGAGTCAGATATTCCACTGCTAAGTATTTACTCCAGAGAGATTATTGGAGAAAATAACAGGTTCCATATACCCCCAAAATATTTATAGCATTATTTTTTATGGTAGTAAGGAACTAGAAACAAAGTATGTGCCTGTCCATTGGGGAATGGCTATATAAATTGTACTGTGTGAATGTAATGGAATATGACTTTGCTATGAGAAACAGTGAATATCATAAACATAGTGAAGCATAAAATTCTTCACATGAATGTGAACCTATTCAAAAATGAAGTAAGCAGATCTAGAAAAACAATATACACCAGTGACTACAACAATGCAAATGGGAAGACCAACAGCCACAAAACAGTGAAATCTGAATGACTTGCCATCACCCACAAATATTTCAATTCCACATTCATGAACTCTAAAAAATTCCTTTATCATAATCTATTGTCATTCCATCTCCTTCTGCCTTGCAACTCTAAACCGTGTTCTTCGTCTTCATCATGATCTCTAATCCCTCCATCCTTGTGTTCTTCCCCAGGCTATCACCCCTGTATTGTCTATTCTCCTTTCCCTCTTTAGCCCTTGGTGAATCAGTTCAACTTTACACTATCCTCTTCTCTCAAGTCCTTTGCCCCCTTATCCTATCACAAATCCTGAATTACGAAGCCCAAAACTTGGATTACTCCTGGCATCCACTGCTTTGAATTCTGTTCATATGCTGCTGAAGGAAGCTGGCAAAAATCTCAAATCCACGTTGATATGAATCTTTATTATAGACTTAGGTTATATAATCTAGCAAGGCAGTCATTTTATCACACTAATGGATTCACTATCCTACTAATCACACCTTCCTCTTCATCTCCCATTACCCAGATGCCTTATGCCACTTGGTCTTCTTTTACTAATCTCACATGAAGTGGTAGCCCTTCTCCTTACCTCTTTACACTCACCTTTAATCTGTTTCTTTTTCTCACTTATCTTCAGTCTCATCCTGTCTCTTGGCTCTTTCCCTAGGGCTTACCAACATTTCTATGTCTCTCTCCTTAAAAAATTATCCCTTGGGGAGTAGAAACAGCTCATCCAAGCCACTCTGCCCCCAGATTCCCCCCAAACTATGTAAAAGGGGACTCTGAACAACTTCTGGAGCCCCAGCACCCACAGAACGACACAGAGAAGCTAACCTCCCGCTGAGGACAGCCCAGCAGCCCTGCAGGAAGGACCAGCGCAGAGCTGAGCCAAGCCGAGCGGAGCCCAGGTCCCCGTGAGCCGAGGTGTTAGCCCCAGGGTGGCAGGGCCAGCAGCCGGCTGGAGAGACCCCAGAACACCAGCAGCAGTGGCAACTCCAGAATTATCAACATAGACATGCCTAGGACAAAGTAAGAGGTTAGTGCCCTATGGACTTTGGGACCAGTATTTGGGGAATGCGTGGGCTTCCTCCACTGGGGGCTAGAAGCCACTGAGGAGACACGCCATTTTGTAGTTTTCAGAGGCAGCTCCAGCTCCTGGCCTGCGAACTGTAGGGAGATCCAGCGATCAGTCTGGGTGGGGTGGGGGGGCGGTAATCGCTCTTGCTTTAACCTCCCTGGATCTGGATTGTGATCTGGGGTGGAAGTCGTGGGTGGGTTTACAGCTTGCCAGAAATGGAAGTTGCCCTCCCACACGTTCGGGACGAAAATTCCCCTATCTGTTAGCAAAGCCATAGTGTGGCAACAATCCCAAAAGTCAAGTAATTAAGTGGCAACATGCCAAGGCAAAGGAAACAGAAAAATGCAACCCTAGACTCCTATTTTGGGGGCATAGAGCGGGAAAAGGACTGTGAGATCAGAAGTCCTGCTCCAAAAGCCCCAGGGGAAAACATGAGTGGGTTGCAGGCCATAGAGGACCTTAAGAAGGACTTTAAAAATCAAATAAGAGAAGTGGAGGAAAAATTGGAAAGAGAAATGAGAAGGATGCAGGAAAAGTATGAAATGAGGGTCAACAGCCTGACTGAGGAAAACAACACCTTAAAAAATAGACTAACTCAAATGGCAAAGGAGGCCCAAAAGGGCAATGAGGAGAAGAATGCCTTAAAAAGTCGAATTTGCCAGATGGAAAAAGAATCTCAAAAGTTCACTGAGGAGATTCATACCTTCAGAGTTAGACTGGAGCAAATGGAAGCTAATGACTTTATGAGAAATCAAGATGCTGTTAAGCAGATCCAAACAAATGAAAGATTAGAAGGCAATGTGAACTATCTCATGGGAAAAACCACTGACCTGGAAAATAGATCCAGGAGAGACAATTTAAAAATTATTGGACTACCTGAAAGCCATGATCAAAGAAAGAACCTAGAAATCACCCTTCAAGAAATTCTCAAGGAAAATTGCCCTGATGTTTTAGATCCAGAGGGCAAAATAGAGGTTGAAAGAATCCACCGATCACCTCCTGAAAAAGATCCCAAGAAGAAAACTCCCAGGAATATTATAGTCAGGTTCCAGAATCCCCAGATCAAGGAGAAAATACTACAAGCATCCAGGAAGAAACAATTTCAATATTGTGGAAACACAATCAGAATAGCCCAGGACCTGGCAGCTTCTACACTGAGGGATCGAAGGGCATGGAATACAATATTCCAGAGGGCAAAAGAGCTGGGAATGAACCCAAGGGTCACCTACCCAGCAAAACTGAGTATTTTGTTTCAGGGGAAAATATGGTCATTCAGTGGAATAGAGGACTTCCAAGCATTCTTGAGGAAAAAACCAGAATTGAATAGAAAATTTGACATCCAGACACAAGAAGCAAGAGATGCCTGAGAAGGTAATCAGGGAAAAGAAATCAAAAGGAACTTATCAAAGTTGAACTATTTACATTCCTATATGGAAAAACAATAACTGTGACTGATGATATCTTTCTCACTATGAAAATAATGGAAGAAAGGTGTGTGGTCATATGAATACATATGTGAATGTGTGTATATATGGTTACAGTTATATATGGATAGAGGGCATAGGTTGAATTTGTTGGGAAGGGAGAATACTCAAGGGATGAAATTATGAGGTGAGAGAGGAAAGTGGCAAGAGGAGATGGGGAGAGACAGGGTAGGGTAAACTATCTCATGTAGAAGAAGCAAGGGGAAGTGGTTGCAAGGGAGGGGGAGAATAGGAAGGCAAAAAGGCAAAACTACATTCTCATTGAATTTGGTTCAGGGAGAGAATGACATACATACTAAATGGGATATCTCAACCTATAGCAGAATAGGGAGAAGGGGGATGAGAGGAAGGGTGATGGATGGGAGGGCATCCTTGGGGGGAGGGGAGGTTGGAAGTACCCACTATAGAAGAGGGACAGGATCATGTAGGGAATGGACCAGGTTGGGGGTGGGATGAGTGGGAGGGAATTATAAGCAGCCTTGTACAATATATCTACTATGATAATGTTTTGCATAGCTAGACATGTACAACATATACTGAATTACTTATCTCCCCAGAGGGAATGGGTGACAAGGGAGGAAGGAAATGGATCTGAAATTCGAGGTCTTAACATTAAATGTTTCAAATATATATAAATACTATTATTAATACTCTTTTGCTTGTAACTGGGAGATAAGATGTGCAGGCATTGGGACACAAAGATTCACCTTCCTCTAATGGAAAAGTCGAAGGGGGTATGGGAGAAGGTATGGGAGAGAGCAGATTGGAGGAAGCAATATCTTGCGGGACTGCTATTCTGGGAGGGTGGGTAGGGGAAAAACAGGGTGGGGGGATGATTGTAACTCAAAATCTGGCGGAAATGAATGATGTAAAACAGAAGTTAATAAAGCATTTGTTTAAAAAATAAATAAATAAATAAAAATTAAAAAAAAAAATTCTCCCTTCATCCATCTCCCTAATAGCTATCATCCTCTAACTCTCCTCCCTCTCTTGGCTAAACTCCTTGACAAGGCCAACTACAATCAGTGCCTCCACTTCTTCTCACTTCTTATCTCTTCATACTAGTTTCCTTTCCACCGTAACTCATCATTCTTCTTAAACTTCTCCAAGATTACCAGTCATCTCTTAATTGCTGGTTCTAATGGTCTTTTCTCAGTACTCATCCTTCTTGACTTTTCAGTTGACTTTAACGCTATTTTCTTCTTTTCCTAGATAGTCTCTTTAGGTTTTTGTAACACTGCTTTCTCTTGGTTCTCCTATCTCTCTGACCACTTTTCAGTCTTTATTAAGTCATACACACTAACTATGGCTGTCCTTCAAGATTCTGTCCTGGGCTCTGCTCTTTTTTCCTTTATTCTGTCTTGCATGGTGACTTCATGAGCTTCCATGGGTTCAGTTATTTCTATGCATATGAATCCCAAATCTATACATCTAGCACTGTTCTATCTTCTAAGTTATATCATCCCACATCACCAACCACCTTTTGGACATTTTAAATTGAATGTCCTGTTGGCATCTCAAACTCAACATGTTCAAATAGAACTCATTCTCTTTGGTTATGAAACTATCCCTTCTACTCAACTTATTTGTTACTATCAGGGGCCCCACTTACAGTGTTAGTCACTCATGGTTGCCACCTCATTCCCACTATTACTACATTAATAATCTGTTATGAAGCCTTGCCATTTCTATCTTTGACATTCACCTACCCCCCTGACATTAAGACCTCATCCCTTCGTACCTGGGCTGTTGAAACTTTCTAACTGGTTTCTCTGTCTTAAGTATCTCCCCACTCTAATACATCTTTCATACAGCTGATGAAATGTTTTTCTTAAAGTATCAGTCTGATCATGTCACCCCCTACAGTGTTTCCTTCTTACCCGCAGGATGAAATAGAAAGTCGTCTGCCAGCAACGTGGCTCCTTCCTGCCTTTTTGTACTTTAATTCCTTCCACATTCTCCGCAACTGAACAACACTGGACTTTGTATCGTTGCCATATGATGCTGCACCTCTTGCCTGTGTGCCTCTGCACCGGGTTTCCCACATGCCTGGATTGCTCTTTCTCTTCATCTCTACCTCTTAGCTTCTTTTAGGACTCACACCTTCAGCAGGAGTCCTTTCCTGATCCTGTCTTCCAACTTCTAGAACCATCAGTCTGAAATTATCTTCCATCTACACTACATAGGTGTGTGTGTGTGTGTGTGTGTGTGTGTGTGTGTGTGTGTGTGTATAATTCGCATGCTGTCTTTCCCATTGGAATATGAGCTTCTTGAGACCAGTAACAGTGTTTTCCTGTTTCTTTGTATTTGAAGTGCCCAGTACAGTGACTGTCATATATTCCGGACTTAACAAGTGCTTATTGATTGGTTGACATATCACTGTCTTCATTTTACATATCAGAGCACTTAGACTTTGAGATGTATAGTTTACAAATCTTTAGTCTTTATCATTCCTTACTCCTGAATCAGATTTTCCAGCATATATCTTGCCCATGCCTACCTTTGCTTTGAAGTCGCTATGTATCAATCTATTTGAATATTTAATTTGGAAGGACATCTTAGAATTTTTTTCATTCTCTGTAGCAGATTTTGGTGTATAGGCTGCAGTTGGTTTGTTGTTGTTGTTGTTTTTTAATGAGGACTTTTTTGCAAGTATTTATCATGGGTACTTGAATACAAGATGACCACATATCCCATAAACTGATATTTTATGATGTTTTTGAACACAGGACAAAATTAACTCCATACCCTCATAAATTTGGAGCCAGGAGGAATGTTAGAAGTCATTGAATCCAGCCTTCCTTATTGTACATATGAGGAAACTGAGGCCCAGAGAGGCTAAGTGATTTCCCAAGGTACACACACTGGTAGTAAGTGGTAGAAAAAGGAACCCAGCGCCTCTAATTTCCAGTCTCTTTTTCTTTATACTGTACCATGCTGCCTCTCCTTTATTTTTCTCTCCAAGAAACACTTGTGAACCATTTATCCATTTAGCTCTAATTTCCTTTGTTTTCTGGTTTCTCTTGTAGTGAGAATGTTAAAATTGATACAATTCATTTCCTCCAGGACTATGCCTAATCAGTCAGTGAACAAGTTTTCTCATAAATGGAATGCCAGTAAGTTAAAGTTCAAGATGATCCACAGAATTTGTGACTCTACATGCCACCTGCTTCTTCTCTGTCATTATGCCCCCTCTTTCTGCCAAAGCAGAAGGGAAAAGACTAAGAGCTTTCCTGGTACAAACATGAGTTAAAAGAAAGATACCTCCACTTCCCACTATTATTAGACGTTGTTTTAGAGATGCTAGCTTTAACAAAGAAACTAGACAACAAAATCAAAGTTAAAAACTTTGGTAGAAAGGAAACAACTTTATTTTTAGATAATATCCTGATGTATGTTGAAAACCCTAGAAAATCAGCAAGGAAACTAATTGAGATGATTAATAGTTTGGAAGAAATACTCAGTACTAGGTACTTTTTGGTCCAGAAGTTTGTCAGAGACAAATTTATTATCAACTTCTCAGCTTAGATATTAAGATATTATCAGGTGTAATCTAATTCTAAACTTAATCTCTTCATAGAGAGAAATTCAAAGGGACAGAGATCCATAATGTTTTTGAAAAATCTCTGACCCAAGCCATTTTCTTCTTACAGTTTATAGGGGTCAAGAACAAAAACAAATTCCCATAATCAAGATTAAACAGGGATACAGAGTTTAGGTAAGAGTTTTGATTTCCTCAAACAACTCCTACACATACCCTGGAAAATTATTTTTCTGAAACCATTCATTTCAGCTAGGGATGGGAAAAGGGAAATGATATTTTAGAATCAAACAAGGGACTTTTCTTAACTCTGATCATTGCACTCGTTTTCATGGAGTTTTCCTTCTGGGCTAGAAACTGGTTATTCCTTTGATGAAAATAAAGCACAATTATTTTAGTGCAGAGTATCGTCTCTGAATTAAGTACAGATAAGGTTCTTTATTCAGACAAGAACAAGAACTTTGTACCAAGACACTTAGAAAATATGCTTTCTTAATATTTTTATAACCAAAAGGGAGGGTGGTTAGTGTGCTTCCACAAAAGCTATAGCAATATTACAGGATAAAAGATATATCTTATCCCATCTAACCATCCACCCCAACCATCTTACCATCTGATTTTCTGATTCACTCTTCATCACATATAAAACAGTACTTACAGACCATATTACCAGAATAAAAGGCCCCAGTCCCTGGGGGAATTAATCTACTCAACTTTGGAACTCTAACTGTAGGCTGTTTTCTTCTTTAGTGAGTGAGCTCAAATCCATCTAACCCACTATGGCCCAGACCACCAGATTAGATAATGCTTTATATCCCAACTAGCTACCCCATATATCTTCTCATGCTAGTCCTTCCCCACTCCCCAAATCCCTGGGCCCCTATCAGCACATTTCTAACTCTTGCTCTAAGTTTATCAGTTCAATAATATCAATACTATTTATAAATCTACATGTGTGTGTGTATAGCTGTCTCTTTCCATTAGAATTTTAGTTCTTTGATGTCAGTCTGTCATTTTTGTATTTGTATGCCCAACACTTAGAACAGTGCCTAGCATATAGTAAGTGCTTAAGAAATGCCTTCCTTCCTTCTTTCCCTTCTTCCTTTTTTCCTCCTTTCTCTCTCCCTCTCTTCCTTCTTCCCCTCACCCTTTCCTTCCTCTCTTCCTTTCTTCCCTCCAACCTTCCAAGTAAGACTCTTCTATCATGTGTTTTGTTTGTGATTGTCTTAATCTCAAGAGAGATCAATTATTGCAGAGAAAAAGCATTGCAGTATTTTTTTTAAAAGGCATGACATTTATTTGTTAGTCTTAAGAAGCACAAGGATGTAGTCATACAGGAAGGAGAACCATTTTTTTCTTTTACTTAATTTCATGCATTGTTTCATGTCCATGCCTGAAGAATCCATCACCACAGGGTCACACTACTGATCAGCCTTTCTCTACTTAGAGCTAGGGTAGTTCTCAGAAAAAAAGATTAAGTTCAGGATACTAGTCTAAGCCTTTTCAGCATGGTAGAGAATTTGCCAGTACTTGAACTCTAATAATACAACCCTTATGAACTCAAGAGTCACTATAGTATGATAAGACATGAGTTAGTCTTTTAAGAATATATGTGTGTACATACATATTTTGTGTGCATGTATGTATATTTACATATATATATTCATATGCATATGTACATACATATATGTGTATGTATAAATCAATATATTTCATTAGATGTATATGAATATACATCTCTTAATATAACCTAGGAAGATGTCTGTTTTCTTGTTAGCAAATACAAAATTACTCCACATGTGTATGTAATTGTTGGCTAGAAAGTGCATCTAGGTTCCTTCTCTGTAGTTTAGAATACAGTGCCATGCCCAGGACAGAAATAGTCAACAGCTGCAATCGCTGTTTCATTCACCGTGCTATATTCTTTCAGCCAGCATTCCTGTTGTGACCACCTCTAGCCATAGTCTTCATTTGCCCATAATTTAGGGCAAAGGTTTTGTTCTGATTTTCTCAGCACTGAAAAGTAGCTGTAATGGGGTTGAGGGTGAGGGGTAGGGGATAGATTTTGGCTCCAGTTGGGAAAAGTTTGAAGCAACAGCAGGAAGAAACAGATACTATACCAGTTACAAGCGGCACAAAAATTCCTATCGCCATAGGCACCAGCCATGTACATTCAAACAGATTAGCACTGGGTTAGTGACCTCAGAATGTTTATGTATCTTGAAGGTGTAGGGAAAACAGTAGAAAGAACTCTTTGGAATTTATCCCAATGCTGCTTTATTAGTCATCCAATTCATGGTGCTGCAGTTGGTGCATCTGGTGCCTACCCTTTAAAAAGCAGCTTGTCAGTCCTGTGATGCTGTTGTACATTTAAAATTGAATTCTCTGCCTCATCTCTTTTCTGTTCGATTCCTATTCTGTGACAGAATATGACTGTTATCCTTTTGCATTTATCCAAATAGACTGTGAAGATATTGCAGGCATGCACTGTCTTGCTAAAGTATAATTAACCATTCCTTCTTCCTCGAAATGGGGTTATTTCCTTATAGCTATTTACACAAACATATATTTATACTGCTTAGGTTCAAGAAGTCACAAGCTGAATAAAAATCTATACTAGAAGAGGTTTCAGCTTTAAGGCACGAAGAGCTTACAGCTTTTTAATATAAATTGTTCCCAGAATCCATGTCACAACTCCTTATATGGTGCTGCTTTTTTCCTCTTAGTTGCTATGACAACAGCAGCACTGCACCATTCATCAGCTCCAGACCTGGGCTGCATTGCTAGTCTTCCGTGTTACTCCTGAATGTTAAGAAGAACATCCGTGAATCATTCATTCTGCTAATACTGCGCCATTAGAAACCTAGAAACCAGTTTTTCCAGCAGTTTGTTCTAACTGAAGGGCAAACTGAACTGCGCCATAGGAGAAACTATGCAAAAATACTTCCCTTTTTTTTTTTAAGGGAGCCATACCGAGTACACCGCTGCAGCATTCTGATAGAAAAACCCATCTAAGGCTGAGCTATCTAATGAGAACTCTTCCTATAGAGCCTTTCTTGAAAATCATCAGCTGTAAATGAAAGACTTACAAAGAAGCAGGTGATGTTGTTGGGGTAGTGGATACCTTGGGGAAATATCTTGTGCTTTGGGACCACATTTGACATCAGCTGCAAGAGAAGTATCACCTGTAACGGCACAGTGAGGTTCTGAGCTGTGTAAAGAGCTAACGAGAGAAGAGAAAGGTGTGGATCATCACTGATGAGCCAGCTCTGATGGCAGTGGTTATCTGTGGATGAGAAAGAGGCTTTTAGGTGCATTGGGGAAAAGATTACAGGTTATTGATTTGTGAAGAAGGAAAACTAAAGCCTGTAAGTATACTGAATGGAGAATTGTGTGTTGTTTGGATTGTAGCTTTCAGAGCTTTTAGGCCTACTTTGAGCTCTGTAGAAAAATCGATGCAGACTAAGAAAATTTGACAAGGCAATCAGAGTTTTCAAAGGAAGCCATTAAGAGGTTATCATTAAACATACCTATTTAATTTTATATTAAATGCTTTTTATAAATTCTTATCTTTTGTAAAATACTGTGACCCTCATAAAATAATACCACAATTTGAAAAAGAAAATTCTGTTACTAAAGGGGTGGATAAGTAACTTATTATAATTTTTGAAGGTCAGATTGTTTCTTTTTTTTTGGATCCTAGACGAAAATAAATATTTTTTTCCTTACTGCAGCATTCTTGCAACTAAGATTTCATTTATGATAGTAGTATAGAAAACTGCAATTCAATTTGCCTTCATCCTGACCATATGAAATATTCTTTTCTGGTTTGTTTGTTTGTTTTTTCAAAATTCTTGTCCTGCATAGTTAGAAATTTTTGTTGACTTTGAACTTGTTGGCAACAATGATTTAAATTTTTTTATTATTATTATCCTACTGGGTGACTTTAGAATAAACTAGAGGCCTACCTTCTAATTGGTATTTTTAAACTGTTTAGTAATTACTATTGTAAGAAAAATTAACTTTGCAGATTGGATATTCTAAAAAAGGCATAATATTTATTTTATGGCTTCTAATTAACTTTCTCTTTTTAGGTTTTAGGCAAATCATGGTTACTTAGAGATGGACTGCAAGTAGTAAACTTGTTTTTTAAAGATTAGAAGATTTGAAGTATGATCTTTCAACTTCTTCTCCTAAAAATCCCTTCCATCAGATCTTTGACATTGCTATTTCTCTCAGGTGCTCATCTTAAATTGAAGGATTATTCTTAAATTCACATTACTTCGGAGCCTGTTGCCTTTAGAGAAGCCAGTCTGTCTTCAATTTACATATTGACTGAGAAATTTGATTTTGTTACTCTGTCATTACTCAGTTGTTATTTTTAACGCTCCATTTTTGTGAAAATTTTTCTAGTAACAAGCAAGAACATTTGCAACATGGACAAGAATCTTACAGCCTAAGATAATGTACTGAAATCAAATAGGAATGTTATTGACATATATTGCATGATTATTTGTAAAGGGATTCTTTTTTCTGTTTAATACACCTTTTCAAAGAACTTTAAAAAATAAAACGTTACAATTTGAATCAATACAAAAAATATTTTATTCAGAATTAAATAACCTTGAAATTTTTAATAAAAAAACTAATAATTGGCTAATAAGCCGATCTCTTATTTTCCTTTCCCTCTTTGTATTCACAATATATACAAAATGTGAATTCCTAATATTATTATGGACTTGCCTGAACACTTTTTGTTTGGAATTACCAAATTACTCATTGTTGAAAATCCTATGCTGCTCTTTGCTGCTTTTACATTGAAGGTGTGCCTTGCTTTACATAGTTGATACATTCCTGAATAGTTATGTTGTTCCTTAACAGTGAATAAGTCAATTTTTATAAATGAAATAATTTTAAATGTACTAAGTATACTCACTATTTAAAAGAACTCTAAGATAAGCCTTTTTAAAAAATAACAAATCAGTTCTTAGTTTAGCTGTTGTATAAATAAGATTTCTTATAAAATCTTGTCTTTGAATGTATGGAGCACACTTGAAGTAGAGACTCAGAGTACATATTTAACTGTCCCATACTATGGAATTATAGGTCAACCACTTGATTTCAAGAGATTTGAAATAGTCTGATTTGCTGTCTTTTACCTCAACTGGAACATATGTTTAAAAGTAAAGTCCCTATTTGCACTATATACTAGAAATAGAGGTAGAGGTGATGGAAAAAATCAAAATGAAATTGTCTAAAATTATAAAATTTTGTTCCTTGTTGAAACTTGCAAATACTTTCCTTGAGACACCCCTAGATATCTGGTAATGAGGTGACATCAAAGACAAGTTTATGCTCTGTTTGTCTGGAAATAAGCACTATGTTTTGATCAGAACCTAAAATGAGAATGGAATCCCCTCTGTGTTCCACATTTACAAAGCACTTTAAGACTTCTCTCCTCTCCTCTTTGGCTCTCTCCCCTCCCTTCTCTTCTACGTTCCAAGCTTGACAGAGAGACTGGTTTAAACTGGAGGAAAAGAACAAGAAGAATTCTAGACCCCTTAGAGACAATAGATGACTGAAGCAGGTTAGAACTGGTACTAGAGAGATGAATCACATCCTAATGGTTCTATCTGTACCATATATGAGAGAATAATGACAGATGTGCTCTGTTAGTCCTAGAGGGAATTTTTTTGTGTGTGAGAGGAGTGGTAGAACTTGAAATGAATAAATATATTAATGCATGAATTTTTAAAAAGTACTTTTAAAGTATCTGCAATGGAGAAAGCACTCAGCTAAACATGAGGGATAGATACAGAGGCAGAAAAAGTGAGACAGCCTCTGTCCTCAAGAAATCTGCACTCATGTGAAGACAGTACATATGTGTAAATAGTCAAAAGATAGTAAGCTAATGCATAATATAACAATAAAAACAATAATAAAGATGGCTAGCACTTACATAGTGCTTTAAGTTTGCAAAACACTTTATAAATGTTATCTCATCATGACAGTCTCGAGAGGTAGGTGTTATTATAATCCCCACCTAGCTTATGGCACTATGGACAAAGCACTGACCCTGGAATTGGAAAGACCTGAGTTCAGATGTAGCTTTAGACACTTACTAGCTATGTGACCTTGGACAAGTCACCCCTGTTTGCCTCAGTTTCCTCATCTGTAAGATGAAGTAGAGAAGGAAATGACAAAATAACTTTAGTATCTTTGCCAATTAAACCACAAGTGGGGTCACAAAGAGTTGGACAAAACTGAAATGACGGAGTACCCACAAACTGCCTCCTATGGTTTTTGTGAAGATCAAATATGATATTTGTAAAGTACTTAGCACAGTGTCTGGTATATGAAAGGTACTTAACAAATGCTTATTTCCTTCTTTTTTACAGAGGAGGAAACAGAGGCAGTCAGCAGTTAAATGACTTGCCATGGGTCATACATTGTCTGAAGTAAGATTTGAACTCAGGTCTTCCTAATTTACCCTGTTCAGTGCTTTATTTACTGTGCTATCTAGCTGCCACAGAGCAGCCAAGTGACAAGCCTTTTCTGGCAATAATAGCAGTATTAGGTCAATTCCTGAGCCCAGAAGAAGACATTGGGAGCAGGAAAGGAGATACATTTTGATTTTAGGATGGCCAATGGCAAAATGGTTGGTTTGAATGTCTGGGTGATATGTAAAACACAGTCTGATGATCTGGTCTGAGTCGTCAGGCTGGTTAGATGTGGTACACTAGTTTAATTTGCTCTTACTCAGTCACTAATCACCGTAGTTTGGCCCCTGGATAGAACATCCTAAGCTAAGCAAATTAACTCCCCCAGGGACTTGGAGGTTGTTATTTGGTGGTTCAGTTCTGAGGCATGGTGACAAGTGCTAGGGATGAAGGGAGTTTGAAAGCACTTTTATTGGAAGGAATACTTGGTGGCACAGTGGATAGAGTGCAATCCTGGATTTAGGAAGACTCATCTTCCTGAGTTCAAATTTGGTCTCAGACACTTGCTAGCTCTGTAACCCTGAGCCAGTCACTTAACTCTGTTTGCCTCAGTTCCTCATCCATAAAAAGAATTGGAGACAGAAATTACAAACCTCTCCAATATCTTTGCCAAGAAAATCCCAAATGGGGTCATGAAGAGTTGAACATGACTGAAGAACAACTTATTAGAAACTCAGCAAAGCTTAAGCAATAGTTGAAACCTGTTCCCTGCCTTTGTGTGGACTTGAACACTTCTCATGGAGCTGGGCATGCACTCTGGCCCCTTTTTTGTGCAGTATGTGCTATGACCCTTTGCTGAAGGACATACTTAAACATGGCAACTTTTCCTTGGTCTCTTTGTTGCCATAACTGGGGCATTACATCTGAGCCTCAACAGGTAACTTTGAACCAAAACCATCAGTTGGGTATAAAAGGAGCAAGCAGATACCCCTTATTTCCTCTTTTCAGAGTGTAACTTCAAGACTTTTCTAGTTCACCAGCTCTCCTTTGGATTTCCAGCGAGAAGGAAAGGGGATTTCTTTCCCTACCTCAAAGAGTCTCCTCTTTGATTGGCCTTGACAAAATGAAGAAGGATAAGGACTGAGAAAATGTCATAAGATTTCATTGGCAATTTTAAAAAGAGAGGTTTCCAGGATCTGAAGTCACTCAGTTGCAAAGTAAATGTCAGGTTAGAAAGTGGAAGTAGTTCATATAGGATTCAAAGTAAAAGATAAAAGTGAGAAAATAGTCTTGTCAAATGAAGGTTTTAAAGGTCATGGGAGATCTGTGCATGTCTGAATAGCTGGAAAGGGGCCAATAGATAAAGAGAATGAATATGAAAGGGAAGACAGGGTCTTGGAGGAGATTGCAGGGGATGGTATTTATGGCAAAAATGAAGGAGTTGCCTTTGGCAAGAATTTTTGCCCACGTCCTCTATAAATTCCCCTCATAAAAATCTGTACAACATTCTAGAGGTCTTCATCTAGGACTTTTAGTCCTAACAAAACGGATTCAGGCTGCCCATCTACATGACTGGCCTACCTCATTTTCCAGACATAGACGTCCCTTGATAATGTGTTTTGTGCCACTTCTCAAATGTAGCTGATCAATGGTAATATGTTTTAGTCTACTTATGCTTACCGTGCATCTTTCTGTTGCTAAAGCCCAGGCTGTATCTATTTGAGCTAAGAATGGTTTTTACATTTTAAAGTTGTATTTGTTTAAAAAATGTAAAAACAATTCTTGGCTCAAAGACCCCATTGCCAACCCCTGGTCTCTTGTGTAGCTTGCAGTTTTGATGTTTCTGAGGTCATGGTGTTCCATACAGTTCCATACAGTGTCAGAAGGAAAATTGTGTTAAAAGTATGAAGTTTGGTGACAGAAAAAAAAAAACTGATTGAAAGCTTGTCACTGAAAACACTTAATTCACCAAATGAAAATGTAAGCTGCTCTCTTTCTTCTGTCTAACTCTGGGCCCATCTTCCATCTGTAGTACTTGTTCAAGGCATCTTGAGCTCTTGCTTAAATACTCAAGTACATACTCAAGCAAGTCAGCTGACCCTCCAGTCATATGTCAATCTGAGATTAAGGTTCTGTCAACTAGATTTTACCTTTATAAATTGCTGAAAACTGACTCTCTTTTAAGCCACTGGGGATCTCATTGATCACCATGGCATATGGTTAGGAAGAAATAGGCAAGAAGATACTACAAGGAGTCATATTTGCAATAATAGTTCATATCTGTCCAGTGTTTGATCGCATTTTCTCACTTGGTTTTTTTTACAACTTTTTGAGTTAGGTAATGAAAAAATGTTCATTCTCACTTTATAGATTAAGAAGACTTAGAGTTCTAAAGCCAAGGGCTCTCTAAAGTTGGATCTAGATAAAGCAGCTAAAGAAGTTTGAGTGTTGCAGTCAGGAAGATTTGAGTTCTAATCCTGCCTCAGACATTTTTTTTTTTGGTTTGTTTCTTTTGCTTTTTGGAGGGAGGAAGGCTGGGCAATTGGTGTTAAGTGACTTGCCCAAGGTCACATGGCTAATAAGTGTTAAGTGTCTGAGGCTAATTTGAACTCAGGTCCTCCTGACTCCAGGACCGGTGCTCTGTTCACTGCGCCACCTCACTACTGCCCCTGCCTTAGATATTTAATCTCTCAACTTTAATTCCCTCATCTGTAAAATGAGGGGTGTGAATTGGACACATAAGCCTTCCAACTCTGAATCTATGACTTTGTGATTCTTTTCTTCAAGGCGACTGACTCAGCCCTTCTTTGCTAGAAATCTCTCTAGTACTTTGAGGTGTAGCCTTCTTGTGCCTCTAGCTAATAACATATTTCAGCTGTGACTCAGGTCTCTAGTTTCTAAGCAATAGAATATGGATACATAAATATTGATTGGGCTGAGAGAGCATGGAATTATTACTGTACCACTTTGACCACTGTGCATCTGTCTATGAAGCCAGCCTTTTGTTTCTGGATGCAGCACAGGGTCCAGATCCTTAGGCTCCTCTATGTCCTTAGAGTTGGTAGTGATCTTAGAATTCATCTAGTTCGTACCCCTCTCTTACCCCCCCATTTCTCTTCTCTTCTCCTCTCTCCCTCTCTCTCTCTCTCTCTCTCTCTCTCTCTCTCTCTCTCTCTCTCTCTCTCTCTCTCTCTCCACACACATACACACACACACACACACACACACACACACACACACGCCCTCTCCCCCCCCACACACACACATACATCCCGACATACAGGAGGATACATCTTACAGAAGAAGAAATAGGCTTTCAGGTGTAAACTTACTTGTCCAAATTCTTTAAGGTGATAAATGAGCAGCAAAGGTAGGATTCAAATCCAGGTCCTCTGACTCCATATTTAGTAGGCTTTCTACTATGCCATACTGATGCCACTTAAAAAACCTTTATATCACAGTAGAAGTGGCCTGGTCCACTCCTTGGGATTTGACTTTGATCTTGATCTGGAGAACCCACAAATGCAATGTCAGGAAGTAAGTCATTGAACCTCTTTGGTGTTCCTCTCAGTGTTCTGTGACTTCAATTTCATTGTAGAGGGTTTCTTTACTAGAATTCTCTTTACTAATAAAAATATGGATCAAATCCAAAAATTGAAAAAGAAAAAATTTTGAGAGAGAGAGAAAATGTGTGTGACCAGACCTGTGATTTCATTGGTGTAGAGACCTTCCAGTAAGAAAACTCCCTCTGCCTATATAGATCAGTACCATGTCAGCAGATCTATATCATCAGACACTATAAGTGTATGGGATATTGAGAGGGTAAGTCATTTACCCAAGGTCACATGGCCACTATGTAGGATTTTAAACCAGGCCTTCCTAGAACCTGAAGAGCCTTGAGTTGGGAGTATGGGGTACACACTTCAATTATTTCTAAGGACTTAACTCTCTTCAAAATATTTCATATTATGAAATTTCCCAGTGTAAGCATTTACTCGTGTTCATTTTCCATAATGTTCAGTTGGTGGTTTTATTAAACTTTTTGTAAATATATTAGTAGCTTAGGTGTTCTTTTAAAGTGTTTCTTTTAATAAAAATTCCATTCACCATTATAAGCATTGTACAGGAGCAAGTGAGATAGAGCCCCTCCAAACTTAATTTGAATTTGAATTTTGTCCCAGGTAACTTTTATCATTTCTTCAAATACTTCAAAGTCAGAATAGACATTCATTCTTATCTTTCCAGAGGGTTTTGTTTGTTTCTAATATTGACATCTTGCTTCTTGTTTTGTTAAGGGATTAAGAAAACAGCTAATTCTGTGTAATGAAATCCTATTATTTTTTTTAAAGATCATAATAAATTCCTCCTGTAGTAATCCATTCCCATTTTACTGTGACACTCCACCATCATTTCTTTTGCTAATCCCCAGAGTAGATTGGTAGGGTCTTCCTGTTTCAACTCTGTCTTACTGTTGGTGCTTGGTGCCTTCTAGATTCGGTAACATCTAATTCATTTCTGGCAATCATCTAAGGAGAGATTAGTTTTATAAATGGCTTGCTCATTCTTTAGGTAGCATTGCCTTCAGGCATGACAACTTTGATTCAATAGTTATACTTTATACTTATCAGTTGTCTTAGCTGAAGATTTTAGCCAGAAGCCCAAGAAGGGCCATAGATGAGTAGGATGTGACTTTGGACTTTTGTTTCCTCTTTCTTGGTTTATGTTTGTATTTAATCATAAGAATAGATTTGTTTGGCATACTGTTCTCTTTTCATCATTGATTCTAAATGCTACCTATCAAAGGAGAATAAGGAATCAGATATTCCTTGGAGGCAAACTCTTTTCCCTCTGTACATGCTAATCAGGTATACTTACAGAGGTGATTTAAAAAAAAAAACTACTAGAAATATGTAAGTGTTCTTCACCCACTAACTGTGCTTAATAAATGTATTTTTTAAATTCATAGAATTGATTTATGGAATGCAGGCCTTAAATCTGAAGTGTTTCTACCATAATATATACCACACCTTTCTCCTCATTAAATAAACAAACAAAATTTTAAAAAAATCAGGAGCAGCTGGGAAGGGTTAGTCACATCTGCAGTGTTCAAGCCTGTTGTTATAATCTCATGTAATTAATTGGAGAGCGAGTCTAGTTCTTCCTAGCCTCTTCTAGTTCCCTTGTATTAACCCTTTCCTGGAATTCTGAATTAAATTTTGGATGATATTTATATCTCTCTTTTTAACCTTTCTTGATTTCATTTTTTAGTTAGAAGAATCCCAGTTTTTGATTAGTATAATTCTTTTAAATAGCATTTTTTTTAATTTAGCATCTGTGGAATCTTTTCCTGATACTGCTATTGGAGGTTAGAACTAATAACTACATGTTATAGCATAAATTGGATATAATTCCTTATATCTGAGGGAATATAAGTGGAATCATGATCTTCTTTAATTGCTAAAGGCAGTGGGTTAAAATGGATAGAATGCTGGATTTGGAGTCAGGAAACTGAGTGCAAATTTGCCTGTGTTGTGTCACTGTGGGCAAGTCAGTTAGCTTCAGTTTCTTTATTATAAAATGGAAATAATAATATTTACACTACCCAGCTCACAAAATGGTTAGGAAAAAGGTATATTAAAACATACAGTGCTATATGAACGTTAGTCTCTCTCTCTTCTTCCTTCCCTCCCGTGTGTGTGTGTGTGTGTGTGTGTGTGTGTGTGTGTGTGTGTGTGTGTGTGTTTTAAGAACTGGGACTAAATAAAAACTGTATGAGTAACTCCAAGCAAATTTTATGTGGAACATAATTTAGTTTAGAAATGAAAATAGGCTCATGAACATTTATTTTAAGAAGTCTGATTCTTCACTCTGTGCATGGAATTCTCAGTACAGTTTATTCAGGTGACACCATTCTGATAAATAGTATATGGTTCCTGTAACTGTGAAATTGTTTAATAACAAAGGAACTGCAATTTGTGCTACATCAAAACATAATCATAATAGAAATATATCCTTGAACAATCAGACTGTAGAAAAAAGTGACTGCAGTGGTCCAGGTATCCGCTATTATCAAGACTGTAATAGAAAAAGCAGAAGTTCTGAATCATTTGTAATTTGGCTCTCTGCTTTCTCCTTTCTAGCAGCTTTGCTATCCTTTGCAGTCCTTAGAAACATATTAGCCATTTCCTGCACATCTTGTCCCTGTTGCTTTTCCAAGCAGTTTTCTTTTATCCTCTGTTTTCTCAGGCATGATTGTAAAAACCTTTTCATAATTGTAGGGTACTAGTTGATTCTCACAGCAAGTGTTAATAGGTGTTCAAGACCAATGTCACCAATCCCATTAAGGAGATTATTTTCTGTGACACTGCTCCTAGATTTATTTCTATCAGTGTGCTTTTATTCTCCATCCCTCCCCTCTCTATCTTGTCAGGGAAAGAAGAAAAACAAATTGTAACAAATATGAATTGTCGAGCAAAACAAATCCCCAAATTGTCCATGTCCAGAAATATACATCTCCTTTTGCATCTTGATTCCATTACCTCTCCAATAGGATGTGGGTAGCATTCTTCATTGGGCCACTGGAATTGTGGTTGGTCATTGCATTATTTAGACTTCTTAAGAAATCTTTTAAAGTTGTTTGTTTTTGCAGTCTTGGTGTTAATGTATAAATAGTTTTCCTGGTTCTATTCACTTTACTCTGTATCCGTTCATGCAAGTCTTCCCAGATTTCTCAGAAATTGTCCCTTCTTCATTTTCTACTTCACAATAGTATTCCATCGCATCCTATATCCTATTTAGTTCAGCCCTTCTTCCAATGATGTGTTGTTCCCAGATTTAAACAAAAAAAAGACAGCCTCTTGTAAGTTATTTATAGCCACAGTGCTTCAAGTAAAGGTGTATTCTAGCCATATGAGAGGGGAAAAAGAAAAGGAGGGAAATAGGTTGAAAAAGGGAGTCAGAGAGGGAAGTAGGGTGAGAATGGGAGGGAGGGAAGAAGAGAGACAGACTAATGAATGAATGAATGAAGCATTTAATAATGCTTATTGTGTGCAAATAGAAGAGTAGACAGTCCCTGCAATCTAAGATTAGTTCACATTCTAATGGGGCAGACACATGTATGGAAAGTTTAAATTGCAGATCACATGGAAAAGTTCCTTAGGGTGCTGTAGTAAAGCAGATGGCAGTGCCTCTTCTTTAATGTCATTCTTGCTGATAAAATCCTATCAGTTTCCGATGCTGAACCATTTGACAGTGCCAAGGACTTTGGTGACAAGAACTTGCTTTTCTGGGATTTCATTAGCTGTGACTATAGTACCTGGGGGAGTAGTTGCTGAGTTGCATCTCCACAGGGACTGCTTCCCAGAATGATGTGATGTCTGTGGGCACTGGGCAGGAAGCATTGCTGTTCCGAAGGCTCTTCAGTTCAGGGCCCTGTGCTTTCTCCATCAGGGACTAAGGGGAGATGGTGGTCAGGGTGGTGCTGGTGGTTTGACTTGCCTGGCATGTATTGCCTACTCTCTTTCCCTGCTTCTGGTGGGAGGAGAAAGGGGAGGGAAGGATAGAGAGCATCCAGGGGCCTGCCTCTTACACATACTATCTGTGTGACAAGTCATTTAACCTCTCAGTGTGAAGGGAGGGGGAGAGAGGAGCAGAGGGGTGAAGAACTGATAGGGAGAGAGAAGTAAGGAGTGTGTGTTTTGGTTTACTGAAAGCCGGGGTGTATTGAGATTGAAAAAAGTTGGGAACCTTAGACACAGATGAAAGAGAAGAGTAGAAGATAAATGGAAAAAGAATCAGAAATGCCTGTCAAGAAGAGCAGCTGATAGGATAGAGGGAGAGGAGAACGAGACAGGAGAAAGAGACACGTGTTGTGTCCTCACAATGACCTTTAGGTTATTCTGCTTTTCTCCCTCTGCTGTAGGCCTCTGTTTGGATCTCTCGTCTTCAAAGTCCTTCCCAGCTAGTGCCCCAAATTAAACCCCCCCCCAGTGCACCTACAGAACTAAAAGGAGCCTTCATCCCCCATCTCATTTGGCCAGTCTGATAGATCAAGGTTTTATCTCCCATTATTCTAGGAATGACTAAAACCTATGCCTGGTCTATCCCAGCACTTGGAAGGCCTGATAGCCTCTCTAACACAGGTTCAGTCATGCCCCTTCCTGTGCTTCCCAGCCACCATACTGTGGCAGTGAGGTAGCAGAGTAGATAGAGGTTGGAGCCTAGAGTTAGGAGGACCTGAGTTCAAATCTGGCCTAAAACACTCACAAGCACTGTAACCTTTGGTAAGTCACTTAACTTTGCTTCACTTTCCTCATCTATAAAATGAGCTGGAAAAGGAAATGGCAAACCATTCCAATATCTTTGCCAGGAAAACCCAAACAGGGTCATGAAGAGTCTGACATGATTAAAATGACTGAACAATAACTTCCATGCTGACTAACAACCTTGACTTTCTGGGCTTAGTCCTACTGCTATAGCTACCAGTTCCCTTTTTATATATCCGCTTTGTAAAATTTACCTCCAGCCATCTTAGATGCTTCTTCATCTCCAAGTGAATCATGAGACTTAGATTATCTATGAACTTTTAAAAAATATATGCAATTCCATTTGATCTCTTAACCAAGAAAGAGGTAAGGGCATTATTTAATTGTAGGAAATTTGCCATACAGGACTGATGAAATTAAGCCAAAGATTAGATTTGACTTAGACATGTGCTGGAAGTTTTCTGTCCCTGCATTAGACAGTGATGCAATCGGATGTTTTATAATTGAATTACTCTTAGGTATCTTTAGTTTAATTTTTAAATTTGCTATAGAAATGTATGAGTGGAGCTATCCAATGTTTACGTGTCTCTATGTAGTAATCTTACCCTTATAACAAGTCTTGTCTGGCCTACCCACCTCAGCCCACATTCATACACACACACACACACACACACACACACAGACACACACACACACACACACCACACAATCCCCCACAAAAAAACCCAGCTAGACATATGACCATATTTATGGGCCTTCCTATGCTCATTTTGTCCTTCTGGCTTCAGAGAATAGAGTTCCTTATACTGTGACATAGTACTTGAATCTTAGCTTTGGCTAGTTCATAGATTTGTAGATTTATACTATCTCATAGGTGAAAGAGTCCTTAGACATCCTCTATCGAGAAGCTGTCTAAAACAGTAGTAAGACCTGTATTCAGTTGCTGCTTCTGGTGTTCTCTGGCTGTGTAACAACAGACAAATCATATTTCCTCCTTGAGCCTCAGTTTCTTCATCTGTAAAAAGGAGCAGCAACACCAGTAATATCTATTTCACTAGGTTTTATGTAGGTAAAACTAGATATTATATATAAAGTGCTTTGAAAACTTTAAA
This sequence comes from Gymnobelideus leadbeateri, assembly GCA_011680675.1. Taxonomy (NCBI): domain Eukaryota; kingdom Metazoa; phylum Chordata; class Mammalia; order Diprotodontia; family Petauridae; genus Gymnobelideus; species Gymnobelideus leadbeateri. The sequence goes on along the minus strand of WOXC01007278.1, from coordinate 98,924 downwards.
GGATCATATATAAGTATCAATTGCTTTGTTATTTAAATAGCTATTTCTTAACCAGCACTGTCCTTGTGTAGAGAGTATATCACCAAGAAACAGACCATACATCGAGCTCACTAATATCCCCTTCCAATTCTAACTCTATGGTTTTCTGTGTATTGGAGACTGAATGGACATAAAAGGAGCCATCCCAGGAATCATACATCCTGAACTCCCCTGGACAATTCCGGGGACTCCAGAGAGTCATTGGAGAGAGAACTTATTGATAAAAGAACTCGTTGCTTTGCTCCTTTTAGGAATGACAAACTTCCTCCCTGCTTCTGGCCATGTGGTGGCTCACTGCTGAAAAGCCCTGAATCTTAGAATCATAGGAAACCTTGAGTCCTTTGGTATAAGGTGAAGGGGCTACATCTTGAGAAGGAAGGAGTTTCTCAAAACTAGTAGAAATGGGGCAGTTAATGAGAATTGCTTCTGTCCCTGGTGCAGTCAAGGAAAAAAAGTTGTTGTCTTTGAGAAACTTTATTTTATCAACTGTTCCTCTTGGAGAAACCCCTTGGGACTCTTTTAGGTCTCACTTCCATCAGCAACAGCAGCTCCATCCTTTAAAGTCTCAGAAAGAAAAAGCAGAGGAGACTTAGTGCATTTATTGACCCTAGCCAGACCATATGACCTTAAGAGAGAAAACAAATTCACCACTAACTCTCCAACTCTTTACTTTGAGCTCCACCCAAAAATCTTCATAGAATTGTCCTAGAGTCCAAAAGCATGTTAGTAACTGGCCAACTCTGGGTTAGCATATGCTTAAATCCTTTGTCTTCATAACAGTGCAGGAGCTAAATATGTCTGATACGAACTGTCACATAAGGCCATTATTGCTGTAACTCTTTTACCTCTCCCTCTTTCTCCCTTCCCTCTCTCCATCCTTCTCTCCTCACCTATTCCTTATCCTTTGTCTATACTTTGACTTGCTGTTTACCTGAGTAATTTTTCACTCCCAAAGTAAGGACCATAGCAAAAAGGGCTTGCTCATCACACAGCTAGTGTTTCTTCTGAACATTCCTAGGAAGGAGCAAATAAGATGGCCAAAATGCTTCTTTCTTTAGAAATTTGTTTGCCTGTAATGCAACCAGACTGAGAGGACCTCAGGCCCTATTTTTTTTAGTTCGGTATTTGTCACAGATGTTCCTCTCATTATTAAGCCTCTCTCTTACTTATTTGTGTGACCAAGGACAAATCACTGAACTTCTTAAACCCTCAATTTCTTCAACTGTAAAATGAAGGTAATATTTGTACTAATTCTCTGACAAGATTATAGTGAGAACTCGGTGAGATCAGAACCACAGAAATTCACAATTGGATGGAACTTCACTTTTGGTCTGGATAGATAATATGTAAACAACTATATTAATGTAAGCTATGATTAAATTAGTTTAGTAATATAGGTATATAGTACATAAGCTATGTTAATGTAAACTATTAGTATTAAATTAGTATGGTCTCGTTATAAGGAAGGTTTGTATGACCTGGTCATTTATTTTATGAATGATTATAATCATATCTACGTGTGATATTAATTATAATGTGATTAAATAATGTTTATTTTATTTATTTGTAAGGCCTGACACTCTTCTTTCTTCCCCAGCAATTTTCTTTCATTTTGAAAAGGCTAACATATGAATTATCAGGTACAATCATTAAGTGATTTTACTTAATTGTTTGGGGGGAATAAACTTTGTTGTTTGGGGGAAAAAACCTGTTGTATCCAAACAAATGCATCAGTAATTTTAAAAACTGAAAAGTATAATCAAAGACAAAAAGAAGCTTCAACTTTCTGTGTCTTATACTCTTCTAATTACTGAGATTTTTTTGAAAGAACATTGATAAGTATGACTAAAGAATTACAAAGAATTTTGAAAACAATATTTGACATTTCTATAGTATAATATAAAAGTCAGCAGTCCTTTACATACTTTATCCACACACCTTCTGCATAAATTATCTTATTTGATCTTCACAACAATCATGGAAGGCTTAGCTCGCTGTTTAGCTATTCCTTTTCTCCCAAATGCTGCATATCAGAAACTGAAATATTTGAGCTGTCACATCCCTTCTTATTCAGGAATCCTGATTCTGTGATTGTCAACCTATGATTCACCTTTTTTCTTTTTTTTGGTTCTCTTAAACTTGGCGAATGTTGATAATTTGTGATGGACATCATAGTAACTGTAATATATGAAAATCTCACATGTATGACAAAGACTTAGCTCACTGATGATGACTGTTCCTGGAGTTCCATTAAATTATTTGGATATAAATGAAAAGAAAATTTCATGTGTAGTATATGCTTTAAATTTTTAAGCTCTTTGAAGTCAAGGATCATTTCTTGTTGATCTTTATACCTTTTAAGTCCCTTGAAAGTAGGTATGTATGTTCCATAATTTTTTTCATGAGTAAAAGTTGAATGGCTGTACTCTCCCAAATATTAAAGATGACCTGGTTAGGTAGACTATTTTGAGATGAACTGGAATGCCTTTAGTTTAGCCCCAAAATTGCCATAGAAAAAAATTCAATCAAGATACCTAGGATCAATTTCATGATTACTCTTTATGTGCTTGTTAAAGAGAGAAAAAAATGGCAGAAAAATTATGTGGAGATGAATTGAATATATAAACTTAATCTTGTTAAGGCATTCTTTGTAATATTAAAGGTGCATTTTCATGAATAAGGTTTCACTATTAATTTTTCACATAGATCTGAAAGACATTTTCAAATTTAATCCCTGATATTGAGATCCTATATAATGAAAAAAATCTTTATTAGTTTGAGATTGCATGTTACCTTAATAGTCTGTTGTCTTTTCATCTGAGACCAGTGTATAATATAGCCTCTAATTTAATGATCAATTCAATTAAATGATTTAATATATTTATCCAAAAAGCTGCCTTAAATTATATATTTTAATAATAGGTATTTGTAGTAGTAACTGCATAATTTTGTTTTTTATTCAAATAATGTAGTGTTTGTATAATTAATATTTATACAAACTCCATCTTATAGTCATCATTTGTATAATCATATTATTTTCTTTAGCTTATCGTGTCTGGGCTTAGATTCATAGCATTACAAAATTTGAGAGTTGGAAGAGACACCACTGGCCATCTAGTGCAACTCATACCTGAAAAGTAATCTTAGTCAATCAGCAGTCAGTCAGCATAAATTTAAGAACGTAACTGTATACCAGATTCTGTGTTATCATTCTAATAAGAGTGACAACACGTAAATATGACTAGCTCCATACAGGATAGTAGGTGGAGGGTCATTTCAGAAGGGAAGGCAAGATTAGTGAGATTAATTGGGAAAATTTTACATAAGATGCGATTTGAACAGAGTTTTGCTGAAGGTAGGCAGGGAGACTCAAAGGTGAAAATGAAAGCTCATACCAGTCATGGGGGTCAACTAGTTCAAAGACACAAAGATAGGAATCATCTAATGTATCTGGATTGTGGTATTGGAAGTAAGAAAGGGCCAAGTTATGAAGAAACACACACTCTAAACAGAGTTTATATTGTAACTTTAGGTATAATAGGGGGCTACTGGAATTTATTGAGAATGGGGGAGGAGAGGGAAAGGAAGAGAGAAGGGGGGAGAGGGAGAGAGAGAGAGAATGAGAGAGAGAGAGAGAGAGAGAGAGAGAGAGAGAGAGAGAGAGAGTGTGTGTGTCTGTGTCTGTGTCTGTGTCTGTGTCTGTGTCTGTGTCTGTGTCTGTGGTGGGGATGACATGATTACAGTTATGCTTTAGGAAAATCACTTTTTTAGCCTACTGGAGAATGGATTAGAGTGGTTGGGGACTTAAAACAAAGGGAACCAATCAGAAGGCTCTTGCTATAGACTAGGTGGCTCTGTGAGTGGGGAGAAGGGGATATACATAAGATCTTGTGATGATAGAAATGACACCAGTTTTTCATGTATCACTGATATTGCCTCAACAATCAAATCCATCAGTTCTTTATATACTTCATCTGTATTTGGCCACTTGAATTCTTCAAGAGCAACTGGATACTCTTTTGTTTCATCTTTACTTGTGTTGGGTGTGAACTCCATGATAGCCTTTTCCCCCTTTCCTTTCTGTTCAAAGATCATTATCCTTAGAAGAGAAAACAGCATTATACCTTTTGACCTCTTTGGGATATAAACCTACTAATGGAATCTCTAGGTCAAAAGTTATGGACATCTTAGTCACTTTATTTGCAAAGTTCCAAATTAGTTTCCAAATTGACACCATTAGTTCTTAAACCTAAAAACATGTATTTCATGTTAAGGAAAAAACAAAAATAACTATAATATGACAATTACTCATTATACATTAACTGCAGTAACAAATAATACATTAATTACAGACATCGACCTGAGTCACAACTCTACAAGTATGCAGTGTCCCTAGGAAGAGTAGTTATACCCTTGCAGAAACCTGCAGTGAATGAGGAAAACCTGTGTGCTCATGGCAGCTTCAGTCTCTGAAGTGAAGAAGGCCTTGCTGTCTTTGGCTTTTCCCCGGAATGATCAGCAGCACCACAATAAGCCGCTTCTCTGCCTCACTACTCTCTCCTGCTGGGCAAATCTACTTTTCTTCTGCTCTCAAATGAATGAAACAGTGACAAGCTTTTTTAGCTCATTATCACTTTTAAAAGAGCAATGAGAAGGTGTTACCGTTTTAAAGTGACAAACAACTCCTTTAAACCAGAGAACCAAAGAACCCCTCAAGTTGTTGTTCAGAGCAATGCAAACATAGCCAGCTCCTCATTCAACAAGATACTCATTTGTCCAGTTTGTTCCCATCCTGTGCTCCTAGCCAAGAAGTGGTGGTAGCTGAAACTACAACAGAATTCTACTATCCTCCACTCAGCAAGGTCCCATATTTTTTTTTCAGCCAATTTGCAAAAGTGTTTCTCTTCCAGTCAGCGAATTCTCAAATATGTCTTCTAAAACCTTCCTCTCAACTGAGTAGTTCACCTGCCATCCTTTTCACTGCTCTGCTGCCTTAGTTCTTCACTCCCTCTTTATTCTCAAAGCAAAGCCCTTTAGTGGTCAGTGATTCAGCTTTCCCTTATGAGTAAAAGTTCATGAGTTCCAATTTTCTGTTTAATCTCCCAACAGTTGTTTTATTTATGACCTTTTAAATATTAAACTCTCAAGCTCTAAAAAGTAACATGTAAATTATTTGAGAGAGCACAATACTATACCTCTTAAGTCACTTTTCTTTCCTTAAGAGGGTCTTTTGAGTTCTCTATCAGATACTCTTAACACTGTTACTGTGCTCAAATTTTATTGGAAGGAAAAACTGTTTCTTCACCTATGGCTTTTTATCCTTGTTTCATGCACAAAAGTTCTCTTTTTGCCCTTCCCAGCTACCAGATCTTCACATATGAAAGGGACAATACTTAATATCCTTCACAAGGTGGTTTAATCCTTTTTTATTGCAGAAAATGTTAATTTTTATACCAATTTTTATTTTCTAACTATTTCAGTCACTAAACTAGTCACATACCAAAGTGGGGGGGGGGTAGTATGTTATAGCACGTGTCAAATACATCGCCTATGGGCTACATGTGACCTTCAGTGCTTCCTAGTGCCATCATATAAAAATGTAATTGGGAAATAGTTTTAAAAACAAATATAATTACCATAAAAACTAAATAATGTTACATTTTAAAACTAAGCCAGTTTGTGGCCTGCAGGGATCTTTATATATGGTAGTAGCTCCCAATTCTATTTGTTTGACACTTTGCCTTACGTTATCAGTATCATCACCACAGTCTTTGGCTGTGGCAGAAAACAAAAAATGTCTTACAATAATGCAATTCACTGTAAAATTCAGTCCTTTTCTCATATTGATTTAGATTCTGAGTCTTGTTTTGTTTTTTTAACTACTTGTGGGTATTTATTCCTTATTCCGCCAACCTTTTTAAGGCCTTTTAGCATTTCTATGTGATTTGATATCCATAGCCATTCTTTGTCTCAGTGGCAAATCTAGAGTCACAACCTGCTTCTTTTCCCTTTATAGAATAGTGTCTTATTTCTTTCACCTCTTATACTACCTTTTCCCAGTCAGATGAGGCACTTACCTTCAACTTTACTGAGAAAATAGATACCATCTGTTGTGAGGTCCAACCCCCTCCCCACACTCCACATCTTAAAAGCCCCCTTTTTAATCCCTATTCTTTTTTCTTTGTTCTATTCACTGAAAAAGAGATATCCTTCTAGCCAAAACTAACCCTTCTTATCTTCTTGATTCTGTCACCCCCAGTATTCTCTGGCAATATACCCCTTCACCATTCCTTCATCTTGAACATCTCTTATCCATTGGCTTTTTTTCCTTACTGACTGTAAATATGCCTTGATCTCTGTTGTCGTTCCCTTAACTGTTGTCTTCACTCTTCTCTCTTTCAACACTAAGGCCTTAGGAAAGGTTATCTTCACTAACTGCCTCCTTTATTTCACCTCTCACTCATTTCGCATTCTCTTACAATCTGGGTTCTAGCCCCATCTGTGAAAATTCTCTGTCCAAGATTATAATTGATCTCTTAACTTCTAAATCCAAAGGTCATTTCTTAATGCTCATGCTTCTTCACCTCCCTGCAACTTCTGAGTCTGTCTGCCACCACCTCCTTTTGGTCATCATCTCTTTTCTTGGCCTCCATGACAATGACTTCTTCAGTCGCCTTTGCTAGAGCAATATTCTTCTCCCATCAATATTTAGGCCTCCCTTAAGACTCTAGCCAAAGGCCTCTCCTCTGTCTGCCCTCTCTCCCTTGTTGATTTCATCAGTTCATATGGATTCAATCATTATCTCTGTACAAATGGCTCCTGGTTTTATATATCAATTCCTAAATCTCTCTCCTGAATTCAAGTTCCATATTACCAGCTACCTGCTATACATCTCCAACTTTATTTCTCACATGACATCTTAAATTCAAGATATCCAAAATACAACTCATATTTTCCCATAAACTCACTCTTTCTGTAGATGTTTTCATTTCTGTTGATAAAACCACATCCTTCCAGTCACCAAGGCTCACAGTCTTGGAAGTCTTTCTTAATATATATTAATGTTCAATGCCTCAACCCTTGCATCCAATCACATAGCAAGTCTTGTTGACCCTTTCTTGCTTCTGGACCCTTCTTTCTACTCCACCTTTACCCTAGTTCAAGTACTTTTATCTCTACTGTTGCAAAAGTCTACTTTAATTATTCTCTTCTCCAGTCTGCCCACCCCCCCAGTCCATCCCTCATGGAGCTATCAATCTGATATTCCTAAAACATAAATACGAATGTGTAAAACTGATCCCTATTTCTTTTATTATAAAATATGAAATCTGTAGCTTGACATTTAAAGTCCTCAGTATTTTATTTCAGTCTTTTTGTTTTTATTTGCCACCAGGTGGTACACGAAAGCTTATCTGCCTCAATTCAAATCTGACCTTAGATACTTACTAGCAACAAATATTTTAATCCCACTTGCCTTTCCACACTCTTATTTCAAGTTGCTCCCTATCATACTTTAATTTTAGACTAGCTAGCCTACTACAGTTCTCCTTTACACCCTGCCTCTTTGTACCTTTGCATAAGTGATTTGTGAGACCTCCCCTTCATAAAATTCTTAACTTCCTTCAAATCACAGCCAAGGTACTACCTCCTGTACAAGATCTTAGTTGATAACCTATAGTTATCCGCACTATTGAAATTGCTTTCTATTATTCTAAATGTACTTTGTATTTACTTACTTTTACATGTATTATATCTTCCCAGTATAATGAATGCTCAGCACCTTGAGGGCAGAGAACTTTTTCATTTTTAAATTTGTATTCCCTGTACTCAGCACATTAGTATGTACTTAATAAATGTTTGTTAAATTTAATTCAATTAAAACTATCCAGTAATTCTCACATTATACAAAACTCTTTAATGTCTTTGCTGGAGAAGACTCTTGAGAGTTCCTTGAACAGGAAGGAAATCAAATTAGTCACTACTTAAAGAAATTAATTCAGACTACTCATCAGGAAGGACAAAAAGTAAAGCTGAAACTTAAATGCTTTGGCTACATAATGAGGAGAGAGGACTCATTAGAAAAGACCTTGTTTTGGGGAAAGATTGAAGGCAAAATGAAAAGGGGATGGCAGAGGATGACGGATATCTAATATCATAGAAGCAACAATGTGAGCTTAGATAGACTTGCAGAGATAGTGGAGGATAGAAGGACCTGGCATGCTGAGGTTCATGGGGTCACAAAGAGTGAGAAACAATTGAATGCATGAACAACAAAATGTCTCTGCTATAGGTTAATTAAAAATCTTGTTAAAAGAAACTATAAGAAATGAAGCCTTAGTTTAGTTGGGTTTCACATTGCCTTTTTTTTAAAGAGTACTTTGCATGTAGTAGTCATTTAATAAAAATGTGCGAACTTAATAGAATAGTGACACTTGTGTTTTCATATGAGCGTTGCTTGAACAAAGAGAAGCTGTTACCATCAAGAAATTATTTTTGTCACTTTATCTCTATTGTCAAGATGACTCTGTGGACCATATAGTGCTCATCATAATTAAAAATTTCCTTTGAACCATATTTAAATTTAAAACCCTGTGGGGTGTGTGTGTGTGTGTGTGTGTGTGTGTGTGTGTGTGTGTGTGTGTGTGTTTTTAGTGTTCTCCTTAGAGCACCTGATAGGAAATACTTTTCCCTCAGCCATATTTTACATTTACAGTGAATCTTATGAAATCAGCCTTTGTGCTAAATTAACATGACCACCCATCACCAAGAATATGAAAGGTATTTATATATTTGCATTTGCTTTATCTTTTGCTAATATTATCAACTGTCTCAGAAATGCTCTTCTGGTATCCACACAATGTCAGGGAAAACTAGGAAGACCCCACTTATGTTGGGCAAACCACTTGTATGGACATAATGGGAAAATGTAGACAGGGGTCATCCAGTATGAGCAGGCATGAATGGATTGCAAATGTTCATCATTGGAGGTTGCACCAACATCAATATAATTGTAGACTGTATTATTATACATTATACATTTATTTTTGTCTATTAAAGTATATTTTTCTATCTGCTATTCTATGTGACAGTTTTTCTCCTGAGTAGACTGTAAACTTCTTGAGATCAGCGGGGATTTCATTTTTGTATTTGTATTCCTAGAGCTAGTAATAAGTGCTTTTTGTATTTTATTGTTTTGAAAATATGTGTAATTCTGCCTACCACTGAAATGTTTGTTCTCTCACATCTTAGTTCATTGTCTGCTATATTCAGAATACAGCACAACCTAATACATTTATATTCAAGTTGATTGGGACTAAGCACAATTGAGGTAGGTGAAAACTAAAAAAGAACAAAGAAATTGCTCAAATGGCTCCTCAAAAAGGGAGAAAGAACAGAGAACTCTCAATGTAGAGAAACCAATCTCTGTAACACTACTTGGAATAGCTAGGATCAGATTAGAAAGTTGTACTATACTGTTAATATGAGATAAAATGAAAATAATTCAAATTTCTGAATTTCTGGCTTTATTTTTCTCTGCTAAGAGTAAGTCTGCCCAATCCCCAGAAGATTAGTGCTCAAAGGATATGAATAGCCAATTCTTAAAAGATGAGTTATAAACTATTCTATTTGGGGGAGTATTATTTTTATTATATTTTAATTTTTATTATAAACTTAACAAACATGAAAAAGACTCATGAGCATAAGTAGAACACAATAGAAGGATCCACATGAACCCATGGATCTGTTATCCATAATTCTTGCTTTTTAAAAGAATACATATGATACATTCAAATTGAGAATTGCAAACTGTTAACAATCACTGTTAACAATCATATGAAAAAGAAATCAAAGAAATGAAAGTTAAAAAAACAAAACCCATGAGGTTTCACCTCACAGCCACAAAATTGTCAAAGATAATATCAAAATAGTCAGTGTTGGGAGGGCTGTCAAAATGCAGGTACATTAATGAATTATTAGTGTTGCTGTGAATTGGTCCAACTGTTCTGTAAAAGTTTGAATTTATGTTAAGAAAATAACTCAAGGGTCTATGCCCTTTGATCCAAAGAGTACATAGTTAAGAATATAACCCAAGGAGGTCAGTGACAAAAAGAAAGACCCAAAACATGCCAAAATATTTATAGCAACCATTTTTTTTAATAGCAAAGAACTAGAAATTAAGTACATGCCCATCTCTTACCAAATGACCAAACAATTTATAAAAAGTGAATATAGTTGGAATATTATGGTTCAACTAGAAATAATTAATATAATTAAATACAGAGAAAAGTGGGAAGATTTGTATGACAGTATATAAACTAATGAGAACCTAACCTGGGAAACAATATAAACAGTGACAATAATACTATACATTTGAAGACCAATGGAACAATATAATCAAAACTGAATACTACAAAAGTATAATAGCTAAGCTTACCTCTCGAAATAGAGATGAACATATACTTGTCCCTTCTTTTTTACTGAGGTTGGAGACTGTAGAAGTGGAAAAATGCAGGTATTTCCACACTTCTTCAATATTTTGATTAGTTTTGAAGACATATTTTTAAAATTTTTCTGTTATTAGTGACAGGAATAGCAAGGAATACATAATAATAACAATGGCTATAATAATAAAAATAGCATGTATATAGCGCTCTATGATTTGTAAAGTACTTTATATTTGTTATCTCATTTTATCCTCACAACAGCCCTGCAAGGTAGATGCTATTATTATTTCTATTTTTGGTTATTCAGTCACCTCTGACTCTTTGTGATTCCATGGACCATAGCACATCAGTGTTCTCCATAAGGTTTTCTTGGGAAAGGTACTGGAATGGTTTGCCATTTCCTTTTCCATTGGATTTAGGCAAACAATGGGTAAGTAACTTATATAGGGTTACACAGCTATGAAGTATCTGAGGACAGATTTGAGCTTAGGTCTTCCAGATTCTAGACCTAGTACTCTTATTTACACACCTAGCTGCCTCTTATTCCCACTTTACAGCAGAGGAAACTGAGACTGAGAAAGGTTAAGTGACTTGCTTAGTGTTTCTCAGCTAGTATCTGAGTCAAGATTCCACTCTAGGTCAGCCTGACTCCTAGTCTGGCTGGTAGAGTGGATATAATGCCTCCTAGTCTGGTATTGTAGCCACTCTACCACCTAGCTGTCCTTTAATACATCAGAAAGTATAGGTGATACAAAAGCAAAAGATATCAATACACATTTTTAAAAAAGAAATAACAGCCTAATACATCAAGATTAACATTCATGGTTTTAAATTTTCATTCATATTAAATATTGGCCTGAATGTAAAATGACCTTTACCCCAGGATGATCTTCCTTCTAGCTCAGTGGAGAATCTGTTTATACCAGGTTTTTGTACTTTTTAATTGCACAGCATGTGTCTTAGCAGCAATAAAATTATTTGACAATACTGATGGTATCCACTTTAAATCTTTTGTACTGAATATTTTTTCAATAAATATTTCCCATTCATTATCAATAATAGAAATATCAATAATAAGACAGTGTATTGAAACCTTTTTTTAGTAACAAGATAATGTAGTATCTCTTCCTCTTTGGATTTGGTCCAGTGTCTGACCTTTAATTCAGAGCAATACCACTACACAGAAATAAATCATATTGAAATCAGTGTAATGTATCATATCACAAATGTACTTTGTTGCTTTCTAAAAAATTACTCTATCCCTGCTACTACCTTCCCATTAAGATAATTTTTCTTGAAAAAGAAATTCTGAAAAAATAAAGATCCCTCTACATTGCTACATAGTCCAAACCCAAACAAACATTCTCACATTTTTCTGAAAATTGAGGTATCTTTCTGCATTTTAAGTTTATTGCCTCTCTGTTAGGAAGTAAATCCTGTTTTTAATCTTCAGTCTATAAGACTTATGATTTATCATAGTGTTGATCAGAGTTCTAACTTTTTTTTTTTTAAAGCAATTGGGGTTAAGTAACTTGCTCAAGGTTACATGGCTAGTCATTATTTATGTGTGGGTGCTCATTTTCTGAGGCAGGATTTGATCTCGGGTCATCCCAACTCCTAGGCCGGCGCTCTATTCACTGCGCCACCTAGCGGCCCCTAGAGTTCTAACTTCTTTGAAAGTTCTTTTTCTCTTTATTGTTATTGTATAAAATGTCCTAGTTTTGGTCACTTTTTTTCTGTATTGGTTCATAGGTCTTCCTAGTTTCCTTAGAAACTGTCCATCTCATTTATTATGGCACAATAAATTCCCAGTATATTTACTTTTAAAAAATCTGTGTAGGGGCAACTAGGTGGTTCGGTGAATAGAGCACTGGCCCTGAAGTCTGGAGGACCTGAGTTCAAATCCTGTCTCAGACACTTGACACTTAACTAGCTATGTGACCTGGGACAAGTCACAACCCCAATTATCTTGCTTTCCCCCTTCCAAAAAAAAAAAATCCATGTAGCCATTCTCCAATAGGACATTTGAGCTTGGTTTTGTGTATGCACATGCACACATACATGGGGGGGCGGGGGATGAAGGGGATGCAAATGGATGTGTATACATATATTTTTTTTACCTATACTTGTATATGAATGTTGGTGGTTTGTGTGGATTTATTTCATCTCCTGTAATTTTGCTAAAGTTATTGTTTCAATTAAATTTTTAGTTGTATCACTAGGATTCTCTATACCATCATATCATCTGCAAAAAAAAAAAAAATGACAATTTTGTTTCCTCTGCCTATGCTTATTCCTTTTATTTCTTTTTCTTGTATTGTTGCATTTCTAGCCCTGAGTTAAATAGTAATGGTGATAATAAGCATCCTTACTTTACCCCTGATCTTATTTTAAAGACTTCTAAGTTTTCTCTTTTTTTTTTTTTTGGAGGGTAATTGGGCTTAAGTAACTTGCCCAAGGTCACACAGCTAGTTTTTTGTTTGTTTGTTTGTTTATGTGTGTTGTGTCTGAGGCCAGATCTGAACTCAGGTCCTTCTGACTCCAGGGCCAGCGCTTTACTCACTGCGCCACCTAGCCGCCCTGACTTCTAAGTTTTCTTGATTACATATAATGCTTACTATATTGTCAGTCAATAAATAGTTATTAAGTGCTTGCTAGGGGCTAGTCATTATTCTAAACACTGGGGATACATGGAAAGGCAGGCCTTGTCCTCAAGGACCTCATATTCTAATGGGGAATGACAACACATTAAAAGTTGAAAAGTGGGCAAGAAGAAAGGTTATACAGTTTGGTAAGGAAGAAAGGCATGATGAAAGTCCAGAGGAATATAACTGGATGGAAAATGAAGAAATGCCTGACCTTAGAAAGGTACTTAGAAAGTGCCTTCCTTAAATGGATGATATGAGAGAAGCTTTCCATTTCCATCTCTTATCAGAGGGAAGAAAGAGCCTCAAGGATAGGAGGTATTAAGGTGTGAGTTCTAAGGTAGATATAATCTTAAAGGAAGATGGGATTCCTGGAGAGGGTATTGACAAGATGAAAGTCCCCAGGAGTAAAGCCAAGTGGGAAATGAAAGAGATCCATTTTTTCTCTCTGCTTTCTAGGGTTTTTATTATGAATGGATACTGGATTTTGTCAATATTCATTTCAGTATCTATTGATTTAATTATCTGGTTTTTATTCTTTATATCACTAACACAATTTATTATATTCAGTCTTCTTTATGTTGAACTAATCATATATCGTTGGTATAAACCCAGCTTTGTTACAATGCATAATATTGCTGATGTGTTGTTGCAGTCTACGTTCTAATATTACATTTAAAATTTTTGCATTACTATTCATTAGAAATATTGGTTTGTGGTTTTCCTTGTCTGCTTTGCTACTCACTGGTTTAGGTATCAAGACTAATATTTATATAGAAAGATATTGCACAGGTGCTTCTTTCCTTATTGCAACAAGTTTAAGTAGTATAAGTTTCAGTTATTCTTTATCATTATTATTTTCATTATTATTTATTCAGTTATTCTTTGAATATTTAATAGCAATCACTTGTAAATTCATCTGGCCCTGGAATTCTTTTCTTTGACAGCTCATTCATGACTTCTTTGATTTCTTTTTTCTGATATTAGATTTTTAAAATAATCTATTTCTTCTTTTGTTAATTTTGATATTTGATATTTTAAAATATTCATCTGTTTCATCTACATTATCATTTTCACTAGCATATAATTAGATTAAATGCATTTTAATAATTTTATTTCCTCTTCAGTTGTTGTGAGTTGCCTTTTAGTATGAACAAGTTGATTTTCTTTTTTTTTTTAATCAAGTTAGCTTTTTGTTTTTATTAGGTTTTCCCCCTGAAAAAAAAGCTCCTAGTTTTTTTTCAATTCAATGACCTTTTTGCATTTGATTTTTATTAATCTTTTTTTTTTAAAGCAATTGGGGTTAAGTAACTTGCTCAAGGTTACATGGCTAGTCATTATTTATGTGTGGGTGCTCATTTTCTGAGGCCGGATCTGATCTCGGGTCATCCCAACTCCGAGGCCGGCGCTCTTACTCACTGCGCCACCTAGCCGCCCCTGATTTTTATTAATCTTATAATTAATCTTTAGAATTTCTATCTTGTTATCTAGTTGGGGATTCTAAAATTTATTATTAAGTTTTTTTAAATCACATGTCAAATTTATTATTTGTGGGGTTTTTTGTTGATAAGGCATTTAGAGATATAAATTTTCTTCTCAGAACAGTTTTAGCTACCCATATGTTTTGATATATTGTCTCAATATTGTCATTTTCTTTGATAAAATTTTTTCTTATTTCCATAATGTACAATTTGACCCACTGAATTCTTTAGATTTATGATATTTTCTCCAATTACTTTTTTAAATTCCTTTTTAAAGGAATCCTTATGCATTTGTTTTTATCACTTTATGATCAATACATAATATATTTGGCATTTCTGCTTTTTAACATTTTTGGTGAGGCTCTATGCACCATTACCTTATACATTTTTAAAAGGTGCTATGTATAACTGAGAGGTATATAAATTTCTTTCCTGTTCCCATTCAGCATTATCCCTAGTTTTTATAAAGTCCAGTCCTTCATTCCTTCCTTCATTCTTTCTTTCATTCCTTCCTTCCCTTTCTTTTTTTCTATGCTTTGACATTCCCTGATTTTAGGTATCAAGATCATACTTGTACAATAGGAAGATATTATAAGGATGCTTCTTTCCACTTCAGACTTGACACACATTGTTCCTGCTTCTTCCGTAAGGCCAAATAAAACAAATCTAATTTCTTTTCCATATCACAACGCTTCAGATCCTTGAACAGAGGTCTCATGTCCCCCAGAAGTCTTTTTTCCAAATTAAATATTCCCAGCGTCTTCAACTAATTATATTATAATGTGGTTTTCAGACCCTTCAGAAATACCCAATAATGGAAAAGAAGCTGGAATTTTCCCTCCTGTGATGTCTTCATAGAGGAGGGTTTGTTGATGACATAGTGGATAGAGCACTGAACCTAGAATCAGGGAAGACCTGAGTTCAAATTTGACCTCAGATACCCATATGTTTCAGTATGTTGTCACAGTTGACAGCAAGCAGTGGATACCAGTCCATACTTATTCATCATCCTCTATATGTGATCTATGCTCAGTTCCAGTCAACCTCCTCCCTGGGACCCACTGAGACAAGGGATAGCTCTATGCCCCTTTTCAGTCTGAAGAAGCTATAGAAGTTGAGACCTTTGTACCTTTTCCCAAATGAATTTGGGTCCTAGCTCTTTGAGGGGGGAATGATAGAATCTTTTTTTTTTTAAAGCAATTGGGGTTAAGTAACTTGCTCAAGGTTACATGGCTAGTCATTATTTATGCGTGGGTGCTCATTTTCTGAGGCCGGATCTGATCTCGGGTCATCCCAACTCCGAGGCCGGCACTCTTACTCACTGCACCACCTAGCCGCCCCTTTAGGGCAATTGGGGTTAAGTAACTTGCCCAAGGTTACACGGCTAGGTTTTTGTTTGTGTGGATTAAGTGTCGGAGGCCGGCTCCGAACTCAGGTCCTTGTGACTCCAGGGCCGGCGCTCTATTCACTGCGCCACCTAGCCGCCCCGGAATGATAGAATCTTAATAAAGCTGCCCCAGCCCCAATATTCTAACTTCATTATAGACCCAGCCCCACTGAACAGCTGGCTCACTGTAGCTACCTAGCCCCCCGACCAGTGTCCTAGCTGTGTGATCTTGGGTAAGTCATTTAACTGCTCTGCCTCAGTTTCCTTAACTGTAAAATGGGAAGAATAATAATAATAGCATCTGCCTCATAGAGTTGTTGTGAGGATTAAATGAAATCATATTTGTAATAAGTGATTAACTGTGTCTGGTACACAATAGGTGTTATATAAATTCTTATTCCCTTCCTTTCTTCACGCAGAGGCTAGATGACAACTGGTCAGGAATGTTATACTGGGAATTCCTTATGAGTATGGGTTGGAGTAGACAGCCTCTGTGGACCTTTTCAACTCTCAAATTCTGTGATTCTCTGTACTTTCATAGGCAGTTTTTATGAGCTGCAATGTCAAAGGTACTCATTAATTTCTTGACCTACTAGCCACAGAAACTGTTCCGAGCCTTCTCTCCTCAAGTCATTGGATTTCACCTCTTACTTTACTGAGAAAAACGAGACCTTTCAATATGAGCTCTCTCTTCCTCCCTTCTCATCTCAAAACCCTTTGACATCCTCCACTCAACTCTTCTCTTCTAGTTTCTACTAATGAGATAGCTCTTCTTCTTCCCAAACTAAGCCCTCTATACATGTCCTTTGTCCCTTCTTTCTTCTCTGGCAGGTCACTTCCAAGGGAAAACAACTGCAGGCTCTTAATTTCAGACACAGACAGTAACTGGACCAGGTTCTGGACTGAGTCCTGTAGAACTGGAGCAGGCTGTGTAAGCAATTAAATATATAATATATGTAAGCTCAGGTGAGCCCTCTCTGACCTCTCTCCTTACCCCCAGGGTCCCTGACCCAAGCTCCCCTCCAAATCCAACCTTGTTTTAGAATTCTTCAGAATTGATCTTTAAAAGAGCTAGGGCAGGGGGCAGCTAGGTGGCACAGTGAATAGAGCACTGGTTCTGGAGTCAGGAAGACCAGAGTTCAAATCCTGCCTCAGACACTTAACACTTACTAGCTGTGTAACCTTGGGCAAGTTACTTAACCCCAATTGCCCTGCCCTCCCCCCTCCAAAAAGAAAAAAAAAGGAGCTAGGGCAAAGCATTTTTTAAAAAGAAGAAAATTTAGGGGGCAGCTAGGTGGTGCAGTGAATAGAATACCAGCCCTGGAGTCAGAAGGACCTGAGTTCAAATGCAACCTCAGACACTTGACATTTACTGACTGTGTGACCTTGGTCAAGTCACTTAACCCCAACTGCCCTGCATTCCAAATAAATAAGCAAATATTAATAAATAAGCAAAAAATAAAAAATAATAAAATTTAGATGTTTTAAAGGGATCAGCATTGTACCTATGGTTTCATTGGTACAGGGAATTCCTGGTTCAGGAAACTCTTTTTACCACATCAGGTTGATGCTTTCTTTACTTTCTTTACCATTTTTAGATGTAAAGAGTGGCCCAGAGCCCTAAGAGTTTAAATAATTGGTCCAGATATACACAGTCAGTATATATCAAAGGCAGTGCTTGAAACTGGTTCTTCCTAAGCCAACTTGCTCTCCACTCTACTACATTTTAAAATTTTTTTCTTTTCTTTTTTTCCTTTGAGGCAATCAGTGACTTGCCCAGGGTCACACAGCTAGTAAGTTTCTGAGGTCACATTTGAACCGCTGGTCTTCCTGATTCCAAGGCCAATGCTTTATCTACTGCTCCACCTAGCTGCCCCTTTGCTTTTCCTCTTGAAGTATCTCACTTTTAACTTTCTTCCCAGTTAGTGCTGAGTAAAAGACTTCAAACCCATAGTCAACATAGAACAAATTGGGGTTTTTTTTTACATTTTTTTCTTTAAGACAACAGCTTAATCATTAAATAACTATGTTCAAGGCTCTGTCCAGTACTGTGTTAGAAACAGAGAAGTATATAATTTGCTTGGGGGCCATTTCAATATAATTGTGCACTTAAATCTTGCCCTTGATATACTATGAAATTCATTCCCTGTACTATTCAATTACTTTCAATTTAATTTTAGGAGAAAAATCTCTAGACTTTATGTAGTATATAGATATAACTTCAGTTTAGGGTCCAGGAAGAGCCAGTTGCTATTGTACTTGGCTAAATTTCATACTCTGTGGGTTCGTCTTGCTAGCCAAATAAATATAATAGATAAAATGTGTTGAATAAATGTGACAGAAAATGCAAACTGTGAACCTAAATTAAATTATATATTTAGTGCCATACCAATCAATTTACCAAAAAACTACTTTATAGAGCTAGAAAAAAATAGTAACAAAATTCATTTGGAAGAACAAAAGGTCCAGAATATTGAGGGAATTAATGAAAAGAAATGCTAGGGAAGGAGGACCAGCTATACCATATTTTAATCTGTATTATAAAGCAGCAGTCATCAAAACTACTTGGTACTTGAGGAATAGAGTAGTGGATCAATTGAATAGATTGGGCACAAGAAACTCAGCAGTCAATGACTATAGTAATCTATTGTTTGATAGACCCAAAACCCCAGTTTTGGGGATAAGAACTCACTATTTGACAAAAACTGCTGGGAAAACTGGAATATAGTATGGTAGAAACTGGGCATAGACCATTATCTAACACCATATACCAAAATCAAGTCTAAATGGGTGCATGATCTAGGTGTAAAGGATGATACTGTAAGCAATCTCAGAATGCAAGGAATAGTTTACCTGTCAGATCTGTGGAGAGGGGAAGAATCTAAGACCAAATAAGAATTAGAGAGCATTATAAAATGCAAAATGGATAATTTTGATTACATTAAATTGGAAAGCTTCTGTACAAACAAAGCCAATGTAACCAAGATTAAGAGGGAAGTGGGAAATTGGGAAAGAATTTTGCAACTATGTCTCTGATAAAGGACTCTTTTCTAAAATAATAGTCAAATCTATAAGAATACAAGTCATTCCCCAATTGATAAATGGTCAAAGGATACGAACAGGCAGTTTTCAGAGGAAGAAATTAAAGATATCTATAAGCATATGAAAAAATGCTCTAAATCACTATTGATTAGAGAAATGCAAATCAAAACAGCCCTGAGGTATCACATCTCACCAGTTTGATTGGCTAAGATGACAAAACAGGAAAATGACAAATGCTGGAGAGGATGTGGACAAATTGGAACACTAACGCATTGCTGATGGAGTTATGAACTGGTCCAACCATTCTGGAGAGCAATCTGGAATTATGCCCAAAGGGCTATAAATAATTTCATGCCCTTTGACCCAGCAATACCACTTCTAGGGTTGTATCCCAAAGAGATCATAGAAGTGGGAGGAAGACCCATATGTACAAAAAATATTTATAGCAGCTCTTTTTGTGTTGGCAAAGAAGTGGAAATTAAGGGGATGCCCATCAATTGGGGAATGGCTGAACAAGTTATGGCATATGAATGTAATAGAATACTATTGTGCCAGAAGAAACGAGGAGCAGATGGACTTCATATTTACCTGGAGAGGCTTATACAAGCTGATGCTGAGTGAGAAGAGTAGAACCAGGAGAAATTTGTACACAACTACAGACACAACATATGTTTGATGACCAACTTTGATAGACTAGACTCTTCTCAGCAATGCAGGGTTATAAGTCAGTCCCAAAAGACTCATGATGGAGAGAGATGTCTACATCCAGAGAAAGAACTAGAAAGATCTGAGTTTGAATCCAGATTGAAGCAAACTACCTGCTCTTTTTCTTTTTCTTGTTTGGTTTTGTTTCCTCTTTCCCATTGTTCATTCCATCTGATACAATCCTTCTTTATAACCTGACTAATGTCTAATGCGAAAGTATTTGCAGGTCCTATACTTGATTGTATGCTGTCATGGGGGGGAGGGCGGAGAGAAAATTTGAAACTCAAGGAATTGTGGAACTGAATCTTGTAAACTAAAAGTAAAGAAACTAATAAAGAAAAAAAAGTGCAAACTGAAACCAGAAACAAGCTCTTTTTACTTGTACTATCTATCCTAAATTTGTTCATTAATGCATTCATTATTCAATTTGGGCAGTGAGTAAAAAAGATTAGATAGAGTGAGAAAGTGACATGCCTATTAAGATACAATATAGCAATGATAAAAAGTTTCACAGGGTTTTTGATAAGTATAGATCTTACAAGGCAGAATTTTGTAGCAGTTTACCTTTTAAATATATTCTCTGATCTATTTGTCCCTCTAAATATAAAAAATATTTTAATTTAAAGGCAAGGAAATTTGATCTCTAGCACAATACAATGTTTTAAAATATTTTTTCATGTTCTTTTCTAGAATAAAAGAAGAAAATAATATTTGACTTAATTTGATATAACCACACTCTACCTTTAATGTAATCTGATGCAGTTTGTTTTGTCCCTCTATACACAACCCTCCCACCTGTTTTTAATTAATGTTCTTATTGGTGATAAATAATTCAGAAAAACTTTCCATCTGCCCCTGTTGTCCAAGAACTACAAGAGTATTTTATGAATTTTTTTTTAAAAAACTGTTTCTCTTTTCCATCATCTACGTATTTTTTGTCCTTCGTTTCTTCTTTTACATGCATGTATACATACATGCTCAGTTCCCAGAAGAGAATACATACATTTCCTCCACACAATATCTGAATACATTAACATCTATAAACCTTGAGTGATGTGATCATTTTGTTTATAGATTTTATAATGTCACTCTTCTGCTCAAAAATCTTCAGTGGCTCCCAAATCCCTATTGATTAAATTTCAAATTCCTTTTCTTAGCATTCTAAGTGCTCCATACTTTGAAACTACCCTGCCATGGTGTCTCACTACTCCTTTCTATGCATTCTAAGCTCTAACAACATCCTGTGTGCCCTGGATATTGCCTGTAGTTTCTCACCTCTTTATCTTTGTTCATTCTGTTCTCTGTGCCTGGAATGTCTTCTCTCTTCCTTTTTGTTCATTGAACTCATAACAATCGTTTCCGATCCAGTTCAAATACCACTTTTTTATTAAGTTGTCTACAGTGTTTTGTGTATAAATGTTCATATTCTGGATTTTTTTTAATTAAACAAATGCTTTATTAACTTCTGGTTTACATCATTCATTTCCACCAGATTATGAGTTACATTTTTCCCCCATTTTTTCCCTACCCACCACCCCAGAATAGCAGTCCCACTAGATATCCCCTCCTCCAATCTGCTCTCTCCCATATCTTCTCCCATACCCCCTTCGACTTTGCCATTAGGGCAACGTGATTCTCTGAGCCCCACTGCCTGGACATCTTATGAAACATTTAATTTTAAAACTTCAATTTTCAGATCCATTCCCTTTCTCCTTTGTCACCCACTCCCTCTGAGAAGATAAGCAATTCAGTATGTGTTGTACATGTATAGCTATGCAAAACATTACCATAGTAGATATATTGTAAAAGACTGCTTATATTTCCCTCCCACCTGTCTCACCTCCCACCTGGTCCATTCCCTACTTTGATCCTGTCCCTCTTTGATAGTGGGTACTTCTAACCTCCCCTCTCCCCAGAATGCCCTCCCCTCCATCATCACCCCTCTCATCCCCCTTTCCCGTACTCAGGAGAGTGAGTGACGGTAAGATATTCCATTTAGTATGTATGTGATTCTCTCCTTGAGCCAACTTCAATGAGAATATGCTTTTGCCTTTTTGCCTTCCTGTTCTTCCCCTCCCCTGCAACTACTTCCCCTTGCCTCTTCTACATGAGATAGTTTGCCCTACCCTGTCTCTCTCCATCTCCTCTTGCCACTTTTCTCTCTCATCTCTTGACTTCACCCCTTAAGAATCATCCCTTCCTTGGGGCGGCTAGGTGGCGCAGCAAGCAGAGAGCCAGCCCTGGAGCCAGAAAGACCCGAACTCGGATCTGGCCCCAGACACCCAACACACAAACAAAAACCCAGCCACGTGAACCTGGGCAAGTCACCCAACCCCAATTGCCCTCCAAAACAAACAAAAAAATAATCATCCCTTCCCATCAAATTCAACCTGTGCCCTCTATCCATGTATACCTGTGAACATATGCCATGTATCCTTCTTCAGTTATTTTCATAATGAGAAAGGTTTCATCAAACACAGTTATTGTTTTTCCATGTAGGACTGTAAATAGTCCAACTTTGATAAGTTCCTTTTGATTTCTTTTCCTTGATTACCTTCTCAAGCATCTCTTGCTTCTTGTGTCTGAATGTCAAATTTTCTATTCAACTCTGGTTTTTTCCTCAAGAATGCTTGAAAGTCCTCTATTCCACTGAATGACCATATTTTCCCCTGAAACAAAATACTCAGTTTTGCTGGGTAGGTGACCCTTGGGTTCATTCCCAGTTCTTTTGCCCTCTGGAATATCATATTCCATGCCCTTCGATCCCTCAGTGTAGAAGCTGCCAGGTCCTGGGCTATTCTGATTGTGTTTCCACAATATTGAAATTGTTTCTTCCTGGCTGCTTGTAGTATTTTCTCCTTGATCTGGGGATTCTGGAACCTGGCTATAATATTCCTGGGAGTTTTCTTTTTGGGATCTTTTTCAGGAGGTGATCTGTGGATTCTTTCAACCTCTATTTTGCCCTCTGGATCTAAAACATCAGGGCAATTTTCCTTGAGAATTTCTTGAAGGGTGATTTCTAGGTTCTTTCTTTGATCATGGCTTTCAGGTAGTCCAATAATTTTTAAATTATCTCTCCTGGATCTATTTTCCAGGTCAGTGGTTTTTCCCATGAGATATTTCACATTGCCTTCTATTCTTTCATTTGTTTGGATCTGTTTAATAGTATCTTGATTTCTCATAAAGTCACTAGCTTCATTTGCTCCAGTCTAACTTTGAAGGAATGAATCTCCTCAGTGAGCTTTTGAGATTCTTTTTCCATCTGGCAAATTCGACTTTTTAAGGCATTCTTCTCCTCATTGTCTTTCTGAGCCTCTTTTGCCATTTGAGTTAGTCTATTTTTTAAGGTGTTATTTTCCTCAGTCAGGCTGTTGACTGTCATTTCATACTTTTCTTGCATCTTTTTCATTTCTCTTCCCAAATTTTCCCCCACTTCTCTTATCTGCTTCTTAAGGTCCTCTATGGCCTGTAGCCAGCTTGTATTTTCATTGGGGCTTTTGGTGCAGGAGTTCTGACCTCACAGTCCTCCTCCATGCTTTGAGCCTCTTTGCCCCTAAAATAGGAGTCCAGTGTTGAACTTTTCTGTTTATTTTGTTTCATTTGCCTAGGCATGTTGACACTTAATTACTTGATTTTGGGGCTTGTTGCCACAGTAGGACTCTGCCACCAGACAGGGGAGCTTCCGCCCAAACGTGGGGTCTTCACAACTTCTGCCAGTTGGGTGGCCTCTGTAAAGCCTCCACCCACTCTGGCAAGTTGGATACCCACCCCAAACTTCCCCCCAAGACCACAATCCAGATCCAGGCAGTTTAAAACAAAAGCGATTAACCCCCAGACTGATTGCTGGATCTTCCTACAGTTCGCAGACCAGGAGCTAGAGCCACTACTGAAGCTGCAAAATGGCTTCTGTGCAGCTGTTTCTTCAGCAGCTTTTTGCCCCCAGGGGAGGAAGCCACATGTTCCCCTAATACTGGTCCCAAAGTCCATAGGGCACTAACCTCTCACTTTGTCCTAGGCATATCTGTGCTGATAATTCTGGAATCGCCACAATTGCTGGTGTTCTGGGGTTCCACCAAGCCGGCTCAAGGCCCGGCCGCCCTGGGGCTAAAACCGAAGACCTGGGCCCGGCCCTGCGGGCTGCGCTGTTGGTTCCCAGCGCACAGTGCTGCCTGCTCTCAGAGTCCTGCGCTGGCCGCTCCCAGCAGGGCTGCTGGGCTGTCCTCAGCAGGAGGTTAGCTTCTCTGTGCCGTTCTGTGGGTGCTGTGGCTCCAGAAGTTGTTCGGAGCTCCCTTTCACATTGTTTGAAATTTGTGTGGGGCAGAGCACATTGGAAATGCTGTTTCTACTCTGCCATCTTGGCTCCGCCCCCTTCAAATACCACTTTTTTATTAAGTTGTCTACAGTGTTTTGTGTATAAATGCTCATATTCTGGATTTTTAAAAGAATAACTAGACTGTTAGCATTCTTTTCCTTTGATGATTTTACAAATTTATTTTATTTTATTTTGGAGAGGCAATTGGATTTAAGTGACTTACCCAGGGTCACATAGCTAGTAAGTGTCAGGGGCTACATTTTAACTTGGGTCCTCCTGACTCCAGGCCCAAAATTATCTACACTGTGCCACCCAGCTGTCCCTACATGTATGTTGCATAGTAGTCATTTAAAATTTTACTCATATCTTGTTTTTTTATCATCATTTCATACTATATCCTCTTATCCCTCAGGCTTAGAGTGATTCCTTACAGCAATGAATAAAAAAGAAAATCAGTGCTCTACAATTAAATCAACACATCAGTCAAGTGGCATAGCAGATAGAATGCTAGACTTGGAGCAAATAAAACTGGTTCAAATTCTGTTTCTGATACTTACTAGCTTTGTGGGTCTAGGAAAGTCATATAACCTCTCTGAATCTCAGTTTTCTTATCACTAAAATTACGGAGTAGGATTAAATGGCTACTGAAATATCTTCTAAATTGATGATCCTAAGCCTGATATTATCTGCATTATTCTTCACTCATGACATCCTACTACTTAAAGAATTGAGGGAGGTGTCTTCTGTATTTTCTTCATGACCAAGTTTTGATTTGGGCAGCTAGGTGGTGCAGTGGATAGAGTGCCGGGCCTGGGGTCAGGAAGACTCATCTTTCTCAGATCAGATCCGACCTTGGACATTTACTTAGCTGTGTGACTCTGGGGAAGTCACATAATCCTGTTTGCCTCAGTTTCCTCATCTCTACAATGATCAAGATAAGGAAATGCCAAACCATTCCAGTATTTTTTGCTAAGAAAACCCCGAAAGGGGATTAAATACAAAGAGTTGAATACAACTAAAAACCACTGAACAACAACAGCATGTGCCAGGTACTGTGTTAACAAAGAAAGGTAAGTAACTGTCTCTCTTGTCAAGGAACTCAGGAGGGAATGACATGGAAATGATGGTGTACAAAGGAAAATTGGGAATAATCAACAGAAGGAAAATTAAGGTAGACCAGAAGGGAGATTTTAGCTGGAATTTGAAGGAAGCCAGAGAAGCCAGGAGGCAGATAAGGAGGTAGAGCTTCCCGAATATAGGGGAAAGCCAGTGAAAATGCCCAGAATTGGGAAATGGAACATCTTGTTTGAGAGTAGAAAGGAAGCCAATGTCAGTGGATCAAAGAATATTGTTGTTAATAAATTTATTAAATGAAGAAATTAGTGACAAACATGGATGAGAAATTAGAGCTCTCGGTGCAGAAAATTAGCACTCTCAAAACAGAATTTATCAACATAATTAGCAGATTAGGACAAATTAAATCCATGATGGAGAATCTCTTCAAAAAAAAGTAGAAGCACACTTGAAACACAGAAATACTGAAGTGAAAGAAAATTTGGCGAAGATAAAATAAAGACAGCTATCTTAAGGGAACACATGAATTCTACATATGCCAAATACACAGATATCTTAAGGATCATAAATTTCCCAAAATAATTTAAATTAGAAAATATGAATATCACATTGTAGGAAATAATGCAAGAAAATTGTGCATAACTCAAGGAAAAGTGTTTTGCATTTTTTAATTTTTAAAGAAAATCTAGACATTTTATTAGTTGTCTAGAGTAACACATAATGCTATATTGCAGCATTATGTAATATTAAACATATGAAGGAATCATTTGTCTAGACATAATGTATATAATGCAAACTAGAAAATTTTGCTAATTTTTCTAACTTTTTATGCTTTAAGGACCCAAGATTTTGATGATGTGCTACATTCTTCACTGATTCAGTTTGCAGATAGTATTTGTAAATTCATGTGAGCAAAAAAAATCTCATGCTAGTCAACATTCTAGTAATAAATATTTACAAGCTTATCTAGGGAGGTACTCAAAATATTTGTCACCAGGCCCATACTTGAAGTCTTTCTACCTTATTTTAGGCCCCCTAGTGCTTTTGCTATGGTTGGCTTTGAAAATCTATGTCACCTACACACTAAGATGATACAAGTGAAGCTTTAGTACATATCTATTCTACAAATTGTTACTAACCAGGAGCAGGTAAGCCTGACGGTTGAGCTATGGGAGCAGGAAGCAGCAACTACTGTCAGTACCTACAAATCAGGTTTTCTTCTGGTCCTTATGTGGCATAGAGGGATATCCTGCACCCCTGGGTTGCTATTATTAACCTGGTCTTTATACTGGGTTGCTAATTTTTTATGTTTTATATATTGATATTTTGTATACTAATTTTCTTTACAGTTAAAAAGTACAGCTATAGGAAACTGGTCATCTGGGTACATTTGTGTGTGTGTGTGTGTGTGTGTGTGTGTGTGTGTGTGTGTGTGTGTGTGTGTGTGTGTGTTTATATGTTCATGCATGCTTCAAGCTTCCTAAAGTTTTAGTCTGAGAGATCACCATAGGACTGGATAATGACAGCTACATCCTTGAGAATACATTGTAGCCTTACCATATTGTTTTGAATACACCTATGACAAAGTCCAGAACACTCTTATCATTTACTTAGAGAAATTAAATTGCTTATAACAACATTTGACTTTACAAAAACAAATCAGTTCAATGCAAGAAACATTCATTATGCACCTGCTGAGTACAAGGCACTATGATAAGTGATGGAGATGTAAAAATAAAAAAAACAAAACATGCCTCAAGTAGCTCACATTTTTTTTTTTTGCTTTTTGGAGGGCAATTGGGGTTAAGTAACTTGTCCAAGGTCACACGGCTAGGTTTTTGTTTGTGTGGATTAAGTGTCTGAGGCCGGATCCAAATTCAGGTCCTTCTGACTCCAGGGCTGACGCTCTACTCACTGCGCCACCTAGCTGCCCCAAGTAGCTCACATTCTACAGAATTAACTTATATAAGAGTCTACTGAATGGATGTTTAAGATTTAAATAGTGTAATAATTTTTTGTGGGAGGAGAAAAGGGGAGTGAGGTAATGAAAATGGTGTTTTAGGAAGGTTTATGTGGTAGCAAGACAGATTGGAACTGGATAAAGAATAGAGGCAAGGAGATTGATTAAAGGAATTATGATATTATTAGTGTGACTTGTTGCACTAGAGGGGAAATTGGTGAAATCGGTCATTTAGAATATTTCAACCAATTGTTGTAGTATTGACCACATCACAATGAGAAATTGATGATATTCCCAAGATTATGAACTGTGCCCTCATAAGAACCTGGAACAAAACAACCAGTTATCTCTATGTGTCAATGTCTTGTCTCCCAAACTTAATTGTTAACTTCTAGAACAGAGAACACTTATCCCTGGTGGCACTTAGCATTTTGCACTAAAGGGTCCCAAATGCCTGGAATACCCATGTCTGTCTCAGGGATCCCTGGCTTCCTTCAAAATTTATTATAAGTACCAACTCCTGTACAAGGCCTGTCCTGATCCTTCCAGCTGTTAGTACCCTCCTCCATCATACCCCTCCTCTTTGAGTATAATTTCTTATCTTCTTTGTATAGACAGCATGACATAGTGGATAGAGACCAGCCTTGGAGTAAGGAAGAAATGGGTAAGGTTAGACCTTTGATACCTATTGACTATGTGACCCTAGGACATTTCAGTTAAGTTCTCATTGCTCCAAGCAATTATAAATTGTTTTCAACAATGGCATATACTATAAATAAAATAATAATTTCCAGTCTGTATTAATTGAATGAAGTTTCATACCAATAAGCTTCTTACATCACTAAAACCACAGTTTCAGACCCCTACCCCAAAAGTTCCTTATTTAATTATTTATGTTCAGGTTGTTTCCCTATAGAATGAGGGTAGGTATCTTTTCATTTTTGTCTTTGTATTCCAAGAGACTAACAAAGTGCCTGGCACACTGTAGATACTTAGTAATTGAATGAGTTAGTAAAGGATTGACCACAAGAGTAAACACAAAGTTATAGGATAAATGATCTATTCATCAATAGAAAATTTTAATTAGGAATAGTATTAGCAAATTATGAAAAGAGTATTTTAAGTTAACATTCAGTATAAATTTTGCCTCTTACTGGCAAAATTATATCGCATTATGGATTTACTCTCTTGGACCCATGAAATCTCAAAGCAATTAAAACAATCCTTAAAAAGGAGCAATTAACCCAGAATAATAAGGTTATTGGGTAGGTCAGGCAGGTAATTTGGCATTTTATAGCGACACAAACACTTTTGGTTAGGAAAAAAATCTTAAGAGTTGTCTCCTGTATGGAAGGCATTAGAGACTATTTAGCCCAACACTCTAACTGTATCTAAGAGAGGTTAAATGATTATCCAGTTAGTCTATCAAACATTTATTAAGTGCCTACTATGTGCCAAGTACTAGCCAAGCATTGAGGAAACAAAGAAAGACAGAAAATAATCCCTACAACTAACAACCTCATGTTTTGACTGGGGAGACAACATAAAAAGAAAACACTTTATACAGTGTACAGAATAGAGAGAAGGCATAAGAAGTAAAGTAGATCAGGAAAGGCTTCCTGTAGAAGGAGGGATTTTACATGGGACTTGAAGGAAGCCAGGAGGCAGAGCTGAACAAAGCATTTCTTGCATGGGGAACAGCCAGAGAAAATTCCTGGAGCCAAAATTAGCATGTCTTGTTCCTGAAGACTTCAAGGAGGTCAATGTCACTTAATTAAAGACTAAGTTGTGTATATGTGTCTTGTTAGGTTGAAGGTGTGGGGTATAAGATTGGAAAAGTGAGGGGGGAGGGGGAATAGATTATACAAAGCTTTTGTATAATTTTGTATTTGATCCTGCAGGTCATAGCCACTGGAGTAGGATAGTGATATGGTTGGACTAGTCTTTATGGAGAATCACTTTGGTGGTTAAATGAAGGATAAACTGGGATGAGAAAAAATTTGAGGCAGGCAGACCCACCAGTAGCCTTTTGCAGTAGTCCAGCCATGAGGTGATGAGAGCCTATACCAAATGGTAGCAGTAGCAAAGGAGAGAAGGGAGCATTTTTGGGAATTGTTGCAATGGTAAAATTGACAGGCTTTGGCAACAGCTTGGATATGGGGCAGAGGGTTATTTGAGAGTTAGTGAGGAATTCAGGATGACATCTAGTTTGCAAGCCAAGCCTGAAGAACTAGAAGGATGGCATTGCTCTCTACAGTAATAGGGAAGATAAGAGATAAGGACAGTTTGTTGAAAAAGTAAGTTCCATTTTGGTCATGTTGAATCCTAGATGTCTATTTGACGTCCAGTTAGATGTCTGAAAGACAACTGGAGATGTGAGTCTAACTTGTGCTAAGGCACTCAACAGTTAATAGAAGAATTAAGGATAGAATCTCATATTCCTTGGGTCCTATTCTATTGTATTTTCCACTTCAGAGCCCATGTCATAGTGAATTCAACAGGTAAATATTTGATAAATGTTTGTTGAATTGAAATGCATCAAAGTGATATAGTGTTGTTAAAACTTTTTTTTTTTGTAAGGGGTGGCTAGGTGGTGAAGTGAATATAGCACTGGCCCTGGAGTCAGGAGGACCTGAGTTCAAATCCAGCCTCAGACACTTAACACACACAAAACTAGCCTTGTAACCTTGGGCAAGTCACTTAACCCCAATTGCCCTCCAAAAAGCAAAAAAAAAAAAAAAGTTTAAAAAAACTTTTTTTGTAACATCATAGATGTTACATACATACATAGAAAATTTTAATAATCCTGAAGTAAAACACTCTAAGGTGCATAAAATGGAAAATGGTGCTATTGTAGGATTCTTGTTTTAGTTACAGATTTTCAATTCAGCATTATTGAGTTCCTGATATATTAAAGGTACTCTGTGTGGAAGATGTAAAAAAGTGTTACATAGTCATTATGCTTATTCAAATCAGTTCAATTCAACAAATACTGAAATTCCTCTTGTGTGCTAAGCAAAACACAGCATTCTATGATGACAATAAATATATGACCCCATCACTACCCTCATTCAGGTTAGTTCAATTCAGCAAAAGTTTATGAAATATCTAGCTTATCCCCATTACATGTAATGCTTATTGATGGTTTTAGATAGATACTACTTACCATTTTAAGGAAACTCCCATTTATTCCTATGCTTTCTAGTGTTTTTAATAGGAACCGATGCTGTATGTTGTCAAAGGCTTTTTCTGCATCTATCAAGATAATCATATGATGTCTGTTAATTTTGTCATTGATATGGTCAGTTATGCTAATAGCCTTCCTAATATTGAATCAGTCCTGCATTCCTAGTGTAAATCCCACCTGGTCATACTGTATGGTCCTTGTGATAAATTGCTATGATCTCTTTGCTAATCCAACTATATTCATTAGGAAAATTGATCTATTATTTTCTTTATTTTTGGCTCTTCCTAGTTTAGGTATCAGCAACACATCTGTGTCATAAAAAGAATTTGATAGACCTCCTTCTTTGTCTATTTTTTCCAGATAGTTTGTATAGTATTGGAACTGATAATACTTGAAATGTTTGGTAGAATTCATTTGTAAATCCATCTGGCCCTAAAGATTTTTCTTAGGCAGTTCACTGATGACATATTCAGTTTCTGTTTCTAAAATGGTTCTAAGTATTTTATTTCCTCTTCTGTTAATCTGGGCGATTTATATTTTGTAAATATTCATCCATTTCACTTAGATGGTCAGATTTATTGGCATACAGTTGGGCAAAATAGCTCCTAAATATTGTTTTAATTTCCTCTTCAGTGATGGTGACTTTATCCTTTTCATCTGCCCTTTTGACACCGGTAATTTGGTTTTCTTCTTTCTTTTCAATAAAATTAACAAAAGGTTTATCTATTTTATTGCTGTTTTTTTCCATAAAACCAGGTCTTAGTTTTATTTATTAGTTCAATAGTTTCTTACTTTCAGTTTTATTAATCTCTCTTTTGATTTTCAGAATTTCTAATTTGGTATTTAATTGGGAATTCGTAATTTGTTCTTTTTCTAGCTTTTTTAATTCCATGCCCAATTCATTCATCTGTTCTTTTTCTATTTTATTCTTGTAAGAATTTAGAGATATAAAATTTCCCCTAAGAACTGCTTTGGCTGCTTCCTATAAATTTTGGCATGTTGTCTCATTATTGGCATTTTCTTTGATGAAATTATTGATTGTTTCTATGATTTGTCATTTGAACCACTCATTCTTTAGGATTAGATTATTTAGTTTCCAATTAATTTTTTTCTATCTTTCCATGGCCCTCTATAACACATAATTTTTTTCTTCTTAAGTGTTTTATTTTTGTAAAAAAAAAAGATATTATTGTCATTTCCCAATGGTTTAGCACCACCACCAATGAAACCCTCCTTTGTAACAAAGAAGTATAGTTTTTTCTTTTTTTCTTTTTTATTTTACATCATTCATTTCCACAAGATTTTGAGTTACTAATTTTCTCCCCAATTTTCCCTATCCACCACCCCAAAACAGCGTTCCCACTGAATATCCCCTCCCCCAGTCTGTTCTCTCCCACCCCCCATTACCCTTTTGACTTTCCAGTAGGATCTCTATGCCCCAGTGCCTGTATATCTCATTTCCCAGTTGCATGTAAAATAATAAAAATTATATATATACATGTATATATGTACATTATATACATGTGTATGTATATTATATACATATATATATTTAAACATTTTATTTTGAAACTTTGGATTCCAGATTCTTTCCCTTCCTCCCTCATCGCAAAACATTTCCATAATGGATATATTGTAAAAGACTGACTATATTTCCCTATCCTATCCCACCTCCCATTTGTTCTATTTACTTTGATCCTGTCCCTTTTCAAAAGGGGTGCTTCCAGCTTCCCTCTCTCCCAGCCTGCCCTCCCTTCCATTATCCCCCCCGCCCTCTATTCCTCTTCCCCTCTACTCTCCTGAAGGGTGAGGTACCCTATTTAGTGTGTATGTCATTCTCTCCCTAAGCCAAATTCAATGAGAATAAGGTTGACTCATTCCCTTTTGCCTTCTTGTCCTTCCCCTCCATTGTAACAATTTTCCCTTGCCTCTTCTGTATGAGATAATTTACCCCATTCTGTCCCTCCCCATCTCCTTTCAATATATTTCTCTCTCACCTCTTAATTTCACCTTTTAAGTATCATCCCTTCCTATTCAATTGGTCCTGTGCCCTCTATCTATGTATACCTGTAGACATATATACACACACACTCACATATGTATTCATACACCCATATACCCTCCTATATAGACATATATACATATACACATATATACATTCCTATTCCCTTCAACTCTTCTCATACTGAGAAAAGTTTCATAAGTTACAATTATCGTTTTTCCATGTAGGAATATAAGTGTTCAACTTTGATAAGTTCCTTATGATTTCTTTTACCTGTTTACCTTTTCAACCTTCCCTTGTTTCTTGTATCTGAATGTCAAATTTTCTATTCAACTCCGGTTTTTTCATCAAGAATGCTTGAAAGTCCTTTATTCCACTGAATGACCATATTTTCCCCTGGAATGTGATACTCAGTTTTGCTGGGTAGATCCCAGCTCCTTTGACCTCTGGAATATCATATTCCAAGCCCTTCAATCCTTCAGTGTAGAAGCTGTGAGGTCCTGAGTTATCCTGATTGTATAACACATAATTTTTATTGCATTGTGATCTGAAAGGATGCATTTAATATTTCTGCCTTCCTGCATTTGATTATGAAGTTTGTATGCCCTAAGACATGGTCAGTTTTTGTGCAAGTGCTACTGAGAAAAAAAGTATATTCCTTTCTATATCCATTCAGGTTTCTCCAAAGGTCTATCATATCTAGCTTTTCTAAAATTCTGTTCACCTCTTTAAGTTCCTTTTTGTTCATTTTGTGATTAGATTTATCAAGTTTTGAGAGGGGGAGATTGAGGTCTCCTATTAGTATAGTATTGCTTTCTGTTTCTTCCAATATGTCACTTAACTTCTCCTCTAAGAAATTTGGATGCTATAACACTTAGTGCATTTATATTTTGTATTGATATTGCTTAATTCTCTATGGTGCTTTTTAGGAAGATGTAGTTTCCTTCCTTGTATCTTTTAATTAGATCAATTTTTGCTTTGTCTGACATCAGGATTGCTACCCCTGCTTTTTTTTTAACTTCAGCTAAAGCATAATATAGTCTACTCCAGCCTTTTACCTTTAGTCTGTGTGTATGTCTCTGCTTCAAATCTATTTCTTGTAAAGAACATATTGTAGTATTCTGGTTTTTAATCTGCTCTGCTGTCCACTTACATTTTATGGAAGAGTTCATTCTATTCACATTCACAGTTATGATTACTAACTGTGTATTTCCCTTCATCCTATTTTACCCCTTACTATATTTTCTTTTTCTTTTCATCCTGGCCCTCCTCACCAGTATCTTGCTTCTTACCACTGCCTTCCTCAATCTGCCCTCCCTTCTATCAGCCCCCCCTGCTTCTTTTCACTTTTCCCTTTTACTTTATATGGGGTAAGATAAATTTCTGTACCCAACTGAGTGTGTATATTGTTCCTTCTTTGAGCCAGATCTGAGAAGAGTAAGGTTCAAAAAATGTTCACACCCTCATTTCTTTCCCTCTACTGTAATAGTTCTTTGTACCTCTTCATGTGATATTAGTAGAAATCTAACCTGATTACATGTGAGGCTATGATAAAGTCTCAGTGTGATGATTTTGTTGTCATTGATAGTGGAAATAGGTTATTATAGTAATCATTACAAGACTTTTATATTTTTGTTATATATGTTGTCTTCATCCCAATTTGGGGAGGTTGATTTTACATAATTGAATCTCTTGCTAAGCTTTCTTTAAATTAGTTTTATAAACTCCAGCGCTTCACTCTTTTTTATGAGATAGCAATGCTTTTAATTATATGTCATTTTAATAAGATTTTACAAATTTGTATTTTGAATCAATATTACTTTTGGCTGCTATCTTTCTCTGCTTGGCAAGTAAGTAGAATATTTGCTAACAGGTATTTGGTGATTTTTTTGGTGTTCCTGTAGTAATAAGAGTTCCATTAATTAAATATCCATATAAAATAATTTATCTGTGTTGATGTCACTTCTGTTATCCACTTCCCATTTTTCATTGTCAGTTACTCCTTTAAACAGTTGAGAATTGTTTCAATTGTACTCTGTGTCTTCTCATTATTATGCTTTTGTCTTGATTTTTTACTGTCTCTTTGCTCTGACAAGTTGTGGTTTCATTGTATGTAGACAGCTGATTGAGGGATAACTTCATATCAATTTAAAATCTTTTCCAGGCTACCAAAATCTCTTTTCTTCTTTATGATCATATTTGGTGCTTTCCATTCTAGTACTTACAAGTCTTTTTTCGGTGTTGAGAATATAACTATATGAGATTTCCATGTAGTCTACAAATCTGTTTATATTTTTGAACCATACTTTTGCATATTTTTATACCATCCTCACCCTTTCTTCCCATCTTGTAGTTAAGCAATGTATTATCAGAGTATATGTGGGTTTAATTTGAAGAGTTTTATTGTATTCTTTGCAAAATTGCTCTGCCTTTTCCTCCTCAGTGACTGATAAACTATTGCATAAACTGCAGTAATTTTCATGGCAGTATATTTGCAAATATCATCAGTATTGCAAATTATCCCATGAAATAATGTTAATTTTGCCTTTGGGTATATTACAAAATCAACTTTAATAATACTTTTCTTTACCTCTCCAAGAATTATCTGTGAGTCTTCGTCATATTTTAGCTGCAAGAAGAAAAGAGGGAAATAGTAACATTTATCAAGTGCCCCCTAGGTTCCGGTCATTGTTCTAAGCACTGGATTAGAGGGAGAGTGGATTTAGGGAGTGATTGGTTATAAGCAAAACAAACTGTAGGGATGCACAAAAATATTTTTACCCTTTTGAGGTGACAAAGAATGGGATTCTGATGAGGTGCCCATCAATTGGAAAATTATCTAACAAGTTATGTTACATAAATGAAATGAAATGCTGGTGTGTGTAAGAAATGGTGAAGGGGATGACTTCAGATCCAGCTGAGATGACTTATTTAAACTGCTGCAGAGTAAAATTAATAGAACCAATGGAGAACAATTTAAACATTGACAACAATATGATTAATACAGACGACTTTTAAAACATTATGAATTCTGACCAGTTAATCCCCCACCATGATTCTAGAGTGGTGGAATATGTTACCCACCTCCAGATAGAGAGGTGAGGGACTTAGAGTGCAGAATGAGATAGATATTTTTTGGATATGTACAATGCAGAAATTTGTTTTGCTTGCAACAGCAGTTTTATTTTTCTTTCATTCTTATTTAGAGTAAGGTGGGGGAGAGAGAAGAATAAGAGACAGATTTTTGCTAACTGAAAAAATAATTCTTTTTAAAGAAGCTTCAGTGACTCACTATTTTATCTAGCTTAAAATACAAACACCTCTGTTTGTCATTTAATTTAAAACCCCTCTCTATCTAGCTCCATCCATCTTATCTTTCTAAGGCTCACTTAACTCCCTCACTCTGCACTCTGCATTCCAGTCAAACTACCCTATCTGCATGATATTTCCATCTGTCTCTTCTTTGACTTTGCTGAGGTTGTCCTTGGTTCATAGAATGTTATCCATTGTCATTTCTCCCTTTTAGAATTCCCCTTAAGTCTCAGTTCAAGTGACTCCCCTTTCTAGACGCTTTTCCTGATTTCACTAGCTGTTGGTCAGCCTGCTATCC
The DNA here is from genome assembly GCA_011680675.1 of Gymnobelideus leadbeateri. Lineage (NCBI taxonomy): Eukaryota > Metazoa > Chordata > Mammalia > Diprotodontia > Petauridae > Gymnobelideus > Gymnobelideus leadbeateri. The sequence goes on along the minus strand of WOXC01007278.1, from coordinate 63,035 downwards.
CAGTCACTTTGTATTTCTGTTTTGTACGTTTTGTATTTATGTATCTGTGAGTGTGTGTGTGTGTGTGTGTGTGTATGTATGTATGTATGTATTTTCCCCCAATAGAACATAAACTCCTTGAGGACAAGGGACTATCTCACTTGTCAGTTATGTACTGAGCAATTAGTACATAGTAGGCATAATAATGATGATAATTAAAAAATAATAATGTATTTTGAATGAATGAATGAATGAATGAGTGAGTGAAGAAAGGCATGCTATAATTAAAAGGACTAGATTTGTGGTTGGAATAGCAGGGTTTGAATTCCATCCCTGCCACTTATCTGCATGACCTTGGACAAGTCATTTAACTTTGAGCCAATTTTGTTTTCCGTAAAAATCAGGATTTTACCTTTTGCTATCAACTTGTCAATGTTGTTTTGAGAATCAAATGAAGTAAATTATACGAACAAGTAATAAGACTTTAAAGTGCTATATAAATTTGTATGTCAATATTCTAAGATGATAAAAAATTATTGCATATTTAAAGACTCTTGGATCTATCACATTTCTTGGCATGGGCAAAAATCTAAAATACAAAAAAATTTTCAAAACTATTTGGACAAACTATTTGTTCACGACAGGATTGAGTGGGTTTTCTGGTTTGTTTTTGTTTGGGGTGAGGAGTTAGAAGAGATTTCCTTTGTAAAAGCTCCATACTTATGGTTAGTATGTTTCATACCTTCCTAACACACATCACAAAATCCAATTTATTCATGGCTGAAATTTTTAACTTAAGTCACATTTCTGTAGCAGCTAATGTAAAATTAATATGACTGTATTAGCTTATATGGTATCAGTACAAAAATAATTTTGGTTTCTTACTCTTAATTTTTTAGTCTTCTGGCTTACAGGACTGATCCATGAGAACTTATTTCTTTGATAAGCAAAGTCAATTCAGTTTGACAATTTATATTAAATCCTGCTGATATTACCATGAATTAATAACGTTTTATGTCTATTTCTGTTCAAATAAAACCTTTTGATTTCATAGCTTCCATAAAGAAAATCTTAAAGCTCAGTTCTGCACTTTCCTAAATTTGCTGGTCTTTAATGGCTAAGAAATGCAAGATAAGACTGCATTTTATTTGAGAAAGGGCAAAAAATATTACTTAAGATAACAGGTAGACAATCAAAAGACACTTCTGTTCTTTTTGAACACTTAGAAGGAAAGTTTTCCATTTTTCAATGACTTTTTTTTTTTTAACAAGACCCATCTCCTCTGTGAAGAATGCAGATAATTTTTTTTTTCTGGCACAAAAAAAAAAGTAGGGTAACTTGATCTGAGTCTGACAGTGTCGTTCAGTTAAGTGCTTCCATCTGTTGCCTGCTGTTCCCCTTACTCATGACCCCTCTATGTTTCTCTCTCTTTCTTCCCTTCTCTTTCCCTCTGTGTTTCTTTCTTCTGTTTCTCTCTTTCTTCCTTTATATTTTCCTTTCCCCTTTCCTCTTTCTCTTTCTTTCTCTCTCTCTATTTTTCATCTTAGCCCCTCTGAGGAAGGCAAAGTTTGTTGAGAGCCCACGAATCCCAGAATCTGATCTTGGCTCACCAACACTCACTTCAGCACAGAAACTGGACGTTGATGAATACTGCCCTGGTAAGCATGCATGTAAAGTGTCTTCTTTGAAAGAGGGAGGATTGGATCGGGCCAGTTCAGCAGAGGAACATTTCACATTCATATCACACATACAAAAATCAGTAAACTCTCTCCCAGTGTATTACATATTTTTTTCCTTGCTAGATGGCAGACAGCTTTCTCTGTTTTTGTTTTTGGTTTTGGTTTTTGGCTCCCCTCATAATCATAAAAGTAAGTGCTGAAAAGTTTTTAAAGGCAGTTTTCAAGGGAATTCATGTGAATTTTATTATACAGACCATTTCAGAGATGTTTTGGTGTTGAATGTTACTTAAGGGAATTACCTTTTGCAGAAGAAGAAGCGCTGAAAGTATGACTTAAAAAGTCATATATTTGAAGTAGAAGTTTTAAGTGTGGTTCTTCATACTTGAAATCTACTAGATTTCTGTACTGTTATAGAGGAGTTCAGAAATATTACCAATAGTAATCAGGTAGAGCAAAATTACTATAGCTCTTTGAATTGGTATCTTCTGTTTGGTCTCTGATTTTTAGAGATACATCTTCTTATGAATAGTCTCTGAACAGATGTGGGAGTTGACTGAAATCTTTCATATACAGGAGCCAAACTGTGGTTCAGACTCATTATCAATGCTTAGATTCTTCTAAACTTGGATAAGTTGCCTGGCAACCACTTTTCTACTATGCAACCAGTCTACACAGCTATGTCAAGGATGTTCCATTCCAGAAGGGATGTAGCTTTAGTTTTAGGTATTTTGTTTCTGTTTTGAAAATTCTTCTTTTAGACTTGCATGTTTGTTGATAAGCCAGAGTTATGTGTGGTGACTGCATTCTTAATTACAAAAGAGTCAATTTTAGTAAAATGATCCTTTTAACTCTAGAAAGTATGTGACCTATGGTAGGATCCCAGTGGTTCATTTTGGTTATTAAAATAATGCATCTGTGGAGCCAGATAGAAGAAAATAATAGGAAGAAAAAAGGGACTAGGTTTGTCATAAGAGAAGAATTTGATTTTATATTTGAGAAATCAATCCATGATTTTTCTTATCTCTTGTGGTAGTTCCCATGTGCCTCAAGCTTCCATCCTTAAAGGTAATCACTCCCTTTTAAATTAATCACCCCATTTTAGAAATTGACTTTTCTATTTCCAAAAGAGAACAAATGTTTCTATAGTGGATTGGGGCTAGGAAGTGGGGTGAAATAGTCCATCTTTTGAGATCTTCACAGTGTTCATACTATTTGGGCAACAGAGAATTTCTCTTTTCCTATCTCATAACCTCTCTAGTTTGTTGATACTAGAAATGAAACCAAAGATGAAAATAGTAAAAATTCATAGGCACTACCAGTTCGTTAATAACAACCTTCTGTGTGCCTTCTCTGGATACCAGGAAAAGAATCAATTTAGAATTTAGAGAATATAGACAGAGAAAATCTGTTATAATCACATAACATTTGTTAAGCACCTACTATGTGTCAGGCACTGTGCTAAGTTCTGGGGATACAAAGAACAACAGCAACAATATCAGGTCTTAGGGAGCTCACAGTCTGTGGAGGGGAGACAACTTCTAAACAACTCTATACAAAAAAGATATGTATAAGATAAATTGAGGGAATACACTGAGGTAAGTTTAAGGAGGACTGGGAAAGGCAGTGTCACAGAGACGACGGGGAACTATACAAAAGATGTTAGGAAGATGTCAGTGACGGGACTTGACAGCTAATTGGATAGGGCAGTGAGAGTAAAGAATCTAGAATGATGCCTATTTTGGGGGCTTAGGTGACTGGGAGGATGGTGGAATCCCCAAAAACAATAGGGAAGTTAAGAAGAGGGGGAAAGTAAGATAAAGAGTTCAGTTTAAGGCATGTTGATTGACATGCCAAAATAAACAGAGAATCCAAACCTCCCATTATCTGATCTTTTGATATCCTTAAGGTACTCCAACGTGGAATCTATAGCTGTAATTTATTATATACAAGGGAATGTCAATGTTGAATTATTATGAAAATCTAATAGTAAAATCTAGACCACATAGTTATTTGTATTAATCTGCAATTAGTATTACTTTTTCACTTCATGGCGTATTGACTAGAGTACCAGATTTAGAGGCCAGAAGACCTAGATGCAGATCATTCATCTGACACTTATTAGTCTTGTGACTTAAACTCTCTAAGCCTCAGGTTCCTCATTAATAAAATTTAGGTAATACCTGTAAGTATTACCACACAAGCTTTTTGTGAGGTTCACATGGAATAAGTATGTGAAGTGCTTTGCAAACTTTAAAGAACTACACATAAATACCAACTATTATTGTTTTATTGGAATTGAACCAAAATAAATCCAGTTATTATTTCTTACTACTTCTCTTGTTTGAAACAATTGTAAAAAAAATGCTAAAAAGAATGCTTGGTGCTTTATTTTTCAGAAAAAGATAATAGTAGTGACTTTAGAAATGAAGTACTTGTTTTCTTTTTATTTAATTATAAAAACAAAACCAATAGCAGAATTTCTTCACTTTTGATGAAATATTTCCTTTATATCACATTATACCAGGATTTTTTTAATGTAATGATTGTAGTTTGCTGTGTGACCATTATTTGTAATTATATGAAACTGACAAAGAGGTAAATTAAAGTTGATGGGCCAATTGTTAGATTGTCTGCTCCACGTGTGAGAGCAAAAAAACTAGAGTGTATCCCACAAATGGAGCCAGATCTACAATGAAAGCTACTGGGTTGCTGCCAGGTTTTTCTCAGGTTTTCCAGTTGGAAATGCTTCCACATTCCACATGTATTCATAGGAAATTTTTCCTATCACAATTAACTTAGTGGAGTAGATATTTTATCTTATTTTAGTCTTATCTGTGTTATGCACACCTAACTCCTTCCTGCCTATGTTTAAGTTGAAGGAAGGAAGTCTTTGGGTTTAGAGGATGGAAATGTAATGTTTATCTGGTTTGTATCCTTACATCTACATTCATTCCTATGGGTTCATCTATATAAGGGTGTGAATGGATGTAAATTAAAACTAAGTAGGACCAGGAATATGACCACTAAGTGAAAATAATTTTTAATACAATCTGAAAGTGCTGGAACTTTGAAATTTGTAGTTTGGATGATCATTAAAATCAAACTACTTTAATGCTAGAAATTCAAGATTAATTTGTTTGATTTGTTAAAAGCTATGCAGCAAATAACAGCATTATGTAGATGAATTACAGGACAATAATTGTTATGTGCCTTCTTTGTGTAGTGTGCAAACAAAGGTGAAAAAACAGTGTCATCCCTACTGTCAAAGAGCTTGAAGCCTAATGGGAGAAATACAACATATGCCAAAATGAGTTTGATTCAAAGTAATGTGAATAAGACAAAGAAAACAACTAGACAAAGTAATTCGTTCATCTGGACAGATAATAACAATAGTTAGCATTTATGTAATATATCAAAAGTGTCAAACTTGTAGGACATAAGCAGCCCCCCATAAAAACTCCAGAGTTAGGTCTGAACCAGATTAAAATATAATTGGGAAATGTTCAACACAATAAATAGAAATACAGTAAAACATAAGTAATGTTAATTGGTGGTTTAACTCAATCAGGGCTGTGTTTCTATTTGAGTTTGATACCACCATCTCATTTGATCCTCACAACAACCCTGTGAGGTAGGCGATTTTGCTATACCTGTTTTACCAATGAGAAAGCTGAGTCTGGGCGAGGTTAAGTGACTTGCGCAGGGTCATTTAGCTAATAAGTTATCTGAGGCAAGACTTCACGGAACAGATTTAGTTGAGGAATTCAGTTGACTATACATACTTTTTTCAGTTTTTGTCTTGGGAGAAAAATGAAGCCTAGAGAAGTGAGGCATTCTCTACCGGCTGGCTCATAGCCAATATTTAGATCTGAATCTATAAGTGCATCTGAGATTTTTAATCTTATGTCATCAAGGATCATAACTCCTACCTTCTGCAAGAAGTCTTTCCTAGTTCCCTTTAATCCCAGTGCCTTCCCTCTGAGAGTATCTTTACTTGATCCTGTGCTTATCTGTTTTCACATAGTTGTTTGAATATGAGAAGAGGGGAGGATTGGGGGGGGGGGGACTATTTTTTTTTCCTTTCTTTGAATTCCCAGCATTTAATATTGTTCCTGGAACAAAATAGGCACTTAGTAAATGGTTGTTGACTTGACTAACATGCATCATTATGGTTTATTCTCACTTCAGACAACCAGAAACTTCAAATAACCAGATTTTTTGTGGGACTTAGGTGGGATACAATCTACATTTTTGTGAGAAATGGATAAATAACAATGTAAACAAGCTGAGTAAATCTCTAAGACTTTTTTTTTTCAAGAAAACAGTTATCAGGATATACATCAGTCAATACAAAAGTTAGCCCAAACTTCTATACCCTTGAGATTTATAATATTGCAAAATGATAACTGATGTTCACAGTGATGACCCTAAGGTACTTTAAGATTCTGAAATATCTTTTGAATTATTGTAGAAACATATTTAAATGCTTAGTGTATTTTGTATTAAATATATTTTATATTCTTTTTCTAACTGGATTGTGACTTTTTAATTTTTTGTGACTTTTTAATTTTTAATGGTATCTTTTGTTTTTATATCACCTTGATTTCCAAATATACTTCCCCCTTCCCCCTCCCTCCACTACCTAGAGAACCGTCCCTTGTAGCTTAAAATATTAAAAAGAGGACAAAAAACCAGTTCAGGAAAACTAACCAATACATCAACCAAACCTAACAGTATAGGCACTATTCCTCCCCTGTCCCCCAGCCCCAGGCCCTATACCTCTGCAAAGAAGGGAGGGAACTGTATTTTCTCATCTCTTCTTTGGGGTCCATCTTGATAATTATAATTACTCTGTGGTCTTTCATCTAACTGAATTATTCCTCAGTTTCCTGGAAGGAGAACTAGATGATTTATAAGGCTCCTCCCAACCCAAAATTTCTGTGAATCTTTGTTTCATATGTGGCATGGGCATAGGTCAAATGTTCAGCACTATTGCAAGAGCAATGTTTTCCTTGGCGAAAGTTGGGCTAGATGGTCTCCAAGGTCCTTTTTGACTTAGATTCTAATTCCAGAAGTTTAATTCCAGAAGTCAGTCCTTTAGACTTTAATAGAAAGGCCCAAGAGGCAGGCTTAGAGGATGCTTCTTCATATCTTGTTAAGCTAGGAAGTACTAGCCAAAACAATCTTCTAAGAGTACACAAGTTTTTACCCATCCCTAATATTTCTAGAGGACTTTGAGGTGCTTCTTTTTTAATGAATGACTATGTAAATTTCCTAAAAAAAATCAGTCATGTTATTAAAACATTATTTAAGGTGACAACCACCAAATTAGAATGTACTTTAAAGTCAAGAATGGAAAACAGTTGAGAGGCAAATAATTTAGCCATGTTCATAACTATTTGTATTCATCTTTTTTATGTAAAGTGTTTGATGGAGCCCATTCTCTTTTCACTATGCCTTTTCAGTTAAAAGTTCAATTTCCATCAATTGTATCAAGTTTTTATTTTCTGTATGATACAAGTAACCATAATCATTTAAAAAAAATAAAATATTGTACATAGTAGACCCAATAAAGGAGTAACTAATGTTTTTACTTTTCTACTTAGCTTAATCTAGGTTAGACTTTAAAATATCTTTAGCTCACTTCGTTGCTATCATTTTATTTCCCAATCCTTTCTATACCAAGAAAATTCACAAAAATTAACAAAAGCCACCTTTATGTCTAAAATGCCTAGGCATATAAATTTTCCTCCTGCTATTAACTTTTCCACTTCTAATTAGTGTGTCACATAGGTTGTCTGACACCTTTAAATACCATTTTAAAACCTGTTTAACTGCTTTCCTTAGTTTTCTTTGCATATATGTATTGTGGACACAGTAGACAGAGGTAAAAGTAAAGTGTACATGGAGCTAGTATTGCATTCCTGATGGTGTGGGTCTAGAGCCAGACATCCTGGAGAATGAAGTGAAGTGGGGATTAGAAAACATTGCTAATGATAAGGCTAGTGGTGTTGAGCTATTTAAAATCCTAAAAGATGATGCAGTTAAAGTCCTCAAGCAAATTTGGAATACTCAACAGTGGCCACTGAATTGTAAAATATCAGTTTATCTCCCAATCCTAGAGAAAGACAATGCCAAAGAATGTTCAGACTATCAAACAGTTGTGTTCATTTCACACACCAACAAGGTTATGCTGAAAATTCTGCCAGCTAGTCTTCAGACAAAGGAGAATTGCTGGTAGTACAGGCTGATTTTTGAAGAGGCAGAGGAACTGGAGACCAAATTGCCAATATTCACTGGATTATGGAGAAAGCAGGGGAGTTCCAGAACAACATGTACTTCTGCTTCATTGACTACACTAAAACTTTTGACTATGTGGGTCAGAAAAAATTGTGACAAGTCCTTAAAGAGATGGAAATCCCTACATCATTTTACTTGTCTCCTGAGAAACCTATGGGTGGGCCAAGAATCATTAGAACTGAACATTGAACAACTGATTGGTTTAAAACTGGAAAAAGAATGACAAGACTCTATATTGTCAACTTATTTAACTCATGTTCAGCATATATCATGTGAAAAGCCAGCCTAAATGAATCGAAAGCCAGAATTAAGGTTGCTGGGAGAAATATCAATAAAGATAATGCCTCTCTGATGGCAGAAAGTAAAAAAGAATTAAGTTTTTTTCTTAAAGTAAAAATTCAGTTTGTCTTTTGACAAGAATCCAGTGTTTCACATCAAAGATTTCACTTCCATTCCTTTGGAATATTCATTCCTTTGGCTAAGGAGAAAACTTGAGGAAAGAAAAGCAATGCATACATGACTAAAAAATATAAGAAAGCAAATAACATCATTCTAATAAGGACTCATATGAATTACTGTTAGTTGCAAGTTACCACAAGTTGATTTTTTTTTTAAATTACAAGGGCGAAGAGCAGAAAGCATTGTTTCTGGCTGTTACAACTGCTTTGGTCATTTCTTTCCACATGGAGTTTAGTCAGCTCCTATACACAGATACAGAAGTGCCTTCTGGTAGTGTCCTTTTGTGTCCTGCTGGATGAAGCAATACAGAGATTTTCCATACTTCTTGAATTCAGATCTAATTTTCAGCATGTCCTCTTCACTGTGGGAGACCATGATCCTGATCAGGACCTTGTCGCAGGTCCTCTTACCCTTCATGGAATCAAAGTCAGTTAGCAAAATACAAGGGCTTGTTCTGAATGCACTGGACCAAGTTGAGGAAGATGTTCTCAAGATCTCCTTGGATGTCTTTCTTGATACTCTCCAGCATGTCATAAGGGCTATATAGCTCTTGTACCTTGCAAATATTTTCTGGAGGTGGTACACATTCCTCTCGATCATAATACTGATCCATTTAGAGACATTGGTTCCCTTCCTTTTCCCTCCTGTATCCCAGAGTTTCTGAGCATCTTGATTAATTAGCTCATAATCACAGAGCCATCCTCTGCCTGTTTGCACTTCACCAGGGCAACCATCAATTTGTGGAAGTCATCAGATACATCTGAAATGATGTCCTTTTCCAACTCTATCTTGTACATTTCTCTGTAGACACTGTTAATTTCATACAGCTCCTGGTTTGGCTATGAGCAGATGATCTCAATGAAGGAATCTTCTTCAGTAGCCAGGTCCTGAAGCATCATACTGAGCAGGTGTCTTCAAAAGACCCAAAATCACTGTCTCCTGGGAGCCAGATAAGGCAGATTTCAGTGCTGGTGCAAGTTCCTTTTTGGTCCTTCTTTGATAAGTGAAGGCAATGTCCTGCCTCTGTTCATTACTGTAGTTTGTCAAAATGTTGATGATGGTAACTTCATCCCCCCTTTGGTCTTAATGGCTGCCTCAGTATTTATAGCATCCCTCTCAACATCAAAGTTCTCATAAGCCTTGAAAGAACCATATGCACTTGCCAAATGTAGAATGATCACCCTCCAAATTGAGCTTGCATAAAATTTTGTGAAATGTAGACATCTTGAAAGAAACTATGCCAAACACTTAGAGAACAGAGATTTAGTCGAACTTCGGGCTAAGAAGTCTTTTGATAAGAGTGAAAGAGAGGAGTGTAAAAGCTGGCTTGAAACTTAACTAAGATTTTGGCAACTGGTCTCTTCACTTCCTGGCAAATAGAGGGAGAAGAAATGGAAGCAGTGTCAGATTTTATATTCTTGAGCTCGGAGATGACTGCAGATGGTGACTGCAGGCATAAAATTTTTAAATGCTCCTTGGATGAAAAGCTGTGGCAAATCTGGAGAATATACTAAAAAGCAGAGATACCATCTTGCAGACAAAGGTCTGTATAGTCAAAGCTATGGTTTTTCTAGTAGCAATTTATGAGTAGCAATGTATGACTATAACAGTTGGACTATGAGCAAAGCTAAGTTCCACAAAATTGGTGCTTTTGAATTGTGGTGCTGGAGAAAACTTTTGAGAGTCCCTTAGACAATAAGAAGATCAAATCAGTCAATGCTTAAATTCAGACTATCCACTGGAAGAACAAATACTGAAGCTGAAGTTTAAATATTTTGGACCATGTAATGAGAAGACAAGACTCATCAGAAAAGACCCTATTACTGGGAGAGATTGAAGGCAAAAGGAAATGGGTATAACAGAGGATGAGACAGATAGATAGTATCATGGAGACAATGAACATGAGCTTAGAAAGACTTAGGGAGGTGGTGGAGGGTAGTGGAGGGCCTTGCATGCTGTGGTCCATGGGGTCACAAAGAGTTGGATATGACTAAACAACGATTGCAACCAAAGGTTTATAAACATGTATATGGAACACATGAAAAAAAATAGAGCCAAAGTAGATATTAAGTGTAGTAGAGGAAAGACAGAAGGAATATATGGCAGTTAGAAAGAAAATACAGACTGGAAGACAAGAAGGAATAAACAGAGATTTGAAAGCAATTAGAACTGATTATGCAGAATGGAATTGCTGAACTCAGTCAATCCCCATGTTTTAAAGGCTTACAAAAATATCAGGAAGTATGCTACAGATGTTCTTTTTAAAATAAATATCCCAGATGGTGGTTTGAGTGGGCAGATGCTTTTACAGATTGATCTTTTGATTTGAACATTCTTCATTCATTTTCCTGATTTATATCTGTGTCTTTACACATTCTGTCCTCCATGCTTGGAATACACTCCCTCCTAACCTCCATCTCTTTGAATCTTCAGATTTTTTTCAAAACCCAACTTAAACTCTCACTTCAACATTAGGCCTTTCCATTCTCTTCTGTCTTCCTCAGCAAAAGTATCACCTATTTTCTCTCTAATCTTCAGTCTCTCCCTTTTTACTAGTTTCTTCTTTGCTGGATACAAAAATGTCCAAGTGTCTCCCGTCCTTTAAAAAAAAATCTGGCTTGTTTTCATACTATATTCTCCCCTTCCTTTCTCAGCTAAACTCTGAAAAAAACATGTACGCTTAGTCCCAGCACTTCCTTTCCTCTCCCTCTCTTCTTAGCCTTCTGCAGGATGATTTATAACCTCATCAATCATCTGAAACTATACAAAGTTTTCAGTGATCTCCTCTCAGAGATCTCATGGTCAAAACAGAAGTCATTCCCCCCAAACCCTCCTCTCTTCCAAACTTCTCTGTGACTATTGTGTGTACCACCATTCTCCTGGTCACTCAGGTTTGCAGTCCTGGCATTATTCTGACTCCTCATACTCTCTAAACAAACATTTTCATAAATTACCAGATCTAGTTGTTTCTATATCTATGTATCTTACATCTATCTCTTTCTCTCCACTCCTATTGCCACCACCCTAGTTCAGGCCCTCATCATATCTTGTCTATTGTTATTGTTGCTCAGTAATGTCCAGCTTTTCATGATCCCATGGACATGTTTCCATGGGGTTTACTTTGGCAGATAGCAGAGTGGTTTGCTATTTCCTTCTCCAGTGGCAGAGGGTAAATGACTTGCACAAGGCCACACAGCTAGGAAGTTTCTGAAATTGGATTTTAACTCATGTCTTCCTCATCCCAAGCCTAACACTTTATCCACTGTGCCACCTAGCTGCCCCCAATTCTTGCCTAGATTATTGCAGTTGCCTGCTTGCTGGTTGGGCTTCCTTGCTCAAGGTCCAGTCTATCCATTCTACTCTATTTTCTACTTATCTCTCAAAGTGATTTTCTTATGTCAACCTCTGTTTCCTCCAGGACCAGGTATAAACTCTTCTGTTTGGCATCTAAAGCTCTTCACAAAGTGACTGCCTTCTACATTTCCTGTTTATTTTCACATTATTCCTCTCCCCTATCATTCAGCCATAGTGGTGTACTTGCTATTCCTTGTACATGAGGTGCCCTCTCCCAAACCCATGACTTTATACCATCCATCCCTTGCACCTAGAATGTTTTTTCTCTTTATATCTGCCTTTTGCCATCCCTACTTTCTTCCAAGGCTCAGCTCCAGTGTCATCTTCTGGAAGAAGGCTTCCCTTATCCCTCAATTGCTAATGGCTTCCCATTCAAGGTAACCTTGTGTCAGCTTCTACTGTTTCTTATATATAACATGTATGTACATGCTGTGTCTTCCAATAGAATATAAGCTCCTCAAGAGTAGAGACTATTGCATTTTTGTTTCTGCATCTCTAGTGCCTAGAACAATGCCTTGCATATGGTAGGTGCTTAATAAATTCATGATACCTAGGCAGCCAGGTGGTATGGCAGCAAATAAAGCAGTAGGCCTGGAGTCAGGAAGATCTGAGTTCAAATTCAGCCTCAGACACTTACTAATTTGTGAGACCTTGGACAAGCCACTTAACCTCCACCTGCCTCAGATTCCTCAGCTGCAAAATGAGGCTAATAATAGCATCTACTTCCCTGGGTTGATATGAGGATTAAATGAAATAATATTTGTAAAGGTCTTAGTACAGTGCCTGGTTTGTTTTTATATCTCTACACTACCTCCCTCAAATTCATGTAATATCCTTGTGAGCAAGAAATTTTTCTTTGTCTTTGTATTCTCAGCAGAGTGCCTGACACATAATAGGTGTTTACTGAATGTTTGCTAATTGTTTGGGAGATTAGCCATTTTACAGTATCTACTTTTAGTGTCATTAAATCTTCAGATGTTGTGTCACAAATCTTAAGGCACTGCATATAAAATATATTGCTTGCTTCACCTTGTGCTGAAAGGCATCTTTTAGAGCAGTGATTTAATTAGATATTCCTGTGGATCGTTTCCATTAACCAGAAAGCCACTTTCCCTTCTGGCTTTTGGTTTATATGACCCAGGATATTATAGGGAAAAAAGAGGAGCTGTTGCTGATGACTTTTCTTTTTATTTTTAATCAAGCTTTGTAAGGAGAAAGAAATAATATTTATGTAACTTATGTTTTAGTTTAGTTTTCAAAACAGCTAGCATCAGACCTGTCTTTTGTCTTTTTTTTTATATCAAATGCTTTATTAACTTCTAGTTCACATCATTCATTTCTGCCAGATTTTGAGTTACGAATTTTCTCCCCATTTTCCCCCACCCACCACCCCAAAATAGTGATCCCGCTGGATATCCCCTCCTCCAGTCTGTTCTCTCTGTCTTTTTTTTTCAAGGTAATATATCTCTTTCTTCAACTAAGAATTCTTGGAAACAGGGATTGCAAGGACAGATAGGCATCATAATCTAAGACTCTAATATTGCTGTGCATTTTTATGCATATAGGGTTTTACTGGGTGTGCCCAAGCACAATGTGATGTCTCAAAATAAAAATAGGTATTTTGCATCTCATTTTAAAAAATTGTATCTTAAGGCATAATTTATCATTTAAAAATTGAGTTGAGTTTTTGTTTTGTTTGATGAATAAAAATAATATTCTTTATGATTGAGTATCTAGTAAATGTTCACCTTTTTAAAAATTAAATAAAATTTCCTAGATGTGTACACCCTAATGAAATGAAATGTACTACACTCATTAGTGTATGCCACTACTAACATATGTATTTGTGAGTTCTAATTAACAGTCTTTCTTTGGAGGGACAAGCTATCACTAAGTCATAGTATCTGTGTCTTGTTTTTTCTGGTATCTGAAAGGCATAAATAATAATATTTCACAGCCTCTGAAACAAAATATAAACTCTTCTATTTAGTTTTTAAAACATTTCACACTCAAGTTCCAACCTTTCTTTCCAACTTCACACAGTATACATTACTCCCCTTCTCAGCACTCTGATCTGGACAAACTGATCTTTTTCTCCTTTCTTTGCACAAAGCACTTCCATCTCCCTTCTCCATCTCCTTTCTCCATGCATTTGTACTGATCATTCCTGGTGCTTAGGCACTCCCTCCTCTTTGTTGCCTCTTTGAAAGCTTCTCCTTCAAAATGAGCTGGAGTCTCACCTTTATAAAATAACTTTACTTATCTCTCCAATTCTTAGTGCCCTCCCTAAAACTTGAATTTAAGTACTTTGCATTTATTTAAATTTATTCTCTTTATTTTGTATGTACTTGAGTCTCCCATTAGAATGTAATTTCATCAAGAATAGAAATTATTTCATTTTCTGTATTTGTATATCCAATGCACAGTGCCTGGCATATATTAGGTGCTTGAAAAATGCTTCTTGGTTGTTTAATTGATTGAATTAATCAATTGCAAAATGGTGTGTATGGCACCTGGGTGGCACAGTGGATAGAGTTCCAGGCCTGCAATCAGGAAGACTCATCTTCCTAAATTCAAATCTGGCTTCAGATATTTGTTAGTTCTGTGGCTCTGGGCAAGTTACTGTTTGCCTCAGTTTCCTTATCTATAAAATGAGCTGGAGAAGGAAATGGCAAACCACCCCAGTATCTTTTTTTCTTTTTTGGAGGGGGGAAGGTAGGGCAATTGGGGTTAAGTGACTTGCTGAAGGTCACATGGCTAGTTTTGTGTTAAGTGTCTGAGGCCAGATTTGAACTCAGGTCCTCTTGACTCTAGGGCCAGTGCTCTATTCACTGAACCACTTAGCCACTCCCCACCCCCAGTATCTTTGCCAAGAAAACCCCAAATGGATCCACAAAGGCAGACAGACTGGTAGTGATGAATATTAACAGATACATGTGATAGTTTCTCTTTGTTTTTTTTAAGCACTGTATCTTTCTTCCAGTTAAAGAAATAAATTCTACTACATAAATCACAAAAGCAGCTATAGCATTTTCAAGAACATAGTTGAAAATAAAAATTTGGCTCTTAGATTCTATAAAACCACCAAATCATTCTTGATCTAGAAGATTATTCTGATGTCTTTAAAAAAAAAGAATCTCTCTGTGATTTCTGTTTTATGAGCTTTGGTCTACAGAAAATGACTATTTTTCCCCTGTGATTTTGGATCTTTTCATAAACTAATCTTTGTGTAATATTCCCTCTGGGCTTACTGTAACCCCCAACCCATACTGACAAGAGAGGTGGCTAATACTATTATTCTCAGGGTCCTAGTGGTTATCTGTGGGCTACTGTCTTCTTCTTAAGTCAGCCAGTTAGTCTCAGCCAGCATTTTAGAAAAAAACATTTACTCAAATGGCATGAGGCAGCTAGGTGGGTCAAGGGACAGTCAGGAGGACCAGAGTTTAAATCTGGCCACAGACACTGCTGTGTGACCCTAGACAAGTCACTTAACCTTGTTTGCCTCAGTTTTCTCTTCTGTAAAATGAGCTGAAAAGGAAATGGCAAGCCACTCAAGCATTTTTGCAAAGAAAACCCCAAACAGACTCACAAAGAATTAGACACAGCTAAGCAGCTAAACAACAAAAGAGGCATAGCAAGATCAGTAGTTGCAAAGCATTTCTCTTAAAAAACAAAACTGAGGTGTACTCTCCCACAAATACACACAGAGTACAGTGGTAATTAGGCACAGGTGTAGAGAAAACACATGGCCAAGCCAACTCATAACTCTGAAAGAGTAGGTACTCTGTGTCCTTTCTCTGGAGAACTCACATAAAGTTTACTGCAGGGTAGGAAATTAATAATGGACAGCTTGCTCCAGTGTCCAGCTGGGTTCTCTGCTTGCCAGGCATCGGGTCCCAGATGAACAGATGTCTACCGCTAGGCTGATTCAAGAAGTTGCTCAACTGTGGGATGAAGCTGCTGGTAGGCGAGGCCAGCAGGTTGCCTGACCTCTGAGAAGTTATTACCCAACGGTACCACATAAATCATTCTGCCACTGGGCTGCTGCTGTTGGAATAGGCTGGGCTTTTTATAGGAACAGATTCTCCACTATTTGGACCAATCTGTTAGACTCTCTGGGTTTGCTCTTTCGTGGCTCTGTTAGTTACTACTGGTGTTCTTTAGTTGGAATGTCACCTTGCTTTTTTCAGTTGGACAGCAACCCATAACTCAATCAACAGAAGTCTCTCATCTTGGACTCCTTTAGAGTCTTGGTTCTGAGGTTTGTTACCACCAGGCAAGAGGTGGGTTATGTTCTCCTGTTAAACGTCCTGCTTGGTTCTGAAGTGGCTTCCCTAAGTGAGGACTTCACTTTTACTTATAATTGCCCAACTTACACTTCCCAATTCCCACAGGTTCTTATTTAGGCAAGTGGATGGTGTCTACCTGGAGACCAAGGAATAGAAGTGTCCTGTGCTTGAGGAAGGAGTTCCTTGTCTAGTTGGCCTTTTCAAATACAGTTCAACTATTCAAGCCTCTGGCAAATTTTAGGTTGTATAATCTTTTATAGGTTTTCCTTTTAGATTTCACTGTCATTGTTTTTACACCTTCTAAACTTCAGCTTTACTCAAGTCTCAGTGGGGCACAAGCTCTTTTGTTTAACCCACAGAGTCTACCCATTGCACAAATAATCAGAATTATTTATCCCTGTGATTGTCTCTTTTAGCTTAGAAGTGAGGCAGATACAAGACAATTCCAAAAGACTTAATGATGAAAAATGCTGTCTAACTCCAAAGAAAGAACTGATGGAGTCTGAATGCAAATCGAAGCATACTTTTTAAACTTTATTTTTCATAGGTTCTTTTTTCTTTTATCTTTCTTCTTTTTTTGTGGGGGGGGGGTGGGTTGGTCTATGTATTCTTTTGCAACATGGCTAATATGGAAATGTTTTGCATGGCTGTACATGTATAATCTGTATCATAGTGCTTGCCTTCTCAAGGAGGGAAGAAAGGAATTTGGAAATAAAAAAATTAATAAAAAATAAATGTTAAGAATTTTTATATGTAATTAAGAAAAAATAAAATAAAAGCATTCTTTTTTTTTTTAAATAGTGAAGCAGCCAGGTTGCACAATGGATAGAGTATTGGGCCCAGAATCAGGAAGACTTGAGTTTAACTCTGTGACCCTGGACACATTATTTAACTTGTTTGCATCAGTTTCCTTATCTATAAAGTAGGGATCAAAATAGTACCTGTCTCTCAGGGCTTTGGGGAGCATCAAATGAGATAATAATTGTAAAGTGCTTAGTACAGTGCCTAATTCATAGTAAGTGCTATCTATCTATCTATACATTAGCTATTATTATTGATGCCTTATCCCATGATGGGAAGGGAGAGAGTAAATTCAATTACATAATGAAATGTAAGGCTAATGGCTTCAAACTGCTTTCATTCCTCTGAGACTGTCTTCTTTTTCTTAAGTTTTAAGCTTTTGTTGATAACCTTTTATTTTTATATCAATTTCATTTCTAAATATATCCCTCCCCTCTTCCCTGCCCAGCAGACTAGTAACAAAAAATACAAAGAGAACAAAGAAAGCAGTTCAACAAAATTATCCAAAGCATCAGCTGAGTCTAACAGTGTATGCTTTGTTCCAAAATCATAATCCCCTAACACTCCAGTGAAAGGAGGGAGGTACAATTTCTCATGTCTTCTTCTAAGACAAACTTGCTTATTATAACTACATAGAGTTCAATTTCAGATCTAAAAATTTACAGTGACCTCTGCTAAGATGCATAGGCAGAGTTAAGTGGAGCAGTATGGGTAGAATGCTTAGTCAGGAAAACCTGAGTTCAAATCCTGCCTCAGATACCTACCAGCTGTGTGACCCTCAGCAAGTCATTTAACTTCTATCTGACTCAGTTTCCTCTCCTGTAAAATAAAAGATAATAATAGCACCAGGATTGTCATGAGGATCAGATGAGATTATATTTATAAAGCACTTAACCTAGTAACTGGAACCTAGTAGGTACTTAACAAATGCTTCCCCATCCCTTCTCCATTTGTCTTTCCATTTACATTTTTGTAGGCTTTTTGGTGTTCACATGTTTCTTATGACACAGTAATAATTCATTACATTCATGTACCCCTAATTTGTTTTGGCCATTCCCCACTCATTTAGTATCTACTTTGTTTAGCATCTACGTTTTAACATCTACAAAAAAGCTACAATAAATGTTTTGATGCATAGGCAACCTTTCTTCCTTTAACCTCCTTAGGGTATACTATTATTTGTGAGTCAAAGGGTATGGACATTTTAGTCACTTCTATGATAATTCCAAATTGCTTTGCCAACAGTTTATTAATGTGTCTTTTTAAAATTGCCTCTTAATTATTAACTATTTCTATCTTTTGTCACATTTTTCCCAATTTGTAGGTGAAACTAAAATTTGTTTTGTTCTACTTTTTCCTCATTATCTTCAGTGATTGTCAGTATTTTACAATTCCTGTGGGCTTCTGTAGAATTTGTTCATATACAGACTACTTATCCATTGGGGGAATGGTAAAATGCCCAAGAACTTGATCATCCAGATCACCTTCTGTTACTTAGTGTACATGTCCTCAAATGCCTAGATGGGGGACAGAAAGCCATGAACACACCTGGAGGGATAGGAATATGGAGAGATGGACATAACAGCAACATTGGTAGGGATGGAGAAGGAAGTAGGTTTCAAGTCTTATTCAGTCGTTTTCACTTGTGTCCAACTCTTTGTAGCCCCGTTTAAGGTTTTCTTGGCAAAGATGTTAGAGTGGCTGGTCATTTCCCTCTCTAGCTCATTTTACAAATAAAGAAACTGAGGCAAACAGGTTTAGTTGACTTGCCCAGGGTCACACAGTTAGTAAGTATCTGAGGTCATATTTGAACTCAGGAAGAAGAGTCTTCCTGATTCCTGACCCGGTACACTGTGCAACGTGGTGCCACCCAGCTTCTCCTCACTGTCTTTCTATCTGTCTTTAAATTTTTATGTTCTGCTGACTTGCAGATTAATAAAATAGCTGCTTTTTAAAATCAGATAAAAGTTTGGCTATGTAAACTTATCTTCCATAAACTCACTGAAATCATCTTTAAGACAACTCCAGTAAAAGATGGGATGACGGGGATGACCATGCCTCGTGCTCTTCTCACATCGTTTTAGTTTCTTCTGCTAGGTCAAGAAATTTTGATACCTTTTTGTTCCAGGTGATTCAAAATTAATTAGTATTTTTGTATGGTAACATCTATTAAAACACTCATTAATTTTTAGGGCTCAGTGTTGTGTCTGGGCAGTTATAGACAGCAGTTCTGTCTGTTATGATGCTAAGGTTCCTATAGTTTATTTACTGGATTCTCAAATATATTATAAAGTTTATATTTACAAAGAAGGATATATAATCTGTTGCTTAATAAAAGCTTGGAAGCATGTGTTACATAATTTTGGCCACTTGTTAGTGTCTGAATTTTTTTCAGGTAGAGGCTAAATCTTTGCATCTTGCGTATGTTGCAGTTTCTACCACTTCATTATGTAGTTTATATCAATTCAGTATGTGTAGGGTTCTTAAGGATCATCCTTTGGTAGTTTCTGATGACAGTAACCTAATTCCAAATTTCTATTACAAATTCCTCTTTTTCAATAAACAAATTTAATTTTTTCAGTAATTTGTTCAAGAAATCTTTCTTGACATATTATCAGTTGAGTTCATATGGATACTGCAGTGATACTGGTAGCCCCCTAGAATGATAAAATCATATATAAGGAGGGTGGAGCCAAGATGGCAGAGTAAAAGCAAGAACTTGCTTGAACCTGTGCTCTAACCTACCTCCAATACCTGTAAAAAATGACTAAACGAATTTTAGAGCAATAGAACCCACAAAATGAAGGAGTGAAATACATCTCCAACTGAAATCAGCCTGGCAGGCCAAAAGGGAAGGGTCTATCACACCAGACTAGGAATGGAGCTCAGTCCGTGTGGGCCACGCCAGAGCAGACCTCAGGGGACTGAATCACTGGCAACTGTTGCGGTTTCCAGACTTCTCAACCAACAAATGCCAAAGAGAAAGTAAAAGGTCAGTGGCAAAACTCTCTTGGACCTGGGTAAGAGAAGAGCAAGGTCTGGCCCCTGCCCCCAGGGCAGCAGAGGTGGTGGTGATAGCAGCAGGAGCAAGGCAGCTGCTTCCAGAACTCGAGACCCACTGGGGGTAGGGGGACCAAACAACTTATCAGAGGGTAATTACAGGAATCTCTTTGCTGGCACTGAGGCAGGGTTCTCTTGCTTTGCCAGGCTTGGATCTAGGTCATAGTATTTGGTAGTAGTTCTGGGGTGAGGAGGAACACTGGCGAGGCAGAGCTTGTGGTGGCTGTGGAGAGGGAATCCTCTTCACAGTTCTGAGACAGGTCCCTAGAAGTAGCTCTGACAACAGCTGTGCAAAACCCCAGAAATTGGGGGCACAGCACTCTCCACTCTGGAAGCAGAGTTCTACCATGACAAAGAACTCAAAAGTCAAGTAATTGGCTGGCAAAATGAGCAAACAGAGGAAGAGGAATCATACTATAGAATCATTCTTTGGTGACAAAGAAGATCAAAGCAAAGAACCAGAAGAAGACAGCAAAGTCAAAACTCCTGCATCAAAAGTCTCCAAGAAAAATATTAATTGAGGCAGCTAGGTGGCTCAGTGAATAGGGCACCAGCCCTGGAGTCAGAAAGACCTGAGTTCAAATCCAGCCTCAGATGCTCAATACAAAAACTAGCCATGTAACCTTGGGCAAGTCACTTAATCCCAATTGCCCTCCCAAAAAAAAGGCAAGAAAAAGAAAAAGAAAAATATGAATTGGTTGCTGGCCTTGGAGGGGCTCAAAAAGGATTTTGAAAATCAAGTAAGAGAAATAGAGGAAAAATTGGGAAGAAAAATGAGAATGATGCAGGAAAATCATGCAAAATGAATCTTGCTAAAACAGACTTCAAAAATGCTGAAGAAAATAACACTTTAAAAAAGACTAACTCAAATGGTAAAAGAGATTCAAAAAGCCAATGAGGAGAAGAATGCTTTAAGAAGACGAGTTGGCTAGATGGAAAAAGAAGTCTGAAAGGTCACTGAAGAAAATAATTCTTTCAAAATTAGAAGGAAACAAATGGAATGTAATGACTTTATGAGAAATTAAGATATTATAAAATAGATCCAAAAGAATGAAAAAATAGAAGACAGTGTAAAATCTCATTGGAAAAACAACTGACCTGGAAAATAGATCCAGGAGACATAATTTAAAAATTTTTGGACTACTTGAAAGCCATGATTTAAAAAAAATAGCCTAGACATCATCCTTCAAGAAATTATCAAGAAAACTGCCCTGATATTCTAGAACCAGAGGGTAAAATAGAAATTAAAAGAATCCACCAGTCGCCTCTTGAAAAATATCCCAAAAAGAAAACTCCTAGGGACATTAGAGTCAAATTCCAGAGCTCTCAGGTTAAGGAGAAAATATTACAAACAATTAGGAAGAAACAATTTGAGAACTGGGGAAACATAATCAGAATAACACACGATGTAGCAGATTTTACATTAAGGTATGGAAGGGCTTGAAATAAGATATTCTGGAGGTTAAAGAAGTTAGGATTAAAACGAAGAATCACCTACCCAGCAAAACAAACTTAGTATAATATTTCAGGGGAAAATATGGTCATTCAGTGAAATAGAGAACTTTCAAACATTCTTGATGAAAAGACCAGAGCTGAACAGAAAATTTAACTTTAAAATACAAGAATCAAGAGAAGCATAAAAAGGTAAACAGAAAAGAAAAATCATAAGGAATTTGTTAAAGTTGATGAGTTTACATTCCAACATGAAAAAATGATATTTGTAATTCATGAGATTTTTTTCAGTATTAGGATAGTTGAAGGGAATAGATAGATAAGATAGATAGATAGATGATAGATAGATAGATAGATAGATAGATAGATGGATATGTATGTATGTATATGTGTGTATATGTATACATAGACAGAGGGTACAGGGTGAGTTGAATGTGAGGGGATGATATCTAAAAAATAAAATTAAAAGGTGATAGAGGAATATTTCTGGAGGAGAAAGAGAGAAATAGAATAGGGTAAATTATTTCACATAAAAGAGGGAAGAGGAAAATGTTACAATGGAGAGGAAGAGCAGGGAGGTGAAAAGGAATGAGTCAATCTTACTCTCATTGGATTTGGCTTAATGAAGGAATAACATGCACACTCAGTTGGATGTCTTACCCTACAGGAAAATAAGGGCAAAGGGTACAAGAGGAGTTGATGATAGAAGGGACCACAGATTGGGGGAAGGAGTAGTCAGAAGCAAACACTTTTGAAAAGAGGAACAAAGGAGAAAATAGAATAAATTGGGGGGGGGGTGATATAGGTATTTAACAAATGTTAAAAAATTGTTTCTAGGGAGTAGAAACAGGACTTCTGTGCAGCTCCAGCTCCCACCTGCCCCAATATATGTAAAAGGAGACTCTGAACAAACTTTGGAGCTGCAGAACCCACAAAATGACACAAAGAAGCAAACCTCCCACTGAGGACAGCCCAGCAGGAATTGGCCAGCCCAGCACACTGGGAGCTGAGCCCAGGCCCATGTGAGCCAGAGGTTTTAGCCCCAAGGTGGGCCTGACCAGCAGTCAGCTGGAGGTACTTCAGAACACCAGCAGCTGTGGCTGTTTCCAGAATTATCAAGACATAGATGCTAAGGACAAAGTGAGAGGTCAGTGCAGTATGGACTTTGGGACCCATTAGTGGGGAGTATGTTGGCCTCTTTCCCCCATGGTGAGAAGCTGCTGAGATGCTTCGGCAGAGCCTGTGCTACTTTTCAGCTTCAGCTCCTGATCTGCAGACTGTAGGAGGACCCAGAGACCAATCTGGGAGGTGATTGCTCTTCTTTAACCTGCTTGGATCTGGATTGCAGTCTAGGGTGGAAGACCTGGGGTTTGTGACCAGCTTGCCAGAATGTGTGGAGGTTTCAGAGAGGGCACCCAACTAATACCTCCAGCAGCTGAGAAAACCCCAGCATTTGGGATGGAAGCTACCCTGGCTGGTGGCAGAGTCCTACTGTGGCAAAAAGCCCAAAAGTCAAGTAATTGAGTGGCAACATGATCAGTCAAAGGAAGCAAAGCAAACAGAAGAATCCAATATTAGACTCCTATTTTGGGGACAAAAAAGATCAAAGCATGGAACAGGAGGAAGACAGTGAAGTCAGAACTCCTGCACCAAAGGCTTCAAAAGAAAATACGAGCTGGCAGCAGGCCATAGAGGACCTTAAGGAGCAGATAATAGAAGAGGAGAAAAAATTGGAAAGAGAAATGAGAACAATGCAAGAAAAGTATGAAATGAGAGTCCACTGCCTGACAGAGGAAAATAACACCTTAAAAATAGACTAACTCAAATGACAAAAGAGGCTCAAAAAGTCAATGAGGAGAAGAATGCCTTAAAAAGCTGAATTTCCCAGATGGAAAAGAATCTCAAAAGCTCACTGAGGAGAATCATTCCTTCAGAATTAGATTGGAGCAAATGGAAGCTAGTGACTTTGAGAAATCAAGATGCTGTGTAACAGATCCAAACAAATGAAAGAATAGAAGGCAATGTGAAATATCTCATGGGAAAAACCACTGACCTGGAAAATAGATCCAGGAGAGATAATCTAAAAATTATTGGACTACCAGAAAGCCATGATCAAAGAAAGAACCTAGAAATCATCCTCCAAGAAATCTTCAAGGAAAACTGCCCTGATGTTTTAGAACCAGAGGGCAAAATAGAGGTTGAAAGAATCCACCCATCACCTCCTGAAAAAGATCCCCAAAAGAAAACTCCTAGGAATATTATAGCCAGGTTCCAAAATTCCCAGATCAAGGAGATAATATTACAAGCAGCCAGGAAGAAACAATTTGAATATTGTGGAAACATAATCAGGATAACACGGGATCTGGCAGCTTCTACACTGAGGGATCAAAGGGCCTGGAATATGATATTCTGGAGGTCAAAGGAGCTGGGACTAAAGCCAAGAATCACCTATCCAGCAAAACTGAGTATCATGTTTCAGGGGAAAATAATGGTCATTCAGTGGAATAGAGGACTTTCAAGTATTCTTGAAGAAAAAAACCAGAGTTGAATAGAAAATTTGACATTCAGATACAAGAAGCATGAGAAGGTAAACAGGGAAAAGAAATCATAAGGAACTTATCAAAGTTGAACTATTTACATTCCTACATGGAAAAACAATCATTATAACTGATGAAACTTTTCTCAGTATGAAAATAGTTGAAGGGAACAGAAAATGTATGAATATGTATGTGAATGTGTGCATGTATATTGACAGGTATACATAGATAGAGGGCACAGGACAAATTTAATAGGAAGGGATCATACTTAAAAGGTAAAATTAAGAGGTGAAAGAGGAATGTAATGAGAGGAGATGGGGAGAGACAAAATGGGGTAAACTATCTCATATAAAAGAGGCAAGGGAAAATGGTTACAATGGAGGGGAAGAACAGGAAGGCAAAAGGAAATGGGTCAACCTTATTCTCATTGAATTTGGCTCAGGGAAGGAATGACATACACACTAAATAGGGTATCTCACCCTACAGGAGAGTAGGGGGGAAGGGGACGAGAAGGGGGAGGATGGAAGGGAGGGCAGGCTTGGGGGGAGGGAAGTTGGAAGCACCCACTTTTGAAAAGGGATAGGACCAAAGTAGAGAATAGAACAAGTAGGAGGTGGGATAGGAGGGAGGGAAATATAATCAGTCTTTTATAATATATCTACTGTGGTAATGTTTTGCATTAGCTACACATGTACAATCTATATTGAATTGCTTATCTTCTCAGTAAGGGTGGGTGACAAGGGAGGAAGGGAATGAATCTGAAATTCAAATTTTTAATACCAAATGTTTAAAATATATATATATATATATATATATATATATACACACTATTATTAATACTATTTTACATGTAATTAGGAAATAAGATATACAGGCACTGGGGCATAGAGATCTACCATGCCCTACTGGAAAACTTGAAGGGGATATGGGGGAAGATATGGGAGAGAACAGATTGGAGGAGGGGATATCCTGTGGGCCTGCTATTTTGGGTAGGTGGATAGGGGGAAAACAGGGAGCAAATTTGTAACACAAAATCTGGTGGAAATGAATGATGTAAACCAGAAGTTAATAAAGCATTTGGAAAAAAAATTGTTTCTACATGCAACCAATAAATAAGATATTCAGAAAATGGAGTATAGAAATCCATCTTGCACTACAAGAAAGTAAGGGCAAGGGAGGGATAGGGAAGGTATAGAAGAAAAGATAGAGTGGCAGAAGGGCTAATCAGTATGCTTGCCATCTTGGGGTGGGAGGTAGGGAAGAGATGGTGAGAAAATTTGGAACTCAAAATATTGTGGAAATGAATGTTGAAAACTAAAATAAGTAAAAAGAGAAAACCATATATAAGGACTAAAAACAAAACAAAACTTTAAAAGCCTTAATTCACCTGTCCATCTGTCCATAGGACAAGCTTTCATTGAGGTTCTATTGTGTCTTTAGCCATGTGATAAGAGCTGTGAAAATAAAGAATTATTTTTTAATCTAAAAATAGTCTCAAATATCACATCCTATGTCAGTTGTTTTTGACATCATTATGTTGTTGTGTTTTAATTAGAGAATAGTTTTTTGTGTGACCATTAAATATTACCACATTCTTCACCATTCTTGGATCTTTTTAATACATTTTTAGTATGTGATTAATACTTTGTGATAATCAGCAAAGGGGGATATAAGTATCATAGTTCTTTCAGTTGGCTGTTTTGGTAATCACCAAATTAATAGTAAGTTGCCCTTTATTCACAAGACTCTTTTGCATACCATTTTTACTCTAAAACCAGTATGTTACTTTCTTGCAAACACTTACAGACTTATATCATTATATAAGTTGTTAATGTTTTATAAAGTACATAAACATATAAATGACCTATAATTAGAAGGATCATTGGTATTCTCATCTATTGCTAATGAATATGTGATACTTTCTATTAGGAAAAATGAAGTCTGGTTTGCATCAAAGAGGAATGTGGTAAAGAGCTTTCCTAGAAATTAATGTGTCTCTATAAACAATTGAGACAACAATTATAGATATTATCCAATTCTGCTACTTTCCTGTTTTTCAGAGAAGCTAGTGTTTTCAGTCACTTCCCTTGATATAATTTATGTCATTCATTATAGTAATGGTACACAAGTTTTCTTTTAGTATTTAAGCCAAACTGCACTTTCATTGTGTTAGATTTCTGTTGCCAATCTCAGTGACCAGAAATTTTCCATATCCTCTTCTTTTCACTATCTCACTCTCCCTTTCTTCCTCTCTTTTCTCTGTCCCTCTCCTGTCTTCTCCTCCAATTTCTTTGCCTCTTAAGTTTCTATGATACAGTTTTTATTGGTATTGAATTTTTATTTTGTTCCTTACTCTGCTTTGATTCCATGACAACTTTAACCTTTTGGCTTTGACTTTTAATTGTTGACTACAGATATCAAGGCTTTCTCATTTACTTTGTTTTCCAGATTGCATTCTGCATATTTCTTTTCCATTTGCCTTTAATTAGGTGATAAAGTGTTCAAATTTTGTACTGTATATACTAGATAGGTAATTATATGAAACCCTAGTGTGATTTTATTCCCTAATTGTTTTCTGGGCTGGCTTGCTCAACCCCACTCACATCACCAGGTCTGTGATTCCCAGAAAAGTGTCACCACCAGAGTGCTACAACTCAGACTTTCAGGAGTAACTGTCACATATAGACAATATATTCCTTACCACTGTAGTTCATGAACCCCCATGGATATTGTTCTCATTTACATGAAATCAGTCACAGTGGTGCATTAATTATTAAAAGTAAAACATTTATTTACTTATAAGGCAAAAGAAATAATATCACAGTTACTCAAAATAAGACAAAAATGGGGATAATTGATATGTTACAATGTCTCCATAAACATGGGTCACAATCTGCCACCAACACATTCAGTATCCATGGGGGAGAATGGGCACACACTCAGAAAAACCTCCCAGAAAGGCACCAGTAGGGAAATCCATGTGCTCTGAGTAAATCACAACTCTGAATGTCAAGGTTTAATGTTTTGATCCCTCTCTGATTCTCATAACTTCTGTTCTCATACTGGTAATGCAGTGAGTGACAGTAACTCACAGTCTTAAAAGAATGATGAAAAAATGTTCTACTACTGTAGTAACAAGTAATTCCATTAAAACAAAGCTTCATAGTTTGGCTTTCTACATTTAGCAACGAAGACAATTCCAGCCAGCTCTTCACTCAACAAGATTCTGCCTTATCCATTCAATTCTCAGCCAGTCAAGCCTCTTCTCTCAGAGGAAAAAAAAAGTAAAGACTGCTTTCCCCCTTTAGTTTCTTTCTCTCTCTCAAACCAGAGTGGACAGTGGAGAATACCATCAGGTACTTCTGTAATACTTATCCTCTCCAAAGCTATAAATGTCACTGGAAGACAATTAGCTTAAAGAGCAGTAGAATTCAACTTTCTTCCAGTGAACTTCCCAGAAGATGTTAGTAAGCCTTTCTCTTATCTGCAAAGCAATGCTTTTTTTCAGTCAGTAGGATTATAGCACACCAGTTCACTTCCTTTTCTTCAATCACTCAATCAATCTGATGTCATATCCAGCTTCTTTGAAGCTGAATTTTTCACTCTCTCAGTGGCATCTTTAAGAGCCTCCTGGTGTTCATATTTATGTTCTCAGGTGAAATTCACAAAATCTGTCTTGACATCAAGCATGAACTCTGAAGTACTTATTTCATCTCCTCATAGTCTCCATGTTGTTTTTATTCCTTTTAAAGAAGAAATTTGCAAGAGTCAAGAACCAGCATTTTGGGAGGTTCCTTAATTTTCTAGTGCTTTAATGATATAGATCAGGGTCTCTTAACATGATGTCCTAGAATTTTTTTTTAATGTTTTGCTAAGTGTATGTACATCAGTACAATTGACTTCCTTTTTAAGAAGCTTGCAATGTGCTGGAGAGAGACAAACCAACAGATATCTACAAACGAGCCATACATAGAATAAGTAGGAAAAAATTAAGAGGAAAAGTTCTGTAATTAAGAGGATTTGGAAAAGACTTCTTCTAGAAAATGAGCTTTTAGTTGGAACTTAAAGGAAGCCAGGGAAGCCAGTAGGCACAGATGAAGGAGTGAATTCCAGGCATGGGGGACATCCAGAGGAAATGTCCAGAGCCCAGAGATAGAGTGACTTAGTTGTGGAACTACAGGGAGGACAGCGTCACTGGACTAAAGAATGTATGGTAAGGAGTAAGATTTAGGAAGACTGGAAAGGTGAGACGGGGCTGGGATATGAAGGACTTTAATGCCAAGCAAAGTCTTTTGTATTTGATTCTGGAGGTAATACGGAACACCTGAAGTTTATTGAGTAAGAGGTGAGATGATCAGGCCTACACTTGAGGAAAATCACTTTAGTGGTGATATAGATAGGATGAATTAGAGTGGAGAGGAACTTGAGACAGGCATACCACTAGGAGGCTGTTGCAGTCATCAAGACATGAGAGGATGAGAGTTTGCTCTGGCATCATGGCAGTATCAGAGGAGACAATTATCCAACCTGGAGAAGGCTATTTTACAAAATTTTTACAGTTTTGCCACTTTCCTCCTGGCCTTATGTTCTTGGTATTCCACCAGTTCAGTGCCTTCAGTTCACTGTTTTCTTCTCTTGCACCCCTTGCCCCCTTATCATATCACGACTAATTGCTCTGCCAAGCCTTAGCCTTGGATCACTCCCACAATCTGCTGCCTTCTCCCACAATGCCTTCTACTAAACGAAGGTGAAGAAAATCATTAAACCATGCTGACTAGGCCTACTGCAAATTAATATTAGCTTATCTCAAATTGGTCTCTGAATGCTGCAAGACAGTCCTTTTACATCTCATACATAATTAGCTCAATATCCCCTTCACCACAGTGGCTCTTGCTAAACTTGTTCATTTCTCCTCAGACCTCTCATGGCTCCCCCTCCCCCATACTCTCAGCTGAGAACATTGCTTCATATTTTACTGAAAAAAAATTGAGGCCATTTGCTGAGAGCTCCCTCTTCTCCACCCCCTTCCCCCTTCATTTCACATCACCCAGATGCTTTATGTAACTATCCCTTCCTTCCCCTCTGTGTGAAGAGGGGACCCTTCTCCTTAACCAAGGCAAACACCTCTGCATGCAGAAATAATCCCATTCTATCCCTTTTTCTTGAGCAGATTGCCCTTTTCATCATCTTTACCCTCTCACTTATCTTAATGTTTCCTTATTTACAGCCTACAATCATGTTCATTTCTACCCTATTCTCAAAAAAAAAAAAAAAAACCAAACCCAAACTTCCCTATTGGCTATTGAGGGTACCATCATCTTCCCAGTCCCGTAGGTTTGCAGTCTAGGTGTCATCCTTGACTTCTCACTCTCACTCACTACCCCCTTCCTCAGCATATGCTCTCAAAACTTTTTGATTGATTTTACATTCTTAACATATCTCATATAGGCCCCCCAGTCTCTCCTCTGACACTGCTATCACTCTGGGGCAGGCCCTTGTCAGTCAAGTTTCTCTCTCTTCCAGTCAGTCCTCCATTCAGCTCTGAAATCTTCTTCTTTTATTTTTTAAGAATATTTTTATTTTTTATTTATCTGTTTGTTTGGTTTTTGGTTTTTGGAGGGCAATTGGAGTTAAGTAACTTTCCCAAGGCCACATGGCTAGGTTTTTATTTGTGTGTGTTAAGTGTCTGAGGCTGGATCCGAACTCAGGTCCTTCTGACTCCACCACCTAGCCACCCCTAAAATTAATCTTCTTAAAACACAGATCTGACTATGTTATTCCCCAGCACCCATTCAGCAAACTCCAGTGGCTCTCTTTCACCTCCAGGAACAATTTTGGTATTTAAATCCCTTTACAACCTGGTCCCCTCCTACATTTCTAGTCTTTTACCTTCTTGTTCCCTATCATGTACTCTGCCATCCAGTGATACTTCTTTATATAAGAGATTCCATGTCCCAGCTCTAGGAATTTTCACTGGCTATTTGTCATGATTGGAATATTCCTACTCCTCATTACTACCTCCTGGCTTTCCTCACACCTTAGCACAAATCACCCCTTCTTTAAGAAGCCTTTCTCAATCCCTCTTAATACTAGTCCCTTTCTTCTTGTCTCTGATTTATTCTGTGTATATCTTGTTTGCGTGTAGTTGTTTTCATGTTGTCTCCCCCTTCAGACTGTGAGCTCCTTGAAAACAGGGACAATCTTTCCTCTTTCTTTGTATCCTCAGTACTTATCACAGTATCGGGCATATGGCTGGAACCTGGTGTGACTGATTTATTAATTGCCGGGGCGGCTAGGTGGCGCAGTGAGTAAGAGCGCTGGCCTCAGAGTTGGGATGACCCGAGATCAAATCCGGCCTCAGAAAATGAGCACCCATGCATAAATAATGACTAGCCGTGTAACCTTGAGCAAGTTACTTAACCCCAATTGCTTTAAAAAAAAAATACTGGGATTTATTAATTGCCTGGCGGAGTCTAAAACAGTTCCATAATACAATGTCTTACCAATGCTGATTGTGGATCTTCTAGTTTTAAATCTGCCATTAACTAGCAGTGTGATTTTGAGTAAGTGACTTTGCTTCTCATAGCCAGAATTTTCTCATCTGTGAAATAAAGAAGTTAGACAAGAAGATCTCTGAAATTCCTTCAAGTTATAGCCTTTTGTGGCTTTCTGGTTCTAGAATTCTATGATTCCTGATTTTCTGGTCTAAACACAGCACTGACATAAAATACTATGATCTCTTTACTTACAAACACACATACACCACACACACACACACACACACACACACACACACACAATATGACTATGTATATAATAATTAGATTTTTACCTGAAAATATGGGACATAGTCCCATTTCTTTACACCCTATAGATATAACTAAAAATTTATTAGATACATATATACATTTGAATACACTAACCTAGAAACATTAGAAAGAGAAGTAGCTCTCAGAAATGCTAGTAAGTGGGTAGAAGAGAGTAAGGATAGGTGTGTAAAAAAAATGGATCAACTGGACAAAGGATGAACTACAGTACCAGAAAAATGAATAGATGTTAGTGTCATATTAATTATCTTACAGTTGTATTTGTAGTTGATTAAATATAATGATGCTTCAAATTCTAGTTATCAACTTTCACTTATCCAGAAACTAGTAGTGTCCTTCATTCTAATAAAGTTATTTTCTAAGTATTTTTTTATGGATAACATGCAGCTAATATTGATGGACCTTTACTAGCCTGTCAAACAAATCATTGTTTGATTTTATAATGCACATGATCTGTTAAGCAAATTTGAAAGTATTATAGATGGCTAATATTTTTAAATATTTACTATGTCAAGGCTCAGTGACCTTTGAAATTTGACATGCCATGTTGGGAATTCTGGTTCTTCTAATATGCTAAGAATAATGCCCAAGATTCAACTTCTTGTTGGACATGAGTGGTAAAGGAGGAGGGGAATTGTTGGAAATTATTATAGACTGATTCTCAAAAAATCAAAGACATATGATGGGCATCTACTGCCATAGGCTTTTGGGGGAGGAGGTGAGCAACTGTATTTAGTCTACATACCATTTATGGCACAAATGTAGGGTTCTAGCTTCTGATCTGAGGACTCCCCCATTTTCTAATATTCTTTGAGAAAGGAGAAAGTCGGCTTGTAATTTAAGAAGTAATAAAGGAAAATGTAAGTAGGTTTTCCCTGGCAATAGGGATGAGCTAGTTTGAGTTTTTATATTCCTTTGGGGGAGGAGGTATTGGATGCCTTACTTGATTTCATGTGGCAGTAGTTTCTAAATCTTAAAATAGCTAAGAACAAGCAGTTCACTATTAAATCATCAAGGAGAATAGCCTGATAGAATTTAGTAGCTAAAAATGTTTAGGTAACATTGAAAATTAAGTGTCTGTTACTTGAAAACTGTGGTTTTTCTACATTATTTGTGTATATGCTATGTATATAGATCATAGAGCTGAATATCTTGGATATTAATTCTTGGCACATTTCTCATCATTACTTAATTTCTATGCACTCTGGATAAGTGAGAAATTTTATTTCTGTAAATGCACTACAGTGTGAACCATCTCTCCCTAGAGAGTCACTGGGCTTCTCTGGAAAAACAAAGGCAAGAATACACTTTAGAATATTTAGCAGTTGCTTTCTTTTATTGTATGTTATCAAATCCTATTGATTATGCTCCCACTTGCAAATTGTGTTTAGCCAGGCACTATAGAAACCAATTAATAATGTGTAGTAATTGTCAATAATTTAAAATCAAGCATTATGTGAATTAGGGCTCAATATGAAGTTTAAACATATCAAATTTAAAAAATGAGACCTTGATGATCTCCAAAGTGGATACCATATTTTTCTAAGTCTAGAGTATGTCATTCTAACAGGTTTAAGCCCTAGTTGAAACAAGTGCTCTGAAAATGAACACACTATTTCCCTTCCCTTCTCAGGAAAGGTAGAGGACATGAGGGTAGGAAATAGAGGGTGTGAAACATTGCAGATATAATGTCAGACTTAATTGATTTGTTGTTTAATTTCAACAAACCACTTTTGTGTTGTTACAAGGAAATGAGAAAGAGATGCATACAAAAGTAAAACTGATGTAAAAACAAAAGATGCCATGTGACCTTGGGCAAGTCACTTAAACCCCAATTGCCCTGCCTTCAACCTCCTCCAAAAAAAGGGGGAAAAAACAACAAAAGATGCCACCATTCCCCAAATTAAACAACTTTAAAAAAAATGAACCAACTTGAAAGACAGTGTTGCAAAATGGATAGAGAGCAGGCCCCTCAGTCAGAAAGACCTGGGTTCAAGTTCTGTCTCTAACCATCCAGTCACTAAACTTGTTGGTGCTCCCAGAAACTCTCAGTGACTGTACATGGCAAAAGATTCCAGGAACCACACTCTTCCCACTTGTGCCGCCCCCTCAGAGGAAGAGTTACATCTCTGAAATCAAACATTAACAAAATAGAAAAAAAGAGAACTAATGGAATATACAGTTAAAAGAAATACAGAATTAACAAACCAAAAATAATCACAGAAGTGGAGAATTTCAAATTAGAAGAGAAGTAGTTAAACTTGAAAGCAAAAGAAATATAGAACTGATTTAAAAATGAAAAACTGGTTCTTTCTAAAGACTAAAAAATCAATTTTTTGGCCAACCCAGAGGTTCTTAACTTGGGATCTGTGATTTTAGGGGATCTCTCAACCTAGGTAAATTTTTTAAAAAGGACATCTTTGTTTTTACTAACTTCTAACTGAAATTTGGGTAGGAAAAAATATCTTTATTTTTACTAGCTGCTAACTGAAGTTTTGTATTTTCTACATAAGAAAAACATTAGTCTGAAGAGGGTTCACATGACACATAAAAGGTTAAGAAAGTCTAAACTCACCTGGTCATTCTGTCAGGA
Source organism: Gymnobelideus leadbeateri (assembly GCA_011680675.1). Classification (NCBI taxonomy): domain Eukaryota; kingdom Metazoa; phylum Chordata; class Mammalia; order Diprotodontia; family Petauridae; genus Gymnobelideus; species Gymnobelideus leadbeateri. The sequence goes on along the minus strand of WOXC01007278.1, from coordinate 29,705 downwards.
AGCACTTATTAACCACTAACTAGATGTCAGGTAATGTGCTAACAATAGGGATAAAAAGAAAGGCAAAATTACTATTTCTGACTCAGAGGTGGTCATGTAAACTTGAAGTAAGAAAATAAGTTTAACAAAATAAAAATGCAAAAAGCAAAATCACTAAAGGCAAGAAATAAAAACACTATCAGAACCCACTGTATACAATGATAAGAAATAAAACTAAAGATTTTTAAAAATACAGTTTAATTAGGGGCAGCTAAGTGGCACAGTGAATAGAGTAATAGCCCCAGAGTCAGGAGGACCTGAGTTCAAATTTGGCCTCAGACACTTAACACAAAAAACTAGCCATGTGACCTTGGGCAAGTTACTTAACCCCAATTGTCCTACCTTCCCCCCCCCAAAAGCAAAAGCAGAACACACACACACACACACACACACACACACACACACACACACACACACACACAGTTTAATTTACAACAAAAGAGCTACTAAGGTTGGAAGCAAGGCATAGGGTTGAACTCAGGGTTGCAGAGAAATTTTATTCAACATTTGAATAACATTATGTATAACACATGAAGTATATGTTTACTGAGAAAGAAAACACTCAACAAAACTCCTTTTAAGGGACAAATATAGCGATAACTGCTAATCCAGGGAAGAAGATGTTAAAGAAAATAACTATATATCAATATCATGAATTAATTAAAATTTATAAATAACATCCTAGCAAAAAAAAAATACTACAGTAACATATCAAAAATAATTCACTATGATCAAGTTAGATTTGTGTCAGGGATATAAGGATAGGTCAATCTTAGGTAAACAGCTGATATAATATTAAAGAGAAAAACCCATTCCATATGATTATATCAGTAGATAAAAGGGGAGAAAACCCTTCTGGTAAATTATTCATTTATGGCTTAAAAACAAATTATAAAGTATAGGAATACAGTAGGGACCATTTTTAATATGATAAAAGTACATATTTAAAACAGAAAGTTAGCATTAGTTGTAATAAGAAAAACCTAAAAGTTTTCCCAGTAAAAAAGACCAATAAAGCAAGGATAACCCCTTTCCCCACCATTATTTGGCATCTTGCTAGAAGTTCTTAGCAATAGCAGTAAGGCAAGAGAAAGAAATTAAAGCTAAAAACATAGAGGAAGAAACAAATTGTCCTAATTTGCTGCTACTTATGATTTACTTAAAAAATCTAAAACAATAGTAATAATAACTAAACCACACATTTCAATAAAATATCAAGAAACAAAATAAATACAATTTAAAAAATAATAGTAATGGAATCTAGGAAGAAATTATAGGGGAATTAAGTTTTAAACAACTATGAAGTACATTTAACAGTGTTATCTACCTTATCCTCCTGCCTGAATATTCACTCCTCTCTAACATAGTAAACATTTAAAAATGCTTTTTACCTTGCTGTTTTCCTAGTTATCAGAGTAGTTATAACTATAGTTTTATATATATATATATATATATATGTATATATATATATAACTAGTTTCCTAGTTATCCTCTTTCATAGGATCTTCATCCATATCATGACCACTTACTGTGGATGTCTTCCTTGGCTCTACCCTGAGCTATTACTATTTTCTCTTACTTTCTTTCTCTATAACATTTCTTCTATATATCTCCTCTTCATGCACAAAGCCACCACCCTAGTTCAAAGCCTCCCATCTGGACTATTGCAATTCTCTCTCTCTTTGGAGGGCAGTTGGGGGTTAAGTGACTTGCCCAAGGTCACATGGCTAGTTTTTGTGTTAAGCATCTGAGGCTGGATTTGAACTCAGGTCCTCCTGACTCCAGGGCCGGTCCTCTACTCACTGCACCACCTAGCCGCCCCTGCAGTACTCTTCTAATTGGGCTCCTTGCCACAAGTCTCTCTCCGTTCCAGTCAGTTCTCTGCATAGCAGCCAAAGTAATTTTTCTAAAATATAGATCTGACCATGTCTCCTCCCTATTCAGTAACCTTCAATGTCTACATATTAACTAAAGGATAAAATGTAAGCTCTTCTGTTTGACATTTAAGTCCTTTACCACATGACTCCTACAGTCTAGTGTTACTGGCCTTCTTTTATGTCTCAAAATGAACTCTATCTCTTCTCTCCATTCCTTTATATTAGTTGTATGTCCTCAATGGAACTAACACAATGTCTGATGTGTCTACAATAATTACCTGTGTCACATCAAAATACAGAGTGGCTGAACTGAGAGGGCATGCTTGCCATTTATAATTCAATTTGTAGTTCAGTTTAGCCTTTCACTTAAATGAAAAACTGTTACTCTTTTTTTAGGCTTTTGTTCTCTTCTGGCTAATGAGAACATAAAGAATTTCAATTTGTCTTGACCTAGAATTAGTCTCTAATTTGATTTATTTATGAAGAATGTGACAGTTTGCATAGCATTTTCAGCTTGTTTGAGAGGATAATAGAGACCAGAAGAGTATATGAGGTTAAGCCTACAGAATAAACTAAGCAAATTTCTCCCATTATTACAAGCTGGCTTCCTGGTTTTCACACAGGGAAACCAGCTGTTCTTCATATATTTAAGGTGCATTTCTCTCCTAGTCATAAACCTCTCAGACTTCCCTTAAGAGATTAAATTATAAATGATTCTTATTCAAAAACTGTTTCCACTTTATTACTTATATTCCATTTGACTTTGTAGATAAGTGACTAGATTATGTGGCACCTGACTTCCTAGAGATTTTCAAGTACAATCCAAATACATTTATATGGTTAGTAGTACCCTGCTAAACACAAAGTCTGTCATCTTTTCCCTTGTCCTTGGATTTTCATCTCTACTCTTGTTAGATCTTTTGTGTCCTTTTCTGGGCATATTGTAATTCTCAAATGGCATTTGACTCTTAAGCTCAAAGATATCACTTGGGAAACTGTTTAATTATTTAATTAATTAAACTAATTGTTTAATTTGTTGTTTAATAATTTTCTTTTTAATGGAATGGGAAAGGCAAAGTGAAATGAAATAATTTTAATCTTGAAAGTTTAACATAATCTCCTGAAAATCACTTATAGGTGCTCATTTTTCCTATTTGACCAGAGTCATGTATTGTTTTGACATAACACTTCTCTGAGAGAAGATGACTGAAAACAGTCTGGCTGATAATAAATTTACATAAGAATAAAATTTATTCAGCCCTTGTCAGTTTTTTCAGAAGAAATTCAAGCATTCTCAATAGTTTTGCACTCCTGTGAAATATTGCTATAAAGGAATATGACTGATATGTTAACAAATATGCCATAACTTGGAATACATCATAGAAATATTTTTCATTCCTCCTTTGGAACTACCTACAGAACATGTGGTATAGTCATGTAAATAATTTCAAAGTTTGGAAGTATTCATCATTTGAAGAAGCATTGGATTTTTGAATAACTAAATTCATTGGGACTGTATTTGGAAACAAGTGAATAAAATCAGTAACCAATCTATTTAATACCATTCTGAATAATATTTTTAAAAAGTGACTATTAAGTATTGATAGCTGATTTTCATAGCTTTTTATGTGTTTTTTTATATTTTTTTAAAACTGTCTTTGAAGACAGTGCCCAAAGAAAAATATTTTGAGCAATGGCAGTATATTTGAATGAGATAGTTTACCAAATAACTACTTAGAAAAAAACATGCTCACTTGAATATATATTTTACTGATTTTCTGGGGAAAAAATCAGCTGCTTTCTTTCTTCCTAGTCACATTTCATATTTAGCAGCAGTAATGTGAAAATTACTTTCCCCCTTTAACTACATTATAATGAAAGCAAATAGTAGCATATTCTTTCCTTGGGACAGATAAAATCCCAATGGAAGTTTGTCTGCCACCTGAAATGAGGGACTTTGCTTGTGGTAGGCATTTAATAAAACTGAACATTTTGAACATCTAATATGAAACCCTAGAGTTTAGTGTTTGGGGGAATGCCACAAATAACTGATTGACTGTAACAGATTCTTTCAGTTATGGAAGTGGCCCTGTGTAGTAGAAAGAATACTGTTTTTGGAAACAAAAGATCCTGGCTTGATTCCTAGCTCAACCATTTTCCCCAGCTCTGTAACTTACTGTGTATGACTATCATCAGTAAAATAGGGACAATACTAGCTATCCTACCTACCTTTCAAGTCTGTATGAGCATAAAGCACTTTGTCAACTGTAAACCTACTTTATATATTATTAAGTCAAGAGGTCACTGTTGAGGTTAAATTAAGTTTAAGTCCAGTCAGTTTCACTCATCAGCCAGATATTTTGAATTTTTCTCTATAAGATGTGCATTATCTAATATAACATTTTGCATTTTAAGGTAAATATTTATTTTAACATTTCCCCAGATTACTTATATAATCATATCAGAAAATTAAATAATGATTTGATTATTGTATTCACAGAAGCAGGAAGTTTCCGAAATTATCAACTGGTAAATCATTAACATGGGGCAACTAGGTAGCACAGTGGATAGTGTTGGCCCTGGAATCAGGAAGATTCATCTTCCTGACTTCAAATCCGGTCTCAGAGACTTATTAGCTGTGTGACCATGAGCAAGTCACTTAACCCTATTTGCCTCAGTTTCCTCTTCTGTAAAATGATCCAGAGAAGGAAATGGCAAACCACTCCAGTATCTTTGCCAAGAAAACCCCAAACAGTCACTGTGAGTCTGATGGGACAGAAACAACTGAACAAGAACAAAGTCATGAACTTTTAGTAAATTTCACTCATACTGTGTCAAAAGAATAAATGCCGTCCTTAAGTGGACATTTAAATTTTTCTATTTACATAAAGCAACAAGCTTACTACCAGTTGGATGTTTCGCATTAAAGTAAGCAATTTCATGTAAGCCAGCTTACAAAACCTAAACTACTGGATTCTGAAGCTGACTTGATATTTACATCCTTTTATTTATTCATAGTCTGAAAAAGAAACAGAGGCTATCTAACAATTGTTCAGCTTCCAAATGATTTTTCCATTAAAATGAAGTATCTCAGATAAAGAAAGCATTTTTTCAACCCATCTAGATAAAGTGGCTGACATAAAAAATCTGTGTGACCCATATTCATTTAAAAATTGCTGGTGTACCCTTCTTTCTCATCTTAATGAAAAAATGCCTGTTTCTTGATTAATTCATCTGAAGCTCTGAAATGTATTATAATTGATATTTTGGAAGAACAGTTGACAAATGCACATATTATAGCCAATGCTTAAGCAAGTATCCTTTGAGAATATGTTGTTTTAAAATATTATGTAGGGGTGGCTAGGTGGCACAGTGAGTAGAGCGTCGGCCCTGGAGTCAGAAGGACCTGAGTTCGGATCTGGCCTCAGACACAACCCACACAAACAAAAACCTATCCATGTGACCTTGGGCAAGTTACTTAACCCCAACTGCCCTAAAGGGGCAGCTAGGTGTCGCAGTGAGTAAGAGCACTGGCCTCAGAGTTGGGATGACCCGAGATCAAATCCGGCCTCAGAAAATGAGCACCCACACATAAATAATGACTAGCCGTGTAACCTTGAGCAAGTTACTTAACCCCAGTTGCTTTAAAAAAAAAATATTACGTAATTAGAAGTTATAATCCTTATTACCTGATATCTCTGTGGTTTAATAGATCTTGAAATAGACATATTTTCATTTAAGTTCTTTTTAAACAAAAAAGTTTAATGAGTTAAAATTTTTTAATCCAATTGTCAGGTTTTTTTTAAAGTAATCTATAGTTATCTACCCTAAGCTTGTAAGAAAACTGCTATACAGCCCTTTGTGTCACTTCATTATAATTAGTCAAGAAGCAATGGGGGCTTTTGAAGGGATTTTTGTTCTTTGTGTCACAGATTAATAATGTGAATACATAATTTTCAGTTAATACCTGCATGTCTTGTTTAGTGTGTCTGCATTGAGAACAATTGTTGATTGGCTATGGTTGTATAGCAGTATCCCCACAAGGTATTTGCTTAATCATACTCATCAAAAAAAAAAAGATCATTTTTGTTAAAAAGAATATTCCTCTCCTAGCTTCCCCCCATTAGTAAAATTTAGGCTTAAAGTATATGAAAAGATAAATTATAACCCTAAATTGACTCCACAGGAATATTTGACTAATCAATTCATTAAAACATTAAAATCATAGAATCTGGGGGGGCGGAGCCAAGATGGCGGAGAAGAATCAGCATGTCCAGGGCACTCTTCCCCCAGATCACCTCCAAACTATGTAAAAGGGAACTCTGAACAACTTCTGGAGCCCCAGCACCCACAGAACGACACAGAGAAGCTGGCCTCCCGCTGAGGACAGCCCTGCAGGAGGGATCAGCGCAGTGCTCGGGAACCGGCAGCACAGCACACAGAGCTGAGCCTAGGTCCCTGAGCCGTGGTTTTAGCCCCAGGGCAGCAGGGCCAGCAGCCGCTGGAGGGACTCCAGATCACCACCTACTGTGGCAATTCCAGAATTATCAACACAGATATGCCTAGGACAAAGTGAGAGGTTAGCTCCCTATGGACTTTGGGACCAGTATCTGGGGAACGCGTTGGCTTCCTCCCCTGGAGGCTAGAAGATGCTAAGGAGACATGCCATTTTGCAGTTTCCAGTGGCAACTCCAGCTCCTGGCCTGCGAACTGTAGGAAGATCCAGCAATTACTCTTGGGGGTTAATCGCTCTTGCTTTAACCTCCCTGGATCTGGATTGTGATCTGGGAGGGAGGTCTGGGATGGGTATCCAGCTTGCCAGAAAGCTATGAAGACCCCAGCGTTCGGGGCGAAAGCTCCCCTGTCTGGTGGCAGAGTCCTGTTGTGGCAACAAGCCCAAAAGTCAAGTGATTAAGTGGCAGCATGCCAAGACAAAGGAAACAAATTAAACAGAAAAATGCAACATTAGACTCCTATTTTTGGGGCAAAGAGGATCGAAGCATAGAACAGGAAGAGGGCTGTGAGGACAGAAATCCTCCTCCAAAAGCCCCAAAGGAAAATATGAGTGGGTTACAGGCCATAGAGGACTTTAAGAAGGACTTTAAAAATCAAATAAGAGAAGTGAAGGAAAAATTGGGAAGAGAAATGAGAAGGATGCAGGAAAATTATGAAATGAGGGTCAACAGCCTGACTGAGGAAAACAATACCTTAAAAAATAGACTAACTCAAATGGCAAAGGAGGCCCAAAAGGGCAATGAGGAGAAGAATGCCTTAAAAAGTCGAATTTGCCAGATGGAAAAAGAATCTCAAAAGCACACTGAGGAGATTCATTCCTTCAGAGTTAGACTGGAGCAAATGGAAGCTAATGACTTTATGAGAAATCAAGATGCTGTTAAGCAGATCCAAACAAATGAAAGAATAGAAGGCAATGTGAAATATCTCATGGGAAAAACCACTGACCTGGAAAATAGATCCAGGAGAGACAATTTAAAAATTATTGGACTACCTGAAAGCCATGATCAAAGAAAGAACCTAGAAATCACCCTTCAAGAAATTCTCAAGGAAAATTGCCCTGATGTTTTAGATCCAGAGGGCAAAATAGAGGTTGAAAGAATCCACTGATCACCTCCTGAAAAAGATCCCAAAAAGAAAACTCCCAGGAATATTATAGCCAGGTTCCAGAATCCCCAGATCAAGGAGAAAATACTCCAAGCAGCCAGGAAGAAACAATTTCAATATTGTGGAAACACAATCAGAATAGCCCAGGACCTGGCAGCTTCTACACTGAGGGACTGAAGGGCATGGAATATGATATTCCAGAGGGCAAAAGAGCTGGGACTGAACCCAAGGGTCACCTAACCCAGCAAAACTGAGTATTTTGTTTCAGGGGAAAATATGGTCATTCAGTGGAATAGAGGACTTTCAAGAATTCTTGAGGAAAAAACAGAGTTGAATAGAAATTTTGACATCCAGACACAAGAAGCAAGAGATGCTTGAGAAGGTAATCAGGGAAAAGAAATCAAAAGCAACTGACCATGATGATGTATCAACATGATACATTCCTACATGGAAAAACAATAACAGTGACTGATGAAACCTTTCTCAGTATGAAAATAATGGAAGAAGGGTGTATGGTCATATGAATACATATGTGAATGTGTATATATGTTTATAGTTATACATGGAGAGAGGGCATAGGTTGAATTTATTGGGAAGGAATGATACCTAAGGGGTGAAATTATGAGGTGAGAGAGGAAAGTGGCGAGAGGAGATGGGGAGAGACAGAGTAGGGTAAACTATCTCATGTAGAAGAAGCAAGGGGAAGTGGCTGCAAGGGAGGGGAAGAATAGGAAGGCAAAAAGGCAAAACCACATTCTCATTGAATTTGGTTCAGGGAGAGAATGACATACATACTAAATGGAATATCTCAACCTGCAGCAGAATAGGGGGAAGGGGGATGAGAGGAGGGATGATGGATGGGAGGGCATTCTTGGGGGGAGGGGAGGTTGGAAGTACCCACTATAGAAGAGGGACAGGATCAAGTAGGGAATGGACCAGGTGGGGGGTGGGATGGGTGGGAGGGAATTATAAGCAGCCTTGTACAATATATCTACTATGGTAATATTTTGCATAGCTATACATGTATAACACATACTGAATTACTTATCTTCCCAGAGGGAATGGGTGGCAAGGGAGGAAGGGAATGGATTTGAAATTCGAGGTCTTAAAATTAAATGTTTCAAATATATATAAATACTATTATCAATACTCTTTTGCATGTAATTGGGAGATAAGATGTGCAGGCATTGGGGCACAGAGATTCACCTTGCTCTAATGGAAAAGTCGAAGGGGGATATGGGAGAAGATATGGGAGAGAGCAGATTAGAGAAAGGGATATCTTGTGGGACTGTTATCCTGGGATGGTGGGTAGGGGAAAAACAGGGAAAAAATTGTAACTCAAAATCTGGTGGAAATTAATGATGTAAAACAGAAGTTAATAAAGCATTTGTTTAATTAAAATCATAGAATCTTAAAATTAGAAGAAACCTAGAGGTCATTTAGTCCAACCTCTAATACAGTGCAGTTCTCTCTTAACCCACCAGTAAGTATTTTGATAGCTGTATTTCAATATAATTGGTTTCCTTTGTAATCCTATATACTTTGTACACATTTTAAAACATTCTAAGGTTGTGTCCATAGACTGCCAAAGGATTCCAGAGCACCTAAAAAAAGGTTAAAACCCCCTTCCTGATCAAGGCCAGCCATTGTCAGGAGCAGGAATCCCTAGTAAAATATCCTTTACAAATGGTGTAATTTTACAGTTATTTCAGGTATAGACAAGTTCCAGGCAAAATCGCTCTTCACCTCAGCAGGCATATCTCATTCTGCCTTTTGTAAAAAGCAGCAACAAAAAAGAGTTTGACTTTTGATTGTGAGAGTTAGTAAGGGGAACGACTTGTGAAGAAATCCCAGGTCATGGTTATGCTCTATGCTCAGTTTTTACTTGATTGTAAAAAATTCTCTGTCTAGGCTAATTGGCCAAATGAATATTGGAAACCATAGCAGATGGAGATAAATCTTAACGTCACCCCCACCCCTGCCCCTCTACTCCATGCAACAGTTCTCTGTCACTGTGCTTAAAGAACACAATCATCTTGCATCAGATCCACTAGAGTCTTGGTATAAGCATCTATATCACATTAAAAAAAAAGAAATAAAGGGGCGGCTAGGTGGTGTAGTGAATAGATTACTGGCCCTGGAGTCAGGAGCATCTGAGTTCAAATCTAGCCTCAGATACTTAACACAAAACTAGCCATGTGACCTTGCGCAAGTCACTTAACCCCAACTGCCCTGCCTTCCCCCCTCTGAAAAAAAAATCTGATTATCAAAAAAAAAGGTAATAAATGAGAGACAGACTTGATTGTATTTTCTTTTTGTTCATTCTGTCATTTACTTTAGTCAAATATTTAAATTCTAAAATATTTAGAAATAATTTATCATTGTTGTTGTTATTCATTCATGTCCAACTCTTCATGGTCCCATTTGAAGTTCTCTTGGTAAAGATACTGGAATGATTTGCCATTTCCTTTTCTAGCGTATTTTACTAATGAGGAAACTGAGGCAAACAGGGATAAGGAACTTGCCCAGGACCATATTGTTGGATTTCAACTTCGGCCCTCCTGATTCCAGGTGTGATGCAGTATCCGTTGTGTCACCTTGCTGCCCCTCATTCTATCATTTACTTTAGCCAAATATTTAAGTTTAATATTTAGAAATAATTTAACAGATTTCCTAAACTGCATCAACAGTATTACCCACATAGACTAGTTTAGTAACCCTGTCAAAAAAGAATTGAGTTTGATGTGACTTTATTTTTGTTGAAGTCATGATGGTTCTTTGTAATCATTTCCTTTTCCAGATGATTATTAACTGTCTCTGTTTTGATCCGTTCCAGAATTTTCCCAGGAATAAATCAAGCTCATTAGCCTACAGTGTTTAGATTTCTTTTTTTTTTAATTCTGAAAGGCATTTTCCCTTCTGCAGTCTGATAGTATTTTTCCCATTCTCTACAATCTTTCATAATTCACTTTCAATATGGCAGTAGCCAGATCCACCAGTTCTTTAAGTATCCGAGGATATAGTTCATCTGAACTAGGAAACTTGAATTAAAAGGCAATTATATGCTTTTCTGCCCTTGTGTGGGTATCAACTCTATGGTAATATTTTTTCCCATTCATTTCTGATCCAAAGGTTGTTTTCCTTATCCAAGGAAATAGGTTCACTGTATTCATCATATTCATTATTTCTTGTATTTCCATTATATTCATATATTGGAATTTGTTTAGCTATTTCCCCATCACTGAGTATTTACTTTGTTTCCAATTCTCTGATAACATAAAATTGCTACTAAAAATATTTTGTTGCCTGTTATCTGGAGGCTCCCAAACTTATTTGGTCTACCACCCCCTTAAAAATTATTATTCATCTCCCCCTGGAAATCTACTTTCTTTAGCCTTTTATTGTTTTTTTTAAATGAGTGTCATTTTAAAAATATGTAAGTTTTTTAAATGACATATCTTAAATTTTATGATTTATTATAAATTTGTTGGGGATTTTCTGCATTGAAATTTTGATGATGCAGTATTACATCACATAACTACATAATATCATATTTTAAACATGTAGTTATATGCACATATTCCTGCTGATGCATGCTGGACTTCTCAACAGTGTGCAAGTTGCTCACTTGCCAATACTTGCTTCTTAAGACCTGTTGGCGGACTTGACCACTGATTATTTATAACTTGCATTTTATGTGTTTATTTGGAAAATAATGTAATTGCTACAACTTTAACTCTGTTACACAATAGATGAAACATTTTTCTTATCTTCTTTCCTTATGTCTACACTGCCTACTTGTTTTTATTCAGCGCCCAACCCCCTCAATTGCACCCAAGGCTACTATTGGTCCCCCTAAATCATTCCATTGCCCACTTTGGGAACCTATATCTTATCAGTGACCTTGTTTGTTTGATGTCTTACCTCTGACATACTAATTAGGTGACTATGGAAAACTCATAACTTCCCAGTGCCCCCAAGCAACTTAGTAAAATAATGTAAAACTAAGTTATTTATCTGGATCTTAGGAAGGAGTTTCTACACCAGGAGCTCTCCATATTTACAATGTAGCAAGTCTAGACAAAAATAAATAAATAAATGTACATATTAAAAACAAAGAAATTTGTACTTAACTATTTAAAGATATTCACTAGTGATATAACAGTTGCTCTAGTTCGTGGGAAAAAGGAGTTAATCTGTGAAGGTTTCACAGAGTAGGTTATAAAACATTATATATATGTATGTATGTATGTATAAAGCAGTATATGTAGAAATAATTTAAGTAAAATGATTAGATCAGAGATTTCCAGCAGGAGAAATGACATATAAACGTTTGAAATCAATCATAGGTGTCACAAAGAAGGCATGTTGAACTGGCATACTATGCACAGGAAGAAAGCATATCAGAGAATAAAATAAGTTAAATAAGGAAAGACTAGTTGATATTGGTCCCTGAATTTTGGTTAACAGTTTTAATTTTATTTGGTTTGATTTATTTTTTTGGAAGCAGTTGGGGTTAAGTGACTTGCCCAGGATCACACAGCTAATAAACTGAGGCTGTATTTGAATTCAGGTACTCCTAACTCTAGGACAAATGTTCATTAGCTTTCCCTTTCATTTAATTTTAGAGATATGTGGGAGCTATATTATTTTAGGGGAGTTAAAAGGGTCATGTGAAAATGATGCTAGCTGAAAGATTTTATTTTTTTTGCCTTTTGGAGGGGGGAAGGTAGGGGAATTGAGGTTAAGTGACTTGCCCAAGGTCACAGAACTATTTTATTTTTTGTGTTAAGGTTCTGAGGCTGGATTTGAACTCAGGTCCTCCTGAATCCAGGGCTGGTGCTTTATTCAATGCTCCAGCTGGCAGCCCCTGCTAAAAGATTCTTTTTTTTAATGCTTTATTAACTTCTGGTTTACATCATTCATTTCCACCAGATTTTGAGTTACAAATTTTCTTCCCATTTTCCCCCTACCCACATCCCCAAAATAGCAGTCCCACAAGATATCCCCTCCTCCAATCTGCTCTCTCCCATATCTTCCCCCATGCCCCCTTCAACTTTTCCAGTAGGGCATGTTGGATCTCCATGCCCCAGTGCCTGTATATCTTATTTCCCAATTATATGTAAAATAATATTAATAATAGTGTGTATATATATACACATACACACACACACACACACACACACACACACACACACACACATATATATATATATATATATATATATATATATATATATATATATATATATTTTTTTTTTTTTTTAAACAGGTGGTTTTAAAACTTTGAATTCCAGATTCATTCCCTTGCTCCCTAGTCACCCACCCTTACTGGGAAGATAAGCAATTCAATATAGGTTGTACATGTGTAGCTAATGCCAAACGTTACAAAAGCAGCTATATTATAAAAGACTGATTATATTTCCCTCCTTCCTATCGGTACTTCCAACTTCCCTTCCCTCCCCCCAGCTTACCCTCCCTTCCATCCTCCCCCATCTCGTCCCCTTCCCCCCTACCCTCCTGTAGGGTGAGATACCCTATTTAGTGTGTATGTCATTCCCTCCCTGAGCCAAATTCAATGAGAATAAGATTGACCCATTCCCTTTTGCCTTCCTGTTCTTCCCCTCCATTGTAACCATTTTCCCTTGCCTCTTTTATATGAGATAGTTTACCCCATTTTGTCTCTCCCCATCTCCTCTCATTACATTCCTCTCTCACCTCTTAATTTCACCTTTTAAGTATCATCCCTTCCTATTAAATTTGTCCTGTGCCCTCTATCTATGTATACCTGTCAACATACATACACACATACACATATGTATTCATATGCCTTCTATTCCCTTCAACTATTTTCATACTGAGAAAAGTTTCATCAGTTACAATGATCATTTTTCCATGTATGAATATAAATAGATCAACTTTGATAAATTCCTTATGATTTCTTTTCCCTGTTTACCTTCTCATGCTTCTCTTGCTTCTTGTATCTGAATGTCAGATTTTCTATTCAACTCTGGTTTTTTTCTTCAAGAATACTTGAAAGTCCTCTATTCCACTGAATGACCATATTTTCCCCTGAAACATGATACTCAGTTTTTCTGAGTAGGTGATTCTTGGTTTTAATCCCAGCTCCTTTGATCTCCACAATATCATATTCCAGTCCCTTTGATCCCTCAGTGTAGAAGCGGCCAGGCACTGTGTTATCCTGATTGTGTTTCCACAATATTCAAATTGTTTCTTCCTGGCTGCTTGTAATATTCTCTCCTTGATCTGGGAATTTTGGAACCTGGCTATAATATTCCTAGGAATTTTTTTTTTGGGGGGGGGGGATCTTTTTCAGGAGGTGATTGGTAGATTCTTTCAGCCTCTTTTTTTCCCTCTGGTTCTAAAACATCAGGGCAATTTTCCTTGAGAATTTCTTGGAGGATGATTTCTAGGTTCTTTCTTTGATCATGGCTTTCAGGTAGTCCAATAATTTTTAGATTATCTCTCCTGGATCTATTTTCCAGGTCAGTGGTTTTTCCCATGAGATATTTCACATTGCCTTCTGTTCTTTCATTTCATTGGATCTGTTTAACAGCATCTTGATTTCTCATAAAGTCGCTAGCTTCCATTTGCTCCAATCTAATTCTGAAGGAATAATTCTCCTCAGTGAGCTTTTGAGATTCTTTTTCCATCTGGAACATTCAGCTTTTTAAGGCATTCTTCTCCTCATTGCCTTTTTGAGCCTCTTTTGTCATTTGAGTTAGTCTATTTTTTAAAAGTGTTATTTTCCTCAGGCTGTTGACTCTCATTTCATAATTTTCTTGCAGCGTTTTCATTTCTCTTCCCAGTTTTTCCTCCTCTTCTCTTATCTGCTTCTTAAGGTCCTCTATGGCCTGTAACCAGCTCATATTTTCCTTTGAAGCTTTTGGTGCAGGAGTTCTGACTTCACTGTCTTCCTCCTGTTCCATGCTTTGATCCATTTTGTCCCCAAAATAGGAGTCTAATGTTGGCTTCTTCTGTTTGTTTTGCTTCCTTTACCTGGTCATCTTGCCACTTGACTTTTGGGCTTTTTGCCACAGTAGGACTCTGCCACCAGCCAGGGTAGCTTCCATCCCAAATGCTGGGGTTTTCTCAGCTGCTGGAGGTATTAGTTGGGTGCCCTCTCTGAAGCCTCCACACATTCTGGCAAGCTGGCCACACACCCCAGGTCCTCCACCCTAGACCACAATCCAGATCCAAGCAGGTTAAAGCAAGAACAATTACCCCTCAGACTGGTTGGTTGTTCCCCCTACAGTCTGCAGGCCAGGAGCTGAAGCTGCCTCATGGCTGTGGCTGAGCTCTGGCTCCTCAGGGGGAAGAGGCCAACATACTCCCAACTAGTGGGTCCTAAAGTCCATACTGCACTGACCTCTCACTTTGTCCTTAGTATGTATGTGTTGATAATTCTGGAAACAGCCACAGCTGCTGGTGTTCCAAAGTCCCTCCAGCTAGCTGCTGGTCAGGCCCCCCTTGGGGCTAAAACCTCTGGCTCACTCAGGCCTGGGCTCGGCTCTCAGAGTGCTACTCTGGCCAGTTCCTCTTGGGCTGCCGGACTGTCCTCATCGGGAGGTTAGCTTCTTTGTGTCATTTTGTGGGTTCTGTAGCTCTAAAGTTTGTTCAGAGTCCCCTTTTACATAAATGGAAGGTGGGAGCTGGAGCTGCACAGAAATCCTGTTTCTGCTCCATCATCTTGACTCTGCCCCCAAAATATTCTTAATGTTAGGCAGATATTCTAGAGTCTTAGATTCATCGGTTGAAGAGTATGAGACACTGAAAAAGAACCCAATGTTGTACTGCTTGATCAATCACTTTTTAAATTACATAAGGGATTTTTTTAAAAAGATGATCTATTAACAAAAGAAAGATGCTTGGCATTCCTGAAAAACAAAGTAAAGAACAGAACATTCTTCTTGGAGTAACGAAGAAAAGCAAATAAGTACAATTATTTTAAAAGACCAATGAAACCAATTCTTGTCTGTTTATAGCCTATTAAAAATTGGGATGATTAAAATTAAGAACAGAAAGGGATTATCAAAGTACATAAAAGATGGAAGGAACTAAAACTTTAAGAGAATCTTAAGGAATCACAAGAAGGAAAGGAGGAAGAGCTAAGCTAAGTGTTAGTGGGTTAAATCCCATCCTTTGTCTTTGTACTTGAGTCACCTTTTATGGGAGGAGTAGCACAATGGGAAGTTGCTGAAATAGGAGGAAGGGAGGCAGGTGGTGTGTACCCTCCATCAGGTACAAAGGTAAACAGAGGGGGGCCAGTAATTCCCTTAATCCCTCAACAAGAGTGGGGGACAATGGGGAAAGCAGGGTTTGTGAGAAGGGAATTAGGAAGTGGATGGTCCCCTAAAAGGATAAATGAAACATTGCTATCAAAGAACGTTCCTATGGATGCAGGACTGTGACTAGGACACTGTTTTATTCAGAGAAGATTTGTGCTTCATAGAAGTGCCTCCTATCTCTTGGGAGAGGCTATGGAGAACCTTGGAGGCAAGGAGCACCTGAAATGGTAGGGGATAAGCCGTAGAATGAGAGATAAGATAAGCTGGCCTTTGTAGTGCTGAGAGATGATAGTAAAATAAGGGAGAAAGCCCTAGGCTCTATAACTTTGGATAGTGAATCATTCCTGTCATACTTTAGGAATTGGTTAATCTTACTTCACTATTTTTCTTTGCTACAGCAGAAGCCTCACTAGTGGGGAGGGGCAGTGGCAGCTTATATTCAGAAATGGCTATGATGTGAAAAAAAACCCACAAAAATAATCGATAAAAACTTTTTAAAACTAAAAATTTTTAAATATGGAACCTGAAAAAAATGCAACATGGAACAGAATGAGGAAATGAAGTACTACTACCCTAGCACCTGGGAGAACAAGGACCAAACAGTAACAATGATTTATTATGCTTTACTCTGCATATACAAAGGCTTAACAGAAATTTTATCGGATTATTGCTACTAGTACAAAATCCCTTTTTATTAGGCTTTATCCTTTAGGCAACAAAATGGATATCCTTCTGTAAGAAGAATATGTGTTTTGGTAGCTGATCCTTATAAGTGGGAGGTGAGAAAAAATTAGAAGAGATTTCTAAAAGATAATGTGAGGAATCATTGCATTAAGTAGGTAAAATGTATGTGCTAGCAATAGTTTAATTACTTGAGAATATGTCATATTTTAAAACATTTAGTTATTTGAATTTACTTCTTTGACTGTTTTATTTGTTTAGGTATAAGTTTGATTCCTCTCAAAATTAGAAATACTTATTCCTTGGTCCCCAGTCACTTCAAGGTCCGTAATCTTTTTTGTAAAAGCTATCTACTTTTCATTATGAAATGAGAGTGCCTCTGTGGGCCTCTCTTTCTTCCCTTCAGAAACACTGGAAAAGTTGAGAGAAAAGAATATAGCAGAAGCAAGCAACTTGGAGATGTACCAGATCTACTGGTAGACCAGTTAAAACTATAGCATGAAAGGTTGTACAGTAGCTTAGGTCTACCTCATATCTCCAGCCAAAATCTCAAAGGAGCACCAGATCATATAATAAGCAAGGAATCAAAAGAGAAACAATAGTAAATTCCTTCATCTGGTTTTGGACTGTATAAAATGATATCTAGAAACCTGTAGGACTCCTTTGCCAGGGGAGCCAGTGTGAGAACAAATAAATAAGCAACAAGTCTGCTAGCATTCCAAGCAGAGACTCCAGAGAGACCTAAAATTTACAGCATTCTGTTCTCAGAAGAGAGGAGGCCCACAGTGTTCAAAAGGAGAAGGTTCAGGAGAATCAGAAACCTGAAACACTTGAACTGTAGATATGGATCTGGGAACCAGCAGTACTGTGAATGGGATAACCCCAGTGGAGACAGAATCCTAAGCCATCTGACCTTAGATACTCCATATAAAGGACCCTGAAGACTTAAACACTCAGACCTTGGATGATAGGTGCATAGCAAAGACTGACCCAGGCACAAAGGCTCAAACCATAGACTGAGGCTGGACAGAAGATACTAAATACTATCAAGAAATATTATTGACCAAAAGACACCCACGAGGTAAACACAGAAGAATAGAGTACCTCCACAAGAACTACTAGTAGAATCTCAGAGATGGAAAGATGGCATAACTGCAAAGGTTACAAGAGCATCTAAAAGAAATTAAATGAGATCTTTAAAAAAAAATGACATAACAGCTCTGGCAGAAAAAAAAAATGAAAGGAGAATAAATAGATTAGAACAGAAGGTAGATGACCTTAACATTAACAGATTGCCCCAAAACCGGAATAAAACAAAAAGAATTCAATGATTCCTTGAGAAAGCTTACTGGGTGAGTGGTTCTTGGTTATAGTCCTAGCTCTTTTGCTCTCCAGAGTGTCATATTCCAAGCTTTCCTGTTCTTTAATGGAGAAGCTACTAAATCTTGTGTTATCTAAACTGTGAGATAAGAAGTTTCAGCCAAAACAAAGAAGAAGCATCTGTCTAGATAGTAACAAAATTAGAGAAAAGTTCTGTAGATATTAGATTAGACATGTACGTCTGAACAAGTTAGGCACAGAAGGAAAGGAGCAATATGTACAAGAATACTGATAGCAGCACTATTAAATTGGAAATAAAATCTATACCCATAAGCTAGGGAAGGGCTGAGCACATTGTGATACATGATTGTATTGGGATTTTGTCACGGTATAAGAAATTATGAATATGAGAGATTCAGAAAAATATGAAAAGACTTATGAATTGATGTAAATTGAAATGAGTAAACCAGTTGAATAATTTATATGACCACAATAATAATGTGAGGGGAAATAGATTGGAAAGATATCAGAATTCTGGGGGGGAAAACAGGAATTAATCATGACATGAGAAAACTTATGATGTAGCATGCCTCCCGCCTTTTTGCAGAGAAGTGATGGAGTAGAGGTACAAAATCAGATCTATATTTCAACAAACAGGGCTCATGTTTAGATTTGTTTTGCTTGACTAATTTGTTACAATGTAGGACCTTTAGTCATGGTGGAGAAGGGAGGTAAGTTAGCAAGTACATGCTTAAAAGTATAAGCACATGCTTAAAAAAGGTATATCAAAAATTAAAGGTCTCACATGATTTACTAAGAAATATGTGCATAAAAGTATACCTACAATGAAATTCTTTATGTATACTATTACAACATAAATTTTCCTGCAATTTATACATATTCTGCTAAGTCCATTGAATTTTGCTGATGAGTGTCACATAATTTGTATTGCATTTCTTATCATTTGGATGAATTTCTCGGGAATATTTCCATTTCTAATGCATGTTTATCATCTCTTAAGTTGCATAGCAATATAGCAAAAACAGACTCTTACACCCACCAAAAAATATTAAGAATTCTAATAACAATGAAAATGTCTCCTAGTTGAACCAGATTGGTGCTCCCTCGGTTTCCAATTATTTGTCACTGCAAAAAGAGCAGCTATAAATATTTTTGTAAATCTTAGAGTTTGTTTTCCTTAAGACTGATCATTTCTTTAATCTACTCTTTCTCTTATACCACCTCTCCATCTCCTGTTTCCCTGTTAGTGAAATGTGTTCTTTATTCAACTAAGTATACTTCATCTCCTTTACCTCTGCCCCCCCCCCACCCCAGTATATTCTTCTTTTCTCTCCTTTTCCAGTCTTCTTTTAAGATCATTCAGACATAACAACTCATTCTCAGGCTAAGTAGACTCCCTTTATGATTCCTGATGATATGGTTCTGAGAAGACACATGTATCATCTCCCTATACTAGAATGTAATATCTTTGTTTAGTCTCTTATGATTGCTCAATCACATTTACCTTTTTATATTTCTTTCAGTACTTGTGTTTGTATTTTTAATTTTTTACTCAGCTCTGTTCTTTTCATTATGGATGTTTGGCAGTTTTCTCTTTCATTATAGGTTCATTTCATAAACTTTAGGATTATATTCAGGTTTTCCAGGTAAGTTATACTTATACATAATCCTATATCCTTTGCCTTCTGGATTATTCTATTTCAAGCTCTCCACTACTTTATAATGGTAATTGCAAAATCTGTGATCCTGACTGGAGTTCCTCGCTACTTGAATTCTTTCTTTCTGGTTACTTGCAGTATTTTTTCTTTGACCTAGAAACTGAATTTTATCTCTAATGTAACTGGGAATTTTTATTTTGAGTTTTCTTTTAGGAAGTAACTGGTGAATTCTTTGTATTTCTACTTTGCCCTATGATTTTTTAAAATACTATGGGAAATTTTAAGATTTCTTTGAAATGTAATGTCTAGGCTACTTTCCTTTTTGGTCTTGGCTTTCAGGTAGTCCATTGATTCTTAAACTGTCTCTCATTAGTCTCTTTTCCAGGTCATTTATTTTTTCTATGAAATACCTTGCAATTTTTTTCTATTTTTTTTTTCAATCTTGTGACTTTGTTTTAATACTTCTTATAACCTCATGTAGTCATTAATCTGCTCTTTGGTCCATTCTAATTTTCAGGGTGTTAGTTGCCTCAGCAAGATTTTGGGCCTCTTGTTCCAAGCTGTCAATTCCCTTTCCAGTTCTTTCTTTCATAGCTCTAATTTATTTTCTTTCTTTTTTTTTTACTCCAGAGATATCATTTGGTTGTTCAAAATCTTTTTTTAAACTCTTGTTTCATCTCCAGGAATTCTAGTTGAACTCATGCCCAAGCTATGTTTTCCTTTGAAGCTTTTCTTATAGATGCTTTAGAGACATTCTCTTTTTCTGAGTTTGCATATTGAACATCCATATTACCATAATAGCTTTTTATGGTAGGATTCTTTTGTTTGTTTGTTTGCCCTTTCTTCCAGCCTTCTTCCTGACTTTGGACTTTATGTTAGGGATGGGCTCTGTGAAGGTCTGGGCTGGTCTTATGGCTTTTTTCTTGGAGTATTAAGTATTGTGTTATTCCAAATTCTCAGGAACATCTCAGTTTTGGGGATCTGTGTGTTTTTAGCACTCCCAGAGTCATTCATCTAGAGCAAAGTGTGATCACTACCCTCCTGTTCTGAGTTCTGTAAGGAATCCTGACCTAGGTTTAGGTCTGAGCAATATATCATGGGTTTACCCTGTTTGGAGGTCAGTAGACTAATGAAGGACTAGGCCACTGTCATCTAGCTGGGAATTTTTGCTGTTCCAGAATGACAGAATTGCAGGTTCGTGTTTGTGGTTTCTAGCCTAGTTATTTCTCTGTAGGCTTCAGACTGGACTGAAGCTTGATCTAAGTTTCTGTGAGAATAACATGAGATAATATTTGTGAAGTGCTTAGAACAGTAAAGGAAAATAGTGTAGGAGCTATGTAAATGCTAGTTTATCATCATCCTCAACTCCTAGGATCACAGCCACATGGTTGCTGCTTGCTTCTTGTTAAGTACAGAGCCCAGGCCTGTAACTACTCCTTACCTTGCAAAGCCATCCCTACCTAGGTGTGAGATCCCTCCTCAATTAGTCCTAGATTTGTGACTCATAACTGTGTAGTGAGCATCAGCTTCCAGCTGGCAACTATTCCTACACCTTGTGCAAATTTAGTCCCTTTTGTGCTGGGTTTGGAATTTCATTTCCTGTTGCACAGTTTCTCCCTGGGTCCTTATAATAGCTCTTCTCCTGATGTCTCCTAGATTATTAAGCTTCTCTGCCATCCCCATTGCAGGACCCCTGGAACCACCACCTCTTCAACCATACCAAAGACAATAGACACAATCATCTCTGTGATTCTTACTTCTTGTTTTGCTTTTCTTTTTCAATGAGAATGAATGACCTTGAGACTAGAAAGGACAGAATAAAAGTACTTAGTAGGGGGTTATTATTCAATGTAAGTAACAAGTTAGTAAAGTAATTCCTAGTCACCCTAACTCTCAAGGACATGAATCTGACCAGATTAACTAGCCAAATATTGCCTTGATTTTAAAAGAAAGGAAAGAGAATCAAGTCTGAAAACTGAAGGCTAGTAAATCTGAATTCAAGTTTTAGTTTCTAGAAAATATTATTGTTAAGGAAATTGTTAGCAAAGATTGGGTTAAAGAAATGGTCATCTGAATAGAGCCACATGTCTTCATAAAGAATAGGTCATGGGGGCAGCTAGGTGACTCTGTGACTAGAGCACCCGCACCTGGCCTCAGACACTTAACACTTACTAGCTGTGTCACCTTGGGCAAGTCACTTAACCCCAATTTCTCTGCCTTCCTCCCTTCAAAAAAAACCAAAACAGGTCATGGCAGGATATTTTTTCCCCTTTTTGACAGTGTTAAGCTATTATATCAAGGGAATGATATAGACATAAGTACCTACATTTTAAAAAAGCATTTAAAGATTATCATATTGTAGTGGAAGAGATGGATAGGTGTAGGATAATGATAATACAATTTAGATAGATTTGGAACAGGTTGAATGATTAGACATAAAGAGGAAATATTAATGCTTCTGTGTGAACTTCAAAGGAGGTCACCAGTATAGTGACTTAGGAACCTGTGTGTGGCTCTGTTGTTGTTTTTTGTTTTGTGTTGTTTTTTATCTATAACTTTAATAAAGGTATAGGTGACTTGCTCATCCCATTTGTAGATGATACAATGCTAGAAGAGACAGCAATACATTGGGTGACTGAGTTAGAATCCAAAAAGTTCTTAACAGGCTAGAATATTTGTCTAAATCTAATAAGATGAAATTCAGTAGAAGTAAATCAGAATCTTACACTTGGCTTCAAATAACCAATTTCACAGTTATAACATGGAGGAGGAAGGGTTTTAGTAGTCTATAAGCTCAATATGAATCCATAGTGTGATATGGCCACCCAGAAAAAGCTGATGTGATCTTTGATTATTGTTTGAGAGGTATCATTTCCAGAAATGAGGAGATAATACTCCAGCTTCATTCTGCTCATATAAGAGACTACATTTGATTTATTGTGTTCAACTTTGGGTCCGATATTTTATGATACACCTTGATAATCTGGAGATTATATGAAGGCAACTTTAAAAAGGGAACTGATTTCATACTATTTAAGGGTGAATTGAGAGAATTATAGATATTTAGTCTGGAGAAAAGAAGATTTAGGGTAGCTGTGATAAATGTCTTTAAGTCTTTAAGGGCTAGCATGTGAAAGAGGATGTAGACATATTTTATTTGATCCCTTAGGGAAGAATGAGTACCACTGGGTGGACATTGCAAAGAGGTAGATTTAGGCTTGCTGTCAGGAAAAATTCATAACAATGAGAACTGTACAGAAGTGGAATAAGCTATCTGAAGGTGACGAATCTTCCTCTTTCCCACATTGGGGGTCTTTAAGCACAGCCTGGATGACCACTTTTCAGATATGGTATATAGCACAATCTTTTCCAGGAATATATTAAACTAACTGGATTCTCTTCCAACTTTGAAATGCTGTGATGTATGCATTATTGGCAGAACCTAAGACTAGGACTGCATTATGATGTAACTCCCCAAAGAGATAAGCTTTTTTCTTTCAAGTTGTTTTACAAAATAGCCCACCCTCTAAATTTATCAAGGTTTAAAGTAGATAGATCAAGAATTATCAAATTAGAGTTAGACATTGTCACACAGTGAAAATCTGTTTCTAGGCTGAAAACTCTGATAATTAAATCAGGATTTGAAAAGTGAACAAGGCCGTGAAACAACCCATGAAAGGAGAAGAGCCATACCCATTCCACTCTGAGAAGCTTATTTATTTTATTATATTCTTTTTATTCTAGGTGATGTAGAACAGGAACTTGGCCCCCCTCCATCAGTAGATGAGGCAGCAAACACACTCATGACTCGCCTGGGCTTCCTCCTTGGAGAGAAAGTCACAGAAGTGCAGCCAGGGGCCCAGTACAGCATGGAGGTGCAAGATGAAAATCAGGTGAGATGTTTTGTTTCATCGTTAAAAATGTAGAATACTGTCAAGCATCCATACTGGCGGGAAAGGGCTTTTGAGGCCTGTGGAGATAATTTCTCTAGTAGAATTCAGTTTTCTTGTGTATTATATTTTGACAGCTAGTAGAAAAGTGTTTTTTTAATTTTATATTTGGGGTAAGTGGTGTTTATGTCTCAGCTTTCCTGTTCCTTGTAACTCCAAAAGGACCTACCTTCTAAACAGTGTTTTTTGCCATATTCAAGGCATTGTAGGTAATAATGAGCCCATATTCCTTAAATTAACCTCTTGTATAGTATTTGTCACACTTTTTGCATATGTCACATTATTTGGACCTCAGTTTCCTCAGCTCTAAAATGAGGGAATCAGATTAGATGATCTCTGAAGTCCCTTCTAGCTCTGACATCCTTTGACTCTAAAATGGTTTTACTTTATAAATCAAATGCATTCTAGTGAATTGCTTAATTTAAAAGGTCTCCCCACCCAGAAAAAAAAGCTTTTTTGATGATTAAAGATATTGGAAAATTGCATAGTTTTTTTAATCTGTGTTCTTAATTTATTAGCAGGACTCAATCGTGAAAATCTTCTAACTTTCATTTTTCCATTTTGGTCAACAGCAAAGGATAATAGGATTGTCGAACATTTTAAATATTATTTAATGTAATATATAATATGAGATTTACTTATATATTGAATATGTATTTAGATATATATTAATCATGTCAACAGTTGTTAGCAATTTTACCATCATCATGGTGATATATTTCCCAAGTTCTAAAAAATGGAAAATATAATCTTCATAGAACATTTTAAAATTAATTTCATTTTTTATTTCTCAATACTGATATTCAAGTTTTTGTTTAAGATATTCTTGGTATTCAAGCCAACAAGTTAGAAAGTGACTCTTCTAATAACAATTAAGTAAATTAACAGGTATTGTATCTTCTTGTTCTGGTATGTGTGGTAAGGATGTTGTTTCCAATTTACCTCTGTTATTAGTCAATCAACAAATATTTCTAAAGTTTTTACTGTGTATCAGTCACTCCACTAGGTTTGGGGATTCAGGAAAAAAATGAAGCAATCCTTGTCCCTCACGTAGGTTACATTTTATTGGTGGAGATAACATATAAATATATAAGGATAAACAAACTGAAAACACAAGGTAGTTTGGGAGTGAGGGCACTTGCAAGTTGGAGGGGATCAGGAAAGGCTTCATATAGACCATGGTGCTTCAGCAGAATGTTGGAGGAAATAGGTTCTATGTGGTGGCAGTGAGTCTATTCCCCAACAGGTCATATAAAGGCATGGAGGTAGAGACACAGATTGCTATGAGGAGCAAAGAGACGGTCACTTTGGACAGACCATGGAGTATGGGAAGGGGACAGGTTATAATGAAGCTAGGAAGATAAGTTAGGGCCCAACTGTGGGAGGGTTTAAAAACAAAACAGAAGATTTTCTGTATAATCCTACAGGCAATAGGAAGCTGCTGGAATTTATTAAGCATAGGAATTACGTGGCTGAGTTTAAGGAAAATCAGTTTAGGAACTGTGTGGGGGATGGATTGGAATGGGAAGAACAAGGGAGAGTAGTTAGGAGGTCATACCAGTAGTCAGAATGAGAAGTGAAAAAGGCTATGTGAGTACTTCAAAGGGAAGGTGTTAGTAGAATTTAATGTGTATGAGTTGCCAAAGAAAATCCTCAGTTACTTTTGAGATCCTTCATATCCCAGTTTTGGGGGGGAATAAAGATAAAAACAACTATGGGTTGAACCCTGTTTCTGTATTTGTTAAATCATAATGTAGTGTCATTAGTACTGAAATATAATACATTGGGGCGGCTAGGTGGCGCAGTGAGTAGAGCGTCAGCCCTGGAGTCAGAAGGATCTGAGTTCAGATCCGACCTCAGACACTCAATGCACACACAAACAAAAATCTAGCCATGTAACCTTGGGCAAGTTACTTAACCCCAATTGCCCACCAAAAAAAAGAAATATAATACATTGATTTTCTTGAATTCATTCTTCATGTTATAGCAGAAAAAAGGACTAGACCTGGGTTCTAGTCTTGTCTCTGCCACTTATCACTTGCCATGTGACCTTGGGTAAGTTATAACTTTTCCATGATTTAATTTTCTCATAAAATAGGGATTATATTATAATGAGGATCAAATGAGATGATGTATTTTAAGGTTTTTTGAAAAAGGAATTAATATTATTAGCAGTAATAATGTGAAATGCAAATCCACTTAAATTGGAATATACCCTTGAATTAGATTGGAATCAAAAAGAAGTATAACATTAATTAATATAATTTCTAGGGCAGAAATATAATTGAGGAGACCCTTTATTCACTTATAGGTCTTTCTTACTGAACTAAAGAGAAAAGACAAGCACAGAACAGTCCTTTTAAGACATTACTAGAGAAAGAGACCTTATTATAATAGTAGCAGCTTATAATAACTCTTAGGTAAGGTAGTATATTAGTATTCTAATTTTTAAAATGAGGAAACTGAGGATCACTCAAGTAAATGTAATCAGTCAAGTAAAATGAGTTCCATTCAAGTTTTAACATGACTGGTAGGTGTCAGAGGGAGGACTTGAACACAAATCTTTTGACTCCAAATCCACAATGCATTAAACTCTATAGGATATAGAGAGTATCAGGCAAAAGACAATGGGAGAATAGGAGTAATTTATTTTGCTTCTTTTGGTGAGGGGGGAGGTTGTGAGCAAGGCAGTAAAGGTTAAGTTACTTGCCCAAGGTCACACAGCTAGTAAGTGTCTGAAGTCAGATATGAACTCAGGTCCCCCCAACTCCAGGGTTAGTCCTCTATCCACTGTGCCACATAACTGCCTTAGTGGGAGTCATTTCTAAAAAAAAGGTTCAAATAATTTTTTGAAGAGAAATCAAATGACTCAGTACCTACCAGAAAATTTTGATCAAATCATAAAGGTCATTCTCCTTTGCCTAAAGGAGTTTATCTGTAAAAACACTGAAAGCTTTCAGTTTGGGAATTTGAAGAAATACTAAAGAATAGCCGGGTTGGCAATAGCATTTTTAATTCCATCAGAGGTCTGAAGTTTACCTTTAGCATAAATCAGTGTTCTATATTCACATTCAAGGCACTAAGTAAATCCAAAATAGTGTTGCTTTTTTTAGACATTGTAATTTATCTGTGCCCCGTTAGGGTAGCAGAAACCTCTTTTGATGGTCATAGGTCCTATTTCTTTCAGACTTTGTTTCTGTGTATTCTGGCACATATTGTTTATTCATTGCTTTTTCATTCATTTATTCATTCATTCATACATATGCTCTTAAAAGCATTGAACATTCAAGTCCCTCCCTGCTTCTTTCCCCAAGTTTTTAGTCTATGATATAGTATTATATTGGAAGTAACTAATGGTGGAAGTAGTATGAATACTTTCTATGATTAGTTTATGCCAACAACGTGTAGCTCTGTCTTGGAGTGTCTGCTGTTTCAGGCAGAAATACCTAAACATGTTGTTCAGACATTTTAATCTTGTCTGAATCTTTGTGATCCCACTTGGGGTTTTCTTGGAAAAGAAACTACTGGAGTAGTTTGCCATTTCCTTCTCTAGCTCTTTTTATAAATGAGAAAATTGAGGGAAACAGGGTTAAATGACTCCAGATCACCAGAAGCAGTGGCTGTTTCCAGAATTATCAACACATAGATGCTAAGGACAAAGTGAGAGGTCAGTGCAGTGTGGGCTTTAGGATCCAAAAGTTGGGAGTGCATCGACCTTTGACCCTGGGGTAAGAAGCTGCTGAGGGCTGCAGAGCAGCTGCTGCCACATGGCAGCTTCAGCTCCTGCCCTGCAGAATGTAGGGGGACCAAGTGACCAGTCTGAGGGGTAATCTCTTTTGCTTTAACCTGCTTGGATATGGATTGTGGTTTAGGGTGGAGTTCTTGGGGTATGTGACCAGGTGGCAGGGCATATGGAGGCTTCAGAGAGGGCACCCAACTAATACCTCCAGCAGCTGAGAAAACCCCAGCATTTGGGACAAAAGCTCCCCTGTCTGGTGGCAGAGTCCTACTGTGGCAAAAAGCCCAGGGGTCAAGTGACTGGTCATGGTAACATGACTAGGCAAATGAAGCAAAACAAACAGAAGAATCCAACATTAGACTCCTGTTTGGGGGACAAAATGGATCAAAGCATGGAACAGGAGGAAGACAGTGAGGTCAGAACTCCTGCACCAAAAGCTTCAAAGGAAAATATGAGCTGGTTACAGGCCATAGAGGACCTTAAGAAGCAGATAAGAGAAGAGGAGGAAAAACTGGGAAGAGAAATGAAAACGCTGCAAGAAAATTATGAAATGAGAGTCAACAGCCTGACTGAGGAAAATAACACTTTTAAAAAATAGACTAACTCAAATGACAAAAGAGGCTCAAAAAGGCAATGAGGAGAAGAATGCCTTAAAAAGCTGAATGTTCCAGATGGAAAAAGAATCTCAAAAGCTCACTGAGGAGAATCATTCCTTCAGAATTAGATTAGAGCAAATGGAAGCTAGTGACTTTATGAGAAATCAAGATGCTGTTAAACAGATCCAATGAAATGAAAGAACAGAAGGCAATGTGAAATATCTCATGGGAAAAACCACTGACCTGGAAAATAGATCCAGGAGAGATAATCTAAAAATTATTGGACTACCTGAAAGCCATGATCAAAGAAAGAACCTAGAAATCATCCTCCAAGAAATTCTCAAGGAAAACTGCCCTGATGTTTTAGACCCAGAGGGGGAAATAGAGGTTGAAAGAATCCACCGATCACCTCCTAAAAAAATCCCAAAAAGAAAACTCCTAGCAATATTATAGCCAGGTTCCAGAACTCCCAGATCAAGGAGAAAATACTACAAGCAGCCAGGAAGAAATAATTTTAATATTGTGGAAACATAATCAGGATAACACAGGATCTGGCAGCTTCTACACTGAGGGATCAAAAGGCCTCAAATATGATATTCCAGAGGTCAAAGGAGCTGGGATTAAAACCAAGAATCACCTACCTAGGAAACTGAGTATCATGTTTCAGGGGAAAATATGGTCATTCAGTGGAATAGAGGACTTTCAAGTATTCTTTTTTTTTTTTTTTTTTTTTTTTGCTTTTTGGAGGGCAATTGGGGTTAATCACTAGGTCACACGGCTAGGTTTTTGTTTGTATATGTTAAGTGTCTGAGGCCAGATCCAAACTCAGGTCCTCCTGACTCCAGGGCCAGCACTCTACTCACTGCGCCACCTAGCTGCCCCTGACTTTCAAGTATTCTTGAAGAAAAAACCAGACTTGAATAGAAAATTTGACATTCAGATACAAGAAGCAAGAGAAGCATGAGAAGGTAAACAGGGAAAAGAAACCATAAGGAACTTATCAAAGTTGAACTATTTATATTCCTACATGGGAAAATGATAATTGTAACTGATGAAACTTTTCTCAGTATGAAAATAGTTGACGGGAATAGAAATATATATAGTCTATCTGAGGGCATGTGGGCATATGAATACATATGTGAATGTGTGTATATATATATGTATATATATGTTTACAGGTATACATAGAGGGCACAGGTCCAATTTAATAGGAAGGGAGGAGACTTGAAATGTGAAATTAAGAGGTGAGAGAGGGATATAATGAGAGGAGATGGGGAGAGACAGAATGGGGTAAACTATCTCATGTAGAATTGGCAAGGGAAATGGTTACAATGGAGGGGAAGAGCAGGAAGGCATAAGGGAATGGCTCAACCTTAAACTCATTGAATTTGGGTCCGGGAGGGAATGACATACACACTAAATAGGGTATCTCACACTACAGGAGAGTAGGGGGTGAAGGGGATGAGAGGGGGGATGATGGAAGGGAGGGCAGGCTGGGGGGGAGGGAAGTTGGAAGCACCCACTTTTAAAAAGGTACAGGACCAAAGTAGAGAATAGAAAAAGTGGGAGGTGGGATGGGAGGGAGGAAAATAAAATCAGTCTTTTTTTGCCTTTTTTTTTTGGAGGAGCAATTTGGGTTAAGTGGCTTGCCCAAAGTCACAGGACTAGTAAGTGTTAAGTGTCTGAAGCCGGATTTGAACTCAGGTCCTTCTGATTCCAGAGCTGGTGCTCTATGCACTATGCCACCTAGCTGTCTTTTATAATATATCTACTATGGTAATGTTTTGCATTAGCTAGACATGTACAATCTATATTGAATTGCTTATCTTCCCATTAAGGGTGGGTGACAAGGGAGGAAGGGAATGAATCTGGAATTCAAAGTTTTAACACCAAATG